>OW203767.1:22887588-23245615 GCA_934045905.1 Leuctra nigra | reverse complement strand
CTGCACATATTACGCATTATCAATTCTTAAAATTTACACAAGTTTATCTAATGTTTATTCGCCTACAAAATATTAACAAGAAAGTGTTCACAATTTCACTGAATCTGATCACAATATTAATTTGCGCGACTAAGTTCTGATTCCGAAATATTTTGAGTACATTTGTTGACATCTGATCGGTTGCTAGGTCACGGCCAATGAGAAATAAAACAGTTGACGATCTTCCCACAAATGTTGCTAATTTCTCTCACTCGTGGCGAACACTCGGTGCCTATAGCCTGTCCCTGAGCAAGAGTCACTGCCTATAGTCTGTGCCTGCACAAGAATGGCTCACCTCATTGGTCTAGCCTATAGTCTGTCCCTGGGCAAGAGTCATGGTGTATAGACAGTTTCGGCTCAAGAGAAGGTACTTTTACATTGCCAAAGGCTACTAAGCCTGAAAAACAAGCAATATAAAATACAAATATATTAAATCTGCCCACCACGCCAGGAATAAAATATTGCATAAGTAATTTAAAAACAATGAGGACAAAAGTGTATTTCAGTTCAGTATTACTGAACTACTGTCAGCATTGTTAGAGTCTACTCAATTTGATGAAGACTGACGTTAACAAATTAAATTGAAAAATAATAACGAGTGACTGAAGAATGTTTGTAACACGTATCAAAACTGTCTTTCGTCTATTGACAAAAATATCCGTCAGACTTCTTCTAAAAGCCCTTTTGAGCTTCCTAATCAATCTTTAAATTGACTTCTGCCCTTTGCCAATCCACCTACACATTCCTAAAGAAGACGACTTTACAAAAGAGTTTCCTGCGACCTAATTTCTCTCACAAAATCATTTCAATACTAAAATATAAATACTTGTATCGTATACACAATCAAGTAAACGTTTTGCATTGTTCTCTGCTCTTTTGACAAGTTGTTTGTGGTGCTAACAATATCTTGACACAATACAAACTCACGGCACAAAGCAGGTCTTGGACAATTGCACACGATTACATTGGCACAAAGAAGCTAACTCTGTCACTCTTTTATGATAAAATATAAATTATTATTCACTTGAGAAGAATCAACTGTGAAAGGAGTGTTTAACCTAGTAATTAATTATTGGTTATATCAATTTAGAGAATGGTTCAGAGTTTTTTAGATTTTTTAGGGCACACGTGTTGTTAATGTTTGAAGTCTATCATCTCATTAATTAATTACAGTTTTACTTCAGCCCAAAACCGTAGACCAAATGGTAACAATGATGTATTGAGAATTGATGAATCCACAATGGTTTACGGAAATAATAAAAGGTTACAGCCAAGAAATTGTTTCTTTGCACCACGAGAGAAGGGGAATAAAATCTACACAAAATGCTTATTTTTTGTGAGTTTATACGATGTTAACAGTATTTCAAATTATTTAAACATCAAGCAAAGTCGCTCTGATATTAATAATAACTAGGAAAACGCTCTGAGTAACGCGTTGATGAGCGAGCACAGATACGCGCAACACCTCGAACCGAAATTATGTTTATCGAAAATGTCCTTAAAAGCCAATAATTCTTGAATTTCGTCACAGACTTGTATGAAAATCTCCAACAATTCCTAAAATATTGGTCCCAATAACCACGCAAAGTTTTAAGTTGATCGATTGAACCTTTATGATTGAACGATTCCTTGTTAATTTCCAAAAATCACAGGATATCGTTCAAAAAAATGTTAAACGGTCATATCAGTTTCATAATACGTTTGAAAGTTTCTGCTCTAACAACCTTGAAGTGAAGATTCGAAGATTCCGTGAAATATGAAATTCGAGAAATATGATAGCCAACACGCAAAATATCCGTAAACTGTCGATAACTTTTGAATCTAAACACAGTTTAGTCTGAAAATTGTCAAAAATACATATAATGTTGGACCCGATGACCATACAAAATTTTAAGTTGATCGGTCAAACGGTTCAGGATTAAATTTCAAAAAGCACATGAAATATTTTTTTAAATTTTAACCAATGGGAGGATTTGGCTGAAAATTTGTAAAATAAGAGACAATGTTGGTCCTAATGACCATGCAAAATATAAGGTCGATCGCATTTGTCGAAGTCCATTTTCATTTTTCAGCCTATCAGGAGATGTTTAATTAAATTTCAACCAATGAATGGATTTCAAAAAAATTAGGGTCTGCAAACAGAGAAGGTTGGTTTTACATGTGTGCAAAATTTCAGATCGATCGGTGAAACGGTGCGACCTGTGTATCGGCTATTAGCAGCCAAAAACAAAAAAAAAAAAAAAAAAAAAAAAAAAAAACAGAGGTCCGTGCCAAAAGAGCCAAAAGGAGACGCTCGCTTCGCTCGCTCAATTAATGTTTTTTTTACTTCAGCTCTTCCATAATTTTCTGTCAGCAATGTAGTTCAACTTTCAGTAGCTAATATAATACTTCACCAAAGTAAAAACGGTACTTATTCGAAAGAAACGGATGGACTGCTAAAGATTAAATTGCATCAACAATCCGAACATCTATGGCAAAACGCTCTTCTATCTCTAGATGAGCTATGATTTTATTGATAATAACAAGGATTGTTTATCAAGTAACCTGACCACCAGCCAATCCGTTTCATTCAAATACCGTTTTGACTTTTGCCAAGTGCACCCACAATTTACAATACACATTGAAAGCTGCAATAATATTTCATAACACTATTTCTCCTGAACTTGTGAAATAAAATAAAATTTACCAGTCGAAAAGTTAGTGCCTTTCTTCGCTTCAAAAATTTTCTCCACAGTGTAACTACTTTTTATTTTAATGCTATACTTTGAATCCTTGATGTTAAAAGGCTGACAATAAATTCATAACAATGTCATTAAATCTCCGAAAAAAGTTCCATAATAGAGTGAAATACATCACAATGTATAGGTATATTTCTCCCCAAATTACAATAGCCTTTTACAGACTAAAGTGATGGTTCATGCTTTTAAAATGATTGCTCTAAATTTAAGCAGGCTTTTAGCGATGAGAGTTTTGTACCAGCCAGTAACACCCTTCTCGCAATATAATAATATAAAAGTAACAAAAGCTCCTATCAAAATATTACTTAGACGCATGCAACTATAGACAAGTCTATACTTAGACTAATGTGCTCCTCCTTAGATTGTGTCTATACAGTTTATGATGGAGGTGCAAGTGAATTTGTATGCATTACTTGGGTAATTGCATTTTGAAAGCTTCCCCTCCCCCCTTTCCAAGCAAGCCAATCAAACTGAACCTACGATCTAACCAAATGATGTGAAACTGAAAGCAGTGAGGAAGTTTACATGCATGACGGGTTTCGATAGAATAAATTGTTGAAATAACTTTACTTTGCGAAACAAAGCATAGTATGAATATAATTCCTTTGCGTCAAGAAAAACAAAGTGCAGAATGTGGATTGTTCGATTTATTCAAAATATAAGTAATTGAGGATGGAGATTCTCGAAATAATAATAATATATTATTAAATTTTTTAACGTCGCACTGTTCTGCAACTGAACCAATAGGCTGGATGAATGATCGTGGCAATGGGAGATATGGAGGTGGGAAGGAGGTGGTCGTGGTCTATTAATAGAGAAACTCTCCAAATTTACCTAACGACTGAGGGACTGAGACTGAGTTATTTCAGTCTCAGATGCGAAAGAGGGCCACGGAAATGAACCCGGGACCTCCAGTGCGAGGCCAAACGTTATCATTCCTACCAGAGCCAACTTGCGATGTACGTTCGTCTGAAGTAATTTTACCTGATTCAATAGCGGAAAAAGCGAATATAAAAGAGCATGGGCACCGGCAGGATTACTGTCAGGATGGGAGGCAATTACCAAGAAAAACACTATTTAGTCGCAAGTCGTTTCTTTGACACTTCAAAAACAAGTTTAAAACAATTTAGGTGCATTTTGTTGAAAATTTCAATTTTATTTTACAACAATTGACACTTTATGGTGTGCCTCTTTTTGATTTTTTGACACTTCAAAATCAATTTTCCTGACATCCGGTGGGGGGAGAGCAAACGTCTTTGCCCCCTCCCCCCCCCCCCCCCCTACGCCTCCCAGCACCCATGCAAAAGAGTGTATATTTCAGATGAATTATTCCGGTGTATTCTAATGTTGTATTTCTCTCTTTTCAGATGCCCACTCCGACTCAAGCTACTCCCGCCACGGCTCACCATCACCCAGCCTGCTCTTCAACAACCCGTCTCACCACCACCTCAACCACCAGCTCATCAAACAACAACAACAGCAACAGCAACAGCAGTCCACGGCCTACATGAGTCCCAGCAACTCGCAACGCAAGAAGCGTTCCCGTGCAGCATTCTCCCACGCCCAAGTCTACGAGCTCGAGCGTAGATTCAACCAGCAGCGTTATCTCTCGGGTCCGGAGCGCGCGGACCTCGCCCACGGACTCAAACTCACCGAGACCCAGGTCAAGATCTGGTTCCAGAACAGACGCTACAAGACCAAGAGGAAGCAGCTCCAGCTCCAGGAGCAGACGCCGTTGATGACGTCGTCGGGCAGCGGCGCCGCGGCGGCCAAGCGCGTCGCCGTCAAGGTGTTGGTGCGCGACGACCAGCCGGTGTTCGGACATCAGAAGACGTCGGCGATGTTCCCCCATGCGATGCCGCTCCCGTTCCCGTACTACTACTACCCTCTGCTCTGTCCGCCGTCGAGTTCCGGCGTGGCGGCGTCGCCGACGTCGCAGCATAGTAATGCGAGTGTTACGTGTTCGACGGAGTGATGAGGTCGTTGTGAGAGACGTTTAGAGGGTCGGATGGACGCCGACGTCGATACCCTCTGATGTGTCCGTCGGCGTTGTGGCGTCGCCGACGTCGCAGCAGTAATGACAGTGTTATGTGGTTGGCGGAAAGTTGAGGTCGTCGTCCAGAGGGTCGGAAGGACGCCGACGTCGCTACCCTCTGTTGTGTCCGGCGTCGAACTCAGACGTTGCCGACGTCGCAGCAGTAATGACAGTGTTATGTGGTTGACGGAATGTTCAGGTCGTCGTCAAGAGGGTCGGGATGGACGCCGACGTCGCATCAATGTAATATGACTGTGTTCGACGGAGAGATGAGGTCGTCGAGGAGAGACGTTCAGAGTGTATGATGATAAACTTGATATTGGATCATTGATTGTCTATCAGCGATTTATAGGGATTTTAATATTGCATTTTTGTTTTGTACAAATTTAGTCAAAGTATTATTATTTTAGATTAGAATGTGAAAACTTACATTTTCTCCGTCCTAAACATTTAAGTATGATAAATACAAAATACCACAAACAATCGTCTTTTGACATAAACATTTCAATTATCTATGGATTATTGCAGTTTTGCAACATCACGTAATATAGCTTTTTGTGCATTGTTAAATGTTTACTAGTTGTAAATGCATTTAAAAAATAATACAGAAATTCAGTACAACATCTAAGTTAGAATAACGAATGTATTCTCTTTAAAGCAAATAAAGAATTACCATGTTCCTGTAAAATACGCACATTGATTGGCACATTTTGATTTATCACTCGAGTTGTGTCTAAGGATTAGGATGGATTTGATTTGTTTTAGCACTCAATGTTGATGCACTCGTACTATTCAGGGGCTAGGATATACCAAAATATGTATGATATTAATGTACAAATAGTTGTTACTCGTGCATAACAAATCAATTGCACTATTTGCACTTATGCATAAAAATACTGCATCATTCGTGTTTCACATTATGACAAATCTATGCTGTACAATTGTAAATATTACGACTTATTAAACTCAGATATAGAAATAATTTAATGTAATTAAAATACCCACCTACACATTTCCATTATCCTGAAAAAGAGAGTTCCAGACATAAACAGAAGTAACTAAATGTATTGCTTAAGCTCTTTTCGTGCATATTTGATAGTTTCCAATGATTAATCACTATTTTTTTTTCTGTTTGCAGCAAATGCAAATTGCAAAATACACAGGATACAAATCAATTATAGAAAATTATGTAACATGTTTAATAATATGGAAGATTGAATAATGAAAAAGTCTACAACTATCAAATAATGATCAATGAAGTAAGATATAAGTATAAATGGTTGATATTGAAATAAAATAACAGATACGAATTCACAGACTAAATTTAAAGTTCACAGTAAATTTTCACAGATTGAAATTCTCACAAAATCATCAAAATAATGAATTGTGTTTATAATGATACACGTCAAATTACAATTAATTTTAGTACAGTCCCTGCCAAGTATTGTTATCTTCAAAACTCATCACAATAATCGGAAGAATAAAATGTCAACACCAACAATTCACATAATGGCTGTACATAAATCGCATCTCAGCCATCAATACTTTCATAACAGTTTCTCCACATCATCTGACTGATTGACCCATATCAATATAAATAATCAATCGACAAGGACTTGCTGGAGTATCATTTCAGAAACTGGAGTACCAATTACAGTAATAATTCCGTCGGCACTCAGTCAAATCTCTCATCTTTAAAGTAAACAAAAGATCCGAGTTCTTGAATGTTTAGAGGTTTCGAACTGCTGCGGGTGGTCTTCATTCATTCGCGCCTAAAAACTACAGCCAGAGTACTAAAAGATGATTATTTATTAACACAAGAAGAGAAGACTTTTTTTTAAACACTCGAAGACGGTAAGTGGCTTTATGATTTTTAATTTCAAATAATTTATTCTTTATTTTCAACAAACCAATGTGCAGTGCATAAGTAGAAATTATAAGCAAGTAAAAAGTAACCGCAGTACACAAATTTTGCACCAAGAATATGCCTAATAATTTGCCTAATTCCACAAGTTTCTTTCTTTGAATAAAAAATAATTAAAAGTTGTTCAGTGTAAAATTAGACCAACATTTATCACATCATTATCACATACATGATAAAAAAGATTATTTAGTATACAAAGTTGGTATTATCAGGAGCGTAGGAAGGGGGGGATTATGCCCCCCCCCCCCCCCCTCCACCCCACTCGAGCAGGCTGACAAATTCCATTGTATGGAATTCACCATACAAAATTATGTTTAGTGTCCAAAAAAACGCTGTGTGAGGCAAAAAATGCCCTGCGGGGCAACAATTGCAGGGTTGTTTGCTTCAGTTTGTGCATTTTAAAGCCCCAGAATCACAAATTTAATTGGTTTAAATTCTAATAAACGCCCTGCGGGCAAAAAAAAATAGGGGCTTCGCCCCCAGACCCCCTTTCTGGGTGTAGCAATCCCCCCCCCCCCCCCCCCTCCCCCATGATGAAAGTAGCTCCTATATGCTCCTGAGTATAATCTTTTATACAGCAATAATATATAATACTAGCATATTCTGTACTTTTTTCAGCGACTTAACTTTTTAAGTTTTTCAAGGCTTTGCTAAAACCAGAAGTTAAGTTTAAACGGGCATTCATGGAATGCCATTGGTTGTTACCACAGTAATTTAGTCTTAATCAATTGTTTAAAATTTAGCCGAGTAATAAAAATATTACCCATTAGACATGCTGTAAAATTTTAATCCCTCAAGTCAAAAATCATTTTGTATGAATTGCTTATAATAATTTCATTTGACCACTAATCAATGCATTCTGATTTGTGATAGATTCTTGTAAATGCCCTATGGTGGTAGTGTAATATGTACCACCCGGTACAGTAGGCAAGTGCAGAGATGTAACATAATGTCTGGATGTGGCTAGAATTTGTTTACAGAAGACAGTGTATTAAATATGAGCCACAGCCTTTGAGTACAAACATCTGTTCCATCAATTCCAGCACTTCATGTATAATAAGAAATTATATATACACACTTTATAGCGCCCTCTCAGCGGCTAATCAGATAAAAATCATTTCTATACAAACAATCAAAATGCCCCATCAATATCGGATAAAAGTAGAGTGTTTGTTTGGTTTATTTCTACACTGACAGGGATTCGAAGAGGGGTACTAGAAGATGTAAACTTTCCTTCCTGTATCTAGGTAATACAATCAACAATCAAAGTGTAGAATTATGAGACTCGGAAGACCGTGTGATTCTATTTATAAGTTTTCTCTATGGGTTCAAAAGTTTGACATAATTTTTTGACTCTCGCATGTTTTACCACTACAAGTGTCGAGGCAAAAAAGTGTACTATTGCCTTCCTGCACAAAACGTCACAAGGGTAGAAAAATGGAGGCTGAGGGTAGGGGGAATGTGTCAAAGCTATAAATAATAGATCATTCTCAGATGAATATTTAACTTGAAAATGTGTATGGATAAATATTTCTTATCATTTCGTATCATGCACTCTACCTAGTGCGGAATTAAGTGTTTATAAATGTAAATAAATATGTGATAATAAAAAAAATGTACTTACGTAAATATATTTCATTCAATAATCACTCTAAGTATGAACTTTGGATAGCCGCTATCAGATTTGTTTATGTCCTATAGCTTTATATAGGCGTTGATATAGGTTACTATGGCAACCTCTTTTCACGCAGGATGCCTATATTGCCAGCCGTAAAGGTTTCCGTCGGGGTGACGGAAACCTGGCTAACATCTTCTGTATCCACAGTAGAGGTAAACATTCCCGGCTATACTCTCATCAGAAATGATAGGGCAACTTTAAATGGTACTAGAGGCGGTGGAGTTGCGCTGTATGTAAAGACTTCCATTCGCTTCAAGCCTTTCTTAACGAGTCGCACCGAGGATGTTGCAATGGAACAACTGTGGTTGTACCTCAAGCTTAAAACTCAAACAATTGCATTGGGCGTTGGCTACAGACCCCCTAACACAAGTTATTCAATCATCGATAGCCTCGACGACGCTTTTGCGGAGGCAGAGGCAACTGCTGACAATACCATATTCTTAGCTGATATGAACATTGACACACTTGAACCCAACAACCCTGATTGCAAATATCTTACCAAATTCCTACGCAGTCATAGTCTCAAGCAAATAATAGATAGTCCTACCCGTATTGCGACCACAAACACTTCAGAGTCATCAAGCCTTATTGACCATATTTATGTTAGAGAATTAAACCCACTTGTCTCATCCATGGTTCAAGACACCTCGAAGATCCTGGACGACCGAGGAAGGAAGATCACTGATCACAACCTGATTTCCTGTGTTCTCAAATATGAGTTTCCTCCCAAATCCCCCCTAACCCATTCATATCGAGACTTCTCGCGCATCGTCAAAGATGACCTTGCAGCATACGCTAAGGACGTGAACTGGGAAATGATATGCACTACGACAGATCTTGATGCAAAGGTAGACCTCCTCAGTACCTTCATCCGAGAGGTTGCCGATGTCTTTGCGCCACTGAAAACTGTCAATACTAAAAAGCCGTACACGCCCTGGCTCACATCAACGATCAAAACCATGATAAGCAAGAAGAAAGCGGCGCTTGCTCGTTATAAAAAGCGTAGAGATCCTGCCGATTGGGAAAACTATACCCAAATGCGCAATTACTTATCTGGCGCAGTGCGCAGGGAAAAACGAGCTTACGTATCAGAAGAACTGAAACGCTGCAAAGGTAATTCGCACATGGTCTGGAGTAAATTGCGGAAATGGGACATGCATAACAGAAATAAGGATTCACCTGCAACTCCCCCTGATCTAGCCGACCCAGATAAGTTAAACGAGTACTACATAGAGTCCGTGGGACACTCCACCGTAAATCCAGAACTCCTCTTAGACGTCAACACATATGCACGAGGACCTGGCGCAGATAAATTTAAGCTTATAGAAGCCCATAGAGATGACATTGCTGACATCATCAGGAAGATTAAGACTAAAGCCCAAGGAAGTGATGGAATTTCTCTGACAATGATCAACCTTTGCTTGCCATACTGCTTAGACGCAATAACTGATATTATCAACACTTCTATCAAATGTAGCCAGTTTCCAACGTCCTGGAAGGTTGGACTAGTCACTCCTGTACCAAAAATACACAACCCAAAAACTTTCAAAGATCTCCGGCCAATCACAATCTTACCTGCCATATCTAAAATTCTTGAGAAGGTGGTTTACAAGCAGCTGTCCAACTACGTCGAGACCAGCAATCTTCTACCCGACAAGCAATCTGGATTCAGAAAGCTCAGAGGGACTACTACAGCTCTCTTGGATTTGGTTGACGATGCAATTGGATCGATGGATACCAGAAAAGTTACCAGCCTGGTTTTATTAGACTTCTCGAAAGCGTTTGATACTCTGAACCATAAACTTCTGGTAGCCAAACTCCGCCATCTTGGTCTTAGTGCAAGCGCTGTTCAATGGTTCTACAGTTATGTTAGCAATCGCTCACAGTGTGTGCAAATGATGAAGGGTAACACTCGTTTAACATCAAAGTCTGTAAACATCCACACGGGAGTACCACAGGGATCAATTCTTGGTCCCCTCTTGTTCATCATCTACACGGCTGACATTCATGAAAGTCTCACACATTGTCAGATACATGTATATGCTGACGACACGCAACTGTATGTGTCTTTCGATCCGGCTGACACGGCGAGTGCCAAAGATCATATGAATGCTGACCTCTCTGCCATCTCTTCATGGGCACGTGACCGCGCACTCATCCTGAATCCCACGAAAACCGTATCTCTGCTAATAGGCACCAAACAGCAAAGAGATAAGGTAATTCTGAGTAACTTCGAAGTCCTGCTCGACAACGTGCCGATCCCATTATCCGACGAAGCCAAAAGTCTTGGTGTAACTTTGGACAGCCATCTCTCGTTCAATTCGCACGTATCACAGCTACGACGAACATCCTTCAACAAGCTTCGACGACTCCGCAAGCTACAGTCGCTGCTCCCGACATCAACCAAGCTGCTCCTTGCAGATGCTCTTGTTCTCTCGACGCCAGCATACTGTGACACTGTGTATGGGCCATGTATTACTCAGGCGAATAGCAGCCGTATACAAACTATCCAAAATGCTTGCGCCCGCTTTGCATTTAACCTCCCTTGGAGATGCCACACCACCCCAGCTATTAGGAAAGCCGGCTGGCTAAAAATGCATGAACGCCGTCTCCACCACCTCCTAAACATTACGCATAAGGCAATCACGACAGGACAGCCATCCTACTTGGCTAGGAAGATCGTGCGAAGAGGAGAACTGCATTTAGTGAATACGAGAAACCGAGCTGACCTATCGATTGCAACCCACAAAACATCGAAATATAAATCGTCTTTCGCTTACGCTTCGGCGAAAGCCTATAATGATGTGCCAACCAAGCTAAAAGACTCATGTGTAGGTGTGTTCAATAAAATGTTAAAGAATCACTTGTTTGCAATTGGGTGTTACAAGGAACAGGTCTGAACTCCCGTACAATAGTAACTTAGCTTTAGCTTATCTTTAAACTTATCTGTTTTAAATTAATCTTGTAGCTATCATACCTACCTTATTTTGATTAGGTACTGCTAGAGTTTCAACTTACGCTTTGTAGTAACCCTATAGTATAGGTATGGTATTTATTAATTCATTAATTTTTTATCTTTTAACTATTTTATAACTATCTTGACTATTACTTTCGCAAGTATGCCTTCTTATGTAGTTAAATTGTTCAGTGTGACTACTATCTTAAATAGATAATATGTTTTAGTTGTTTTTTAAACAGGTTACATGGTAGATCAACAATGACAAATGTGATCATTATAATGTTGAATGTCGCCTTTTTGTATGTATATAAATGTGCAAATAAAGATAAATTGAAATTGAAATTGAAATTGAAATAAAGAGCAGAAATGTGGACTAATTTTGGAAAATTTATTTGAGAGTGATATTATTGTTCAATAACATTGGGATCGGTTTTAAAAGTTTCAGAACAATCCAAAGATTTATTATTTTTATTATTTATTTTTATTTATTGAAGAAATTTGTATGATAAAAATAATTTTCAAATAAAATATGATTTAGCCAATTTAGCAAAAAAAATATTAATTCATTCATTTTCTTGCTATTTTAAGTCTTGAACTTTTTTAAATTATAGTGGAAAATAATATGAAATGATTGTTGCAAGCTACAACAATTTTATGAATTTTGGTCTAGACCATAAATCATCAAATTTCCATCCACCATTTGGATGTCCATCAACAATTGATAATTGATACATTGACACATTCATACCATAATAATTTAAGTTAATTTTAATATTAAAAAAGTCCTTAACCGAGTCCAACTCCTAAACCGATAAATCGATAATATTTTGACCAATATTACTTCATTGGTCCTTTTTCGGGATTTTGTGGTCTTTTTTAATAGTTTTAAGGTACTTTACATGCCTTTTTGGACGTTTCATAGGTACTAAACATCCTAGCCCAAGTTATTAACTTATTATCAGCTCATATCAGCCCTGGAATATACCTTTGCATATTATTAAGATAATACTGACGTTACAGCCAGACAGTTAATCAACTGAAGGTGAACAATTGTTAGATATTAACAGGCCACACCAGGGGGTTATTGACAGTCTTGCCTTGTTGAGGTAGGGAACACAAGTGTTGTTTGAAAGCTGCGTAAGAATGTGGTTCAAGACTTCCATCATAATCTGCATTTTGCATGCTCTGGCTTCTGCAGATGGCCCACGCAAGTACCTAGTAATTGATAGTTGATAGTAGTTGATGTCAATGTTAAAAGTCTGGCAGCTATGCAGTAAGCAGAGATTACAAGTTGAATTGCATCTAGTGGGGCGGTCGCTCCACCTAGCCAAGTCATATTATACACTCACACTCACTCAACATACCGTTACTGCCTAATAACCAACCACTTTTACTGTAAGCAACAACATGGCATTTTCGGCCTACTGCATCTTAAAATTGGAAAAGCTCCCATTATTGCAAAATATCTTAATTTCGAACTACCACATTTACCAAATTTCGTTATGCCCTTAGCAAGCTAGAGGGCCGTGAAACCGTGAAATTACACCCCTTTTCAAACCTATCGTCATCAGTTTACGATGATGATGATTCAGAAACCATCGCTATCATCGCCAGAGCCTAAACAGCCGAACGGGTCGATCTGAAATGTTTACCACATGTGCACTTTTGGCGTCGGAGGTTATTTCTGTTATGACTGTTTATATGCCGCTATTTTGAAACTGGAAGTGATATCATATCTGAAAAACGGCTACACCGATCGGAGCCCCATTTACGTCAATCGATTCAGACGGTCATCTGTATGGAATATCCATAGACAAAATATAAATGTGTGACGTCATAAATATGTCAAATTTAAGGATACATTAGATTTACATAGGTAATATGTAAATTCTATCAGGCGCGTAGGAAGGGGGGATTATTCCCCCCCCCCTGCTCGAGCAGGCTGACCCCCCATTCACCATACAAAATTAAGTTTAGTGTCCAAAAATCACTTAAAAATTGTTTAAATTCTAAAAATAATGCCCTGCGGGGCAACAATTGGAGGGTTTCTTGCTTCAGTTTGGGCATTTTAGAGCCCCAGAATCACTTTTAAATGGTTTAAATTCTAAAAACCGCCCTGCGGGTTTCAGCCCCCCCCCATGACAAAAGTAGTTCCTAGGCGCCTGAATTCTATGAGATAGTGATTTCAACCGCCATTTTGAAAACCGGAAGTGATGCAATTTCTCGAAAATGGCTGGACCGATTGGGACGATACTTTCGTAATTCGTCATGGAATATATTTTTTGTATGATTTTTTTATATAACAATAATATAATACAGTATATTTATTTATTTATTTTATTTATTCATTTACATCTTACAGATTGTCACAGACAGGTGGTAAGGAACTAATAATACTACTACTAAACACTAAATACTTAACAACTAAATAATAACATCATCATCCATCTCTTCTCGTTCTTGTCTTGCTCCTCGGTTCGTTAATTCATATCTTACATTTCTTACATCCGTTTTCATCCAATCTTCTGTCACTTTACCCAATTCATTCCAATCCCTTATTGTTCTATTTAAAAATGAAAATCTTCCGATGTCTTTCCGTGCTCGTGGTTCAATTAATGCATTCTTGATTCTTCCTCTACAATTTCCTCCCTTCATCTTACCATCCAATTCTTTCCACCCTGGTTCCCCTTTTCTAACTCTTAGCAAATTACACAGGCGTGTAATCCTTCTTCTACTTTCCAGACTCTCCCATCCCAGCTCCTTCATCATCTCAGTTGGACTTTCCCACACCTTCTCCAGTTCATTCCTTGCATTTCTCTCCAGCCTCCACACACTGATACACTGGACACTTCAGGCGTCGAATTGTAATCGTTACATGTAATTCCCTGGATTTCAGCGCCATATTCCATATAACTGAATGACGTGTTCATCTGTGATATGTTTGACTCTCTTCTCAGACGTCGCGATCAACGGCAGTGTGGGCTGCTATCAGGACACCACTGCGCATGTCTGGAACGGTCAGGATGTCTCAACCATCAACACGCCTCAGCTCTGCGCAACCCTCTGCGCAGGTTACGTGTACGCAGGCGTAGAAGCAAGGTGAAACATTGTATAGGTCTGTCAGAGGCCAAAGCGGTTAAGTCACTAAGTAATCTTGATTAATCAAGCCTTTTATTTCGGCCCGGTATTACCACAGTTAGATTGTTCTGGATAAATTAACCATTGGATTAAATTCAACTGTTTCAATCATTTTGAGGTATCTGGCTGTGACGCCAATTTAGTCCAATAATTAGTTTGGCTCAGATTAACATGTTGGTAATGCCGGCCCTTATAAGATTTGAAATATCAAATCCATGAGGTTAATTTAATTTTTCAACAAGATGATATCAAGAAAACAAACACTAAAGATAAATTCAGAAATGTATCATTACAAATCTCATAAAAGTCAAAACACCTTACGACTTTGCTGGCGTGGAGCGACCACCCAACAGGTGAAAAGATCTATAGCAAAATACATTTTAATACACTCTTGAATTCATGTGCATTTATGACCATACATATCTGAAGTATTATGTTTAAATCAAGGAACGTCAATTCTATACTAGGTATGCTCATCAGCAATGCCCGAGGCTCTAGCGACACGTCAGCGGCGGCGATAAGCACAAGTTGCAGTGAATTATTCAGTTCATTATATCAGTTGGCTATGTAAACAAACGCAGGGTGAATAGTTGACCACAACTTGTGCATATATCACCGCCGATGACGTCACTAGAGCCTCGGGGTATAAATGCGTGTATCTGCTGACAAGCCTACCTAGTAGAGTTTACCTTCCTTGGTTTAAAATATAAATCATTGTATGACTACATGTTACTGTCTGTGTACGTTGATCTGTTTGATATCTCCAGTACTGAATGCTACTGTGGCGACGCTCTGCCCGGCACTGTTCTGCCCCGCATGAACTGTGATCAGGAATGTCCGGGCAACTCTACTTACACCTGCGGAGGAGCCCTGGCTTTGGATGTTTACAAAGTGCCGCAAGAGTTTCAAGGCAATACTAATACTCCCGTGTGAAATTAATAACTTGTTCTATCGGACACTTGTATTACATTGTCATTTGCAGACCCTGACAGTGGCAGCGGTGTCCACCTCGGTTGCTTTCAAGACATCCCGGACAGATCCCAGCAAACACTGTTACATGCCAGGCAGCTCCCATGAGATTTGCCAGTTACATGCCAGGGAGGTGCCAGGCATGTAACTACGACTGGACAACGGGATGCCAGGCACCTCCCAAGGTAGCTGCCTGGCACATGTCTGGGAGCTGCCTGGCACATGTCCATGGGAGCTGCCTGGCACATCCCAGCAGGTGCCTGGCACATCTCTGGGAGCTGCCTGGCAAATCCCAGCAGCTGCCTGGCACATCTCTGGGAGCTGCCTGGCAAATCCCAGCAGCTGCCTGGCACATCTCTGGGAGCTGCCTGGCACCTCCCAGGTACATCTCTGGCACATTCCAGCGAGTTCAGCTGCCTAAAATTAACGGTTATTTTGAATTTAAACTGTAAAAAGTAAACTATAATAGCGATATCTACACGGGTTTTCATCATAATTACATTACGACAAGATATTCACAGAGATTATTACAATTGCGAATAGAATCTGAAATAAAACGCAAATGGATTAGACGTGATTTCGATGGCAGGACCTCCAGGTGGCAGGCAGACGCGCTATCCAAGGGACCACGATGGCAGCTGAAGGTTTGGTGCGTTGAAACATAGGTAGTTGAAACGAGCATTTGAAAGGAGATAGGTTGCGGCTGTTATGCTCACGTAAATAATTGATCCACAAAATTAATATGAAGTTAAACTAATAGGCAAATTAAAATGTATTATTTTTAAATAAATCAATGTTATGCCTGGGATTGGCACTTCTAGTGTTATCACTATACTTATAGTAATACAAACACTGGGCTATTACGACGAAGGAATAACATTACTAGTTCACTATAGTTATGTTATTATAATATATAAAAATTTAAGAATGTTATGTAAAAATGGGTGCCTAATCTCGAGTTTGTTGAAAATGTTCACCATGCGGAAATGAGCACATTACTTTATCTTTGATAAAACAAAAGATTTCCCTTGGTATCGCATCTAGTCTCATTTTCACATGCGGCATCAACTCGAGAATAGGCCCCAGCTGGAGCGCCACACTTCTCTCCTCGCGATCGAATTCATTTCACTTCTATTATAAGATTCACGCCGAATGAATTACGCCGGTCACGACGAAATCAGAAAAAGACTCCATGGTGCAATGGAGTGCTATCTACTCCTATCTATTTTCCTTCCTTGCAAATATATAAAACCTTTTTTCCGTCGCCATTAGCCTCGCTGCAGAACAGTGCGACGTTAAGCCCCAGGCAAAAAAATAAAACCTTGAAGTTCGAGGTATTACCTAATTAAGTTTAGGTTATGCTTAGTTCTTATAGCAAACTAATTTTAGAATTATCTATAAGAGCTACTTGTTATTTTAACAAGTACCTATAGTATGGCAGTACCTCACAAATATTCAAACTAACTTACAAAATGAGTTTGAACATTTGGGAGGTCCCCGCCATGTAACAGGGATGTGCCAGGCATGTGCCAGGGATGTGCCAGGCATGTGCCAGGGATGTGCCAGGCATATGCCAGTTTCATCCCAGGGAGCTGCCTGGCACATCCCTGTTACATGGCGGGGACCTCCCAAATGTTCAAACTAACTTACAAAATGAGTTTGAACATTTGGGAGGTCCCCGCCATGTAACAGGGATGTGCCAGGCAGCTCCCTGGGATGAAACTGGCATATGCCTGGCACATCCCTGGCACATGCCTGGCACATCCCTGGCACATCCCTGGCACCTCCCAAATGTTCAAACTAACTTACAAAATGAGTTTGAACATTTGGGAGGTCCCCGCCATGTAACAGGGATGTGCCAGGCAGCTCCCTGGGATGAAACTGGCATATGCCTGGCACATCCCTGGCACATGCCTGGCACATCCCTGGCACCTCCCAAATGTTCAAACTAACTTACAAAATGAGTTTGAACATTTGGGAGGTCCCCGCCATGTAACAGGTATGTGCCAGGCAGCTCCCTGGGATGAAACTGGCATATGCCTGGCACATCCCTGGCACATGCCTGGCACATCCCTGGCACCTCCCAAATGTTCAAACTAACTTACAAAATGAGTTTGAACATTTGGGAGGTCCTCGCCATGTAACAGGGACCTCCCAAATGCCACCACATTCCTCTCGATAAGGTTTGAACATTTGGGAGCTCCCTGTTACATGGCGAGGACATCCCAAATGTTCAAACTCATTTTTTAAGTAGTTTGAACATTTGGGAGGTCCCCGCCATGTAACAGGGAGCTCCCAAATGCCATATCCCAAATGGTCAAACTGGGATGTGCCAGGGAGGTGCCTGGCATGTACCTTGTTTGCTGGGATATCTCAAGCACTTTGTCATCCTGGAGGAGAACTCACCGCAGAGCTGTGTCGACTACTGTGATGGGTATAATTACGCAGGCCTCCAGTACAGGTAAGCTACACTTTACTGAAGCGACGGAATCTCAATTCCTTTCATTCATATTATGCAGGGACGGCGCCAGGGGTATGCGCGGGTGGGTGCGCGCCACCCAAAATTGTCTACTGCCCACCCTCTGCCCACCCAAAAATAATCGAAGATTCTTTTATTATTGTCTTCGAGTTTTAATTCTAATAAAATAACAGATGGAATAATTTTCTAAAATTACACCGATTGAAGTCGTGGCTGTTGTAGATCAACCCCTTATTTGGTAACCTAACAAGCCACCCCTGTTTTATATGATTTTTCAATCATATTTTACCCCAAATGTAATATTTTCAGCGTCCCAAATGCGTTTATATTGATTTAAAAATCCGAAAAACGCCCTATGGGGCATGGATTTCTTTTAACATAACACCCTCTCAGAGAAAAAACTAAAAACAAAAAAGTTATGCCCACCCTAAATAATTGTCCAACAAAAAATCCTGGCGCCGTCCCTGATATTATGCACATAAAAAATATACGTGCGGTAATTGAGTCAACATGGGAATACGTTATAACTTATGAGTTGCAGATATATTAAGTATTGACTCGTTGTAACAAGTAGAACGCATAGTGTGTTTCTTCCAGACGGGAGTGCTACTGCGGATGGATTGTACCTCCGGAGGTCCTCGACCCCTCCAGTTGCCGCTACAGGTGTCCTGGGCAACGCAATGTGACGTGTGGCGGGGACTGGGTCATGGATCTTTACATCGTGTCGAAGCTCAAACCATTTCCAAGTAAGATAACGCAAGAGAAGTAATTAGCTCCCATTAATCGCGATGTAGCCTCTGTGATCTTACGAGTACCGTAGTATCTAATTTATACCTGCCGTTGGGTCTGAACAATAAGACCGGCAAAAGTAGAAGAGTCACAGATATGTCTCCCTTAATGTGAAAACTACAGCCAATATTCTTTTCTCCTGAAAAAATAAATATTTAAAAAATCGTCATTATATTGAAAAATGGGTCGAGTCATCATGTGAATCCAAAAAACACTGCCACTACACCTACAATTATGTTTATAATGACTTATTTTTTATGTATTAAAAGTAATAACAAAATATAGAGATATATAATAATAATGTGACAAAATGTGATTGCGTAAACACAACATACTACGGTCGGGGACAGGCAAAGGGGCCGGCCTATACCTGGCAATGCTAAAGTGGGTTCATCTTTGCCTGTCCCCTACCGTAAGTGCCACAATTTTTTATTTCTCTTCTCCCTATTAAAATCTATTCATCTTTCTGCATGCCTTCGCTTGATGCTCCATGTTCAGAATCGTTGAAATGCGCCATGTACTGACTCTAGCTGCCCTGGAAAACACCTGCATCGCATCAATCGAACCCATCGCCAACTCGCGCGAAACCTACGAATACCGTCCCGAACTCGAGAGCTCGTGGCTGGAATCACTGAAACTCTGCCTGTACAGCACCTGCGTCAACTGCCACATGATATGGGACTACGACACACTTGTTGAGTCAGAGAAACAACTCTGCGACGGTGGTGTGGTGCCCTTCAACGTACTCCTCACTGATATGCCATATGATAAATACCAGGACGGCATGACTACATTGGTAAATTGCATATCACATTATTCAATTCAACTGGTAGTCTTTAAAATGCACCAAAATGAATTACCTTGAGGAAAATTTCCTTGTGGGCTCCATCGAGTTACACTATTTTTTTTTGGATTACCCGTAGATATTATCAGGACTGCACCACTGATTGAATAATTCGAAAAGTGGAAAAATAACCTTCGACATTGGCTCTTGTTTGATGTAAACTACAAGTATCCAGCTTGTATTGATACCAGAATGACATTGGCTAGTAGTGGAATGTATTTTTTTGATTTACACAGTGAAACCTTGGGACCTGGGAACCTGGGATAGGTGTAACATATAAACAAGGTGGTTATAAATTGAAATAAACGAATTTTGTTGAAGCTGATTTACACATACAGAGGAATAAAGATTTGTGCTCGAGTGTTTAGTCGATTCCTGTTTTGGATTTCGAAATGGACACCTATGAGGAATAAATGAACAGTTTGTGAAACGTTCGCTGGAATTTGAATTTATTGATGAGTTAATGAATTTGTGTTGTGAGTACATTTACAATCCACTCCCGTAGAAAGAAATGAAGTCATACGTGAACATTGATAATATTCGTGTATTCTTATAGACACACCAATATGAAGAATACTCAGAAGAGCAACTCGCTTCTGCTATCAACTTAACATCGGGCGAAATCTCAACCGTGGATCTAACTGACGCCCTGTTCCAATGCGTGGTCTGCAAACGCTCTAACTTCAGCAAGAGTTACTTGACGTTATCTTGGTCACAGAAATACAATGAGAGATACACGCCAGGCTACAATATCATCTTGACAAGTCAGTCTAATGGCAACGCCAAGGAGTACAGTGCGTTGGCGATGCAAGAAGTCGTCCGGGTTCTGAGAGTCGAGGAGGCACATCTTCGTGTACTGGACTCTTCGATAGACACGAACCAACGGGCTGTGATTCACGTCAGGGTCATAGAGTATGTGTTTTATCAAGAAGAGGAGGAAGCCCAGTTCAAAGGATTTGATGTGACAAGATGGTGGAAGGCTGGAGTGTGTGTGGACGACACGACGATGAACGACGCGGGAGACTCTTTCAAGTGGCTGGAAGTGAGACCAGGTAATAATGATCCCAGAAAAAACACTCCGTGTAAAAAAAAACAGCCAAGTCTCTTTAACTATAAAAAAAAATAGAAGAAATCTAAAAATTCAGCACTGAAAAGGAGTGATATCAAAAAAGGAGCCAAGTCAACGAATTTTCCAAATTTTAATCGTACCATTGAAATAAAAATATCAACCCCCGAGAAATACTTAAAAAAAGGACTTGGCGCATCGTTTTTTTAAAGACACTTTTCTATCCTAAAAGTATAGGAAGAACTCTACAAGTATATTTTCCTGAGTATATCACATTCATTATCGACGAATCATACTACGTTTTAATATAACTAGTACTCTTACCTACTGGCAGTTTTGGTATTTTGTCAATATTCAGAGGAAATAAACGGATAAACGAATAACGAATAAACGGAAGCGGCCTAGTCTATTCGTTATTGCCACTATTTCTAGGGTCATATTAATCAATCATACTTCTCAATATCGTGACTGAGGGAAATAGCGAAAGCGCTCATTACAAGAAGGCCGTCAATGAGATTTGTATAAGTGACTAGTGCACTGAGCCATGCTGCTCAAATAATTACTGACTAGATTTTTATCTAAAGTAATACGTTATGTAATTTATGAATTTTTTTGGTATAAAATGTTAATTAATAGCAATTAATTACACGGCGAGAAGGTTCCAAGTATAATGCTGTAGTAGGTATGTTGATGTACCCACAAAACTATAGGTACCTACCAATCACAAACACAACTGTTCTGTATTTATTGCTTGTAAGACAATGCTATTGTTTCTTTGCGTACTTATATTTAAATTTAAAATATTTTACAGAATGTTCAATATTTAATTTGAAAGTTTTGTCCCAATTTTTCTAGGCATTTCTGAACTACGTAGTATGTGAGTGGCTTAAGCTTAAGAATAGAAAAATGTCTTTAAAAAAACGATGCGCCAAGTCCTTTTTTTAAGTATTTCTCGGGGGTTGATATTTTTATTTCAATGGTACGATTAAAATTTGGAAAATTCGTTGACTTGGCTCCTTTTTTGATATCACTCCTTTTCAGTGCTGAATTTTTAGATTTCTTCTATTTTTTTTTATAGTTAAAGAGACTTGGCTGGTATTTTTACACGGAGTGTTTTTTCTGGGATATCACTTCTTTTGTTAGTTTATACATACAGCTTGTAGCACATGTCCGAGCAGGGACTAATTTCTTTAAAAAAATACGCCTCAACCGATTTGGTTACTATGAAAAGTTGCGTTTGGTATAAGATGACAATGATTATCCAAGAAGAATAGCTTAAGTTTCGTTATAATCGATCCAGCCGTTTTCGATACATGACGTCACTTCCGGTTTTGAAATAGCGGCCGAATTCCGGTATAGGTAATAAGAAAACAATCTAGTTTTATCTAGTTGATACCTTCATGAACGACCATCTGAATTCCTAATCCCTATATTTCCGTAAAATCGGTCATGCCGTTTGTAATATATGACGTCACTTCCGGTTTCATTTAGTGGTTCCTGCCGCCATTTCCGGTACCATTAATTTATTTATTCATTTTTCACAATTGATTTTTCAAATAAATAGCAGAATGAATACGCAGGAGCTAGTTCAGTTGCAATCGGTACAGGCGTTTTAGATATATGACGTCACTTCCGGTTTCAGGAATGGCGGCCGAGAACACTGCTACCTTGAATATATAAATTGTATTGTCTATGTTACAATGTAAGTTAATTATGTACGTATTTTAAGTATAATTTGTTGAAATAAGTTAAATATTGCGTATTTATGACGTCACTTCCGGTTTAGAAAATAAGAAAATAATATTTTTTTTATTGATACTTCATAAAGATGACCATCTAAATCGAATGGCGCTAATTTCGTTCTAATCGGTCCAGACGTTTTTGAGTTATGACGTCACTTCCGGTTTAAAAATGGCGGCACAAAAAATCACAAGAGGCAAGGTATCATCAGACGCCAAAAGTGCATATGTGGTAAAAGTTTTAGGTCGATCGGTTTAGCCGTTTAGGCTGTGGCGGTGATAGCAACGTTTCCTGATATCATCAGAATCAGAAAGTGGTGTAATTTCACTGTTTTCTCGGCCCTCTAGCTCGCAAACGGCATAACATATTGTTCCCTAATTTGGTATATGTAGTGGGGTGGGCCATAGCTCGAAATTAAGATATATCGCAACAATGTGAGATTTTCCAATTTTAAGATCCAGTAGGCCGAAAATGCCATGTTGTTGCTTACAGTAAAAGTGGTTGGTCTGCTCCTCAGTTTATTAGTCATTTACGGTATGTTGAGTGAGTGTGAGTGTACGGTACGACTTGGCTGGGTGGAGCGACCGCTCCACTAGATTACTTTACATACCATAAGTTTCATTGGATCTAACTCAATCTCAATATGAAAATTACACATATTACATTTTCATATTTGTTTTATAACATGTGAAAGTTTCAGCCCTTTTATCTTTTATAGTTTTAATGTTGTGACCTCGCAAACAGGGTGATTTTTTTCGCCACCCGGTATATGATATTTAATTTTCAGAGACAATTCGATCTCAAACTGTTCCGGGCACCAACGAAATCGCTGACCGCAAATGCGTGCTGAACAATTACACATCTGTGAGAGACGGACAATGGCTGGACGTCGAGTACTTCACTGTGACGTGGCAGTCATGCAACGACGATGACGCGCAACATGACCTCACGTTATTCATGTCTGACCTCGAGAACTACATAGGCGAGGCCGATTACCTGGCACTCGTGCTGCTCAACAGGTCTTCCATCAATGTCACCAGTCGCAGCCTCGCCAAGACAAGTGTCATAGTAGATGATACGATGTTGCATTATTACGAATACTTTGCAAGGATAGGAGAGGAGGAGCTCGACGCTTTGATAATGAACTACAGGATCCTGCCAATAATGGAATCCATGCTTGGAAAACTGATTGTTGATCATACTGAGAAGCAACTTGTGTTCGGTCAGGGGAAGTACAATGCAATGATTGTAGTAGAATTGCGTGATGGTAAAGACACTGTAGGAGTCCAGGGAATTCTTCGCAAAGGAAGAGTTAATCACATGGATTTTGAAACAACACAAGCCATCATCGACGCGCCGGCAGGAACAGACATCAAGGTCACAGCTTGTGATGCTCTCAACGGAGCCAATCAGCGACTTGGAATGACGTTCTTTGTTGACTTTAAGACATCTTCGTTCCGAGATTATAGAAGCCATGGATTGCATCGGTATGTTATTCAAGTCACGTTCTATAACGGATTGCCATCATCGTTCTCCTCGTCAGACTATGTCGATGTGTGGGTAAATAACACCTCACTGTATCCCAACTCCCATCGTACTTGCGCCTCTTGGGACGTCTCCTCTGAATCATGGTCCTTGTTGAACTGCAATCCACTCAGAACACGTCGCAGCGGTCTTGACGTGTTCCGATGCAGTCGTCTGGACAACAGCAATGGAACCACCCGTGCGTTCTTCAACATCTACTACCACAATCCTACGTTCAGTGACTATCTCGCAAGGAACACTAACTACAAAACAGTGATGATTGTGAGCGGCTCCCTGTCACTGGTCAGCTTATTGCTGATCTATTTCACTCCGGTATTCTGCGAGAAGTGGAGTGAAGATGTCGGTCACAAGATTCTCCTGCACATGGTCACCGCCTTGGCAGTGAACTTGATTCTGGGATTCCTTGACCTAACTGTTCAGCTGGACACATCCAGCGGGCTGTGCATAGCTCTCGGCGCTATTCGACATTACACCTTCCTGGCGATGTTTTGTTGGTTCTTCGCACTGTCAGGATTGCAAGTGAAGCGGCTGACGACTGTCTCAGGAGTTAAAACCATCACCCATCTGGTGTTGAAGGTTTCTGTGTTCGCCTGGGGTTTGCCATTGATACCAGTAGGAATTCTGTTTGCCATAAGCAAGAACATCTACAAGGCTACATCTGAGGGTAGTGGATCCTGCTATCCTGGAGAAATTGCTTTCATACTCACTGTCCTGACTCCTTCTGGAGCAGTTTTCATCCTCAATATTCTTATTTATTTGTACGTCTTGAATCATATATTTGAGTTTATACTTATTGGTAAAGAGCCAAGAATACGGCGCAACATTGAGAATAGTCGAGACATGCAAATGAAGAAAATAGGATCTGGAATGTTTATATTCTTTGTGTTTGGTTTTACTTGGTTTTTTCATTTTCTCTCAGAAGTCAAAGTCATCCGCAGTGACTTTCTGTATGAATATTTATTTATTATGACTGCATCATCTCATATATCTATATTAGCACTCTTCTTCGTCGTTCTTGACAAAGAAGTGTATACCGTTTGGAAGCAAAAGTTATGCTAAATTCTGCGAATCTAAATAAGAGAAATTCGAACATTTCGAACGTCAGAGCAAGGTATCATCAGACGTCAAAAATGCACATGTGGTAAAAATGTCAGATTAATCGGTTCAGCCGTTTACCCTCCTCAGACCCCTTGTATCCTGTAGGATACACAAAAAGTGACCGACTTCGGTATTTATTGGCTGAGCCACCGAAGTCGTAGGGACTTGAGATCAGTATTTTTAGATGTAACATAGATTGAAGCACCCAACACAATTTTTTTGAAGATTGTATGTTATTGGTCGACGCTGTGACAATCATCTGAATATTAGCTACCCCCAAAAAATGGCCGCCATTGCAAAACCCATTTTACAGTAATTTAATAAAATTGTAATTATTCATTATGGAATAAAAAAAATACACGTTTTCTTGCTTCAGTGCCATAACAAAACAGCATAGATTATATTTTAAAATATTTTTTAACAATTATTACACCGTAACAATGACTTTTTAATAGGTCAAAAAAAAATTAAAACATAAAAACATTGAAAAAAAATTGATATTTTTTATATTTTTTTCAAATTTTTTTCAAGTTATTTTCTCTAGGAAAAAAAACTTCACCAAATTCCGGGCAAAAAAAATATGTCTGGGTCTGAGGAGGTTACGCTGTGGCCGTAAAAGCAACGTTTCCTGATGATGAATCGTCATCATCATCATCATCATCACAGATCAAGATATAGCCTTTAGAACGGGGGTTATAATTTTACTATTTTCAAGGCCCTCTATTAGCTCGCAAACGGCATAACCATAGAGGTAAACCTAAAAACATGTGGTGGGATAGCTCGAAATTACGATATTTTGCAACAATGTGAGATTTTACAGATTTGTAGGCCAACAATGCCATTTGGATGCTTGGTGTAAAGGGGGTAATTGTAATCTCCTCAGCTTTTTTGTATCAATTTTAACGGTATGTTGTAAGAGAGTGGCGCACTGAACAACTTGGCTGAGTGGAGCGACCGCTTCTCTAAATGTTTATACGTCCCGTGCGTTTTCAAATGTGATAGAAAAGGCATGCGGTTACCTCAACCTTGTATTGTTATTTAATTTAATTTGGTTAATTATAATTGATAAAATTAATATAACTAAACTAATTAATTAATTACTAATTTGTATTAATTATTATTATAATTCTTACATTTTATGTTAGGTATATATAGTTGTTGTGTGGTCAAGTGTTTGATGTCTTCCTCGTTACACCAAATGTAAACATTTGCACTAATTACAGTGTTGTAAAATATACTCTTTTTATTTGTATAAAAGTGCACATTTTAAATATCTATAGAAACAACGTATACTACTAACTAGATACTTTTTTAAATCACATAAAATGTATCTGTCACATAGGTACATAGATTTAAATTAGGTATAAATAAATTTCTATGTTCCGTTTATATTTAAAATTAATTTAAGTTTGTAAAATGTTGTCTTTACGTTAATAAGGATTTTTTTTGTGAAAATTAAGGATAAATGTGAAATTGATATAAATTGTATTTTTCGAATTTTCAATTTAATGTACACGAATTTTATTAAAGTAAGATACGACATAATTTCACTTCTTCATAGAGACAAATGGAATAGAATGCGCGCCACAAGACAATAATTTGTTCATTCTTCTTGAAAAACATCGCGTAATTTCAAATTTTTCTTAAATTTGCCGAATTTCACTTCTATATTTATTGTGTGCAATAAAATTTGATAACATATTTCTCAAATATTTTGTGTTTTTCCGCTCAACTTAAAGATACTATAACTTTTTAATTGAAATGTTTACTTGTGAATAAAATTTGAAATTTTCAGTATAATCGTCAGTAATTTTTAATAATAAAGTGTCCCATCCCATCGTTCCTGGGCCAGCTCCGGATAATCGACATTTCAACAACCAATTTCGAACTGATGTAACATCTTCCTACAACAGTGATATTTTTAAAACTTTCAAATATAAACCCTTATGTGTTTTTATGTTAAATTTCCAGACCAAATGCGACCTTACATCAATAAATTGAACATCCCCGGATCAAATCAGACCTGACTCATAGCTGACTACCTCATCACCCATACCTATACCTGACTCCAGAATGTCCAGTTATGGCTGCATCTGGGACCTGGTCCAGATCTAGTGCCTGATCAGGGCATTTTTGCAAATTCTGGCTCTCAATCTGGGATAGGGTTCCAAACCTGGCTCTAAAATCTAAAATCTACGCATTTGAGCATCTCTTTGCGTCACTCTCACCAATATTATGTTTGATTGCTATTTATTTATTCAATGCCCCGATAGGCACATGGTTGCTGGGAGCTGTGGTAATGAGTAGGAAGGAGGGGGAGGGGGGGGGGGATCACATCCTTAATCAATCCAGGATTTTAAACATAAATTAAGAATAAGCAAGAGCATTTAGGTTGGCTTTACGTTTAGGCCGGGTAGGACCAACTTTGGATTAAGTTAATTATCGATGGTTAGTTGAATTTAGTGAATCCTATTGGCTGTGGAATTCGCGCCAACTTGATTCATTGGTTAACTGGCCACTTACTATCGATAGTTAGCTAATCCAAAGTTGGTCCTACCCGGCCTTAAATATATTTATATTATCGCCTTTCATTACACAAGTGTTCAACCCCTTTTTTAACCAAAATATAGTACGCATTGAGCACCCCAAATGCATTTTTCCAAAGTTAATAATAAAAAACTTACAAAATAACATCTGTACCTACCTCAGAGGTAGAAGGCCGGAAGTCAATTTCATTGATTCTTGAGGCGAGCTAAAAAAACTACATAGTGATTTTTCCTTCATCCAATCAATTTTATAATGTGTAATATATTGCTCATTTTGTAAGAGAATACCTCATGCATTTGTTGATATTAGTCAAAATGTCAATTCAAAGAGCTTTTTTAGTAGTGTTTAACGTCGCACTGTTCTGCAGCGAGGCTATTGGCGACGGATGAATGATTATGATGATGATTGGGAGATGATGATGAAGAGTAGGTAAGGTTGGAAGGAGGCGGCCGTGGCCTATTAGTAGGGTACCTTCCCAGTACTTGCCTGTCGACTGAGGAAATACCACGGAAAAAAACAGTCAGGAAGGACGACCGAGAGATCGAACCCCTGACCTCCGGAATACAAGTTCAGAGCGTTACCTCTGAGCCAAACCTGTTCCAACTCTTTCCTATCATCCACATGTACTCGGTGCAACCAAGTGGAGTGACACGAGTTCGACCCTAACTCAAATCATTGACCTCTCAACTCAAGGGCCCTGCTCCTCATCCCCAAAAGCATGAAGAGGCCGAATGATCAAGTGTGTCGGGACGAAAATAAAACTTTGAGAACGCACTTTGCGGCTCTTCTAAACAGCTGTGATGAGATTATTCAAGAATGGAACAACACTTACAATCAGCAATTGTGATCAGCCCCTTGGGGTTCTGAACTTCTGACCACTGAACTGTAAGCGCTCTTGAGAGTGTTTGGCAGATGAGCCGGAGGTTGCCAGGCAACGGGCTATATGTGGAGATTATGTAACACTTTGGAGAATCATTATAGCTTTAGTACACTGGTCTGGCTCATTACTTTGAATGGGAGGTCAGTAAGTGTGCCAATATAAACGATATTTTGATTAAAAGTTTATGTAATTTGTATGCTCTGCTTAGTTTGTGTAAATTTAGAGGGTATTAGGTAAATTTTTTTATGACATTTTAATAATTTCAGTGTGAAACACTTTGGAGAATATAGTTTTAGTGCAGGTCTGGCTCATTACTTGGAATTGGAGGTCAGTAGGTAAGTTGTGCCAATATAAACGATATTTTGATAAAAAGTTTGCTCATCCAAAACTACCTAATGGACTTTTAAAAAATTAAATTTTTAAATGAATAATACCATTAGAAAAAGAGCGTTTGAGATTTTTCTGTAGATTAAATCCCCATAAAAAACACTTCGTGTAAAAATACCAGCCAAGTCTCTTCTACTAAAAAAAAAATATATGAAATCTAAAAATTCTGCACTGAAAAGTAATGATATCAAAAAATTTGCCAAGTCAAAACTTTATTTGAAAATCAAAAAATACTTGGCGCATCGTGTATATTAATAGCTTAGAAGTATAGGCCAGATTTAAAATATACATAAAATATACAAACATATAATAGTATACCTAAAATGCCCTAAAACATCGATGCGCCAAGTATTTTTTGATTTTCAAATAAAGTTTTGACTTGGCAAATTTTTTGATATCATTACTTTTCAGTGCAGAATTTTTAGATTTCATATATTTTTTTTTAGTAGAAGAGACTTGGCTGGTATTTTTACACGAAGTGTTTTTTATGGGGATATCACTCCTTTTTTTAGTTTATTCTAACAACTTGTGACACATATGAAATGAACAATTACTAAATTCTTTTAAAAAATCATCACCCTTTACAATTTCGTTACCACTAATGAATAGCAGCGTATGGTCCTAAATAATTGCTTTAAATGATCTTTCACGAAGAATAGCAAAGGTTTCATTCCAATCAGTCAACCCAGTTCCGAGATATGGCAACACTTCGGTTTTCAAAATGGCTGCTGAGCTTTCTGCAATGCCACATAGAATTTATTTCTATAAATGATGTGTATCATTTTAAGCTTTCTGAATATGTATTTATTGTATAGGAGGGAATTATAATAATTTATACATTTGAATGACGTCATTTCCGGTCTCATAAATAGGAAAATTCTATTTGTACTGTTCATATTCCATAGAGATGGCCTTCCGAATTTGGCGCTAGTTTCATACCGATTTGTCTACCAGTTTTTGAGATATGACGTTACTTCCGGTTTAAAAATAGCTGCTGAAATCTCTGACCCCTTGAAGTATATTTGAAACATGATTACAATTTTATAAGCTGTCTCAAATAGTATATTTATTGCATCAAAATAAAAATTTGTAAGATTATTAAAATGTGTGACGTCATTTCCGGTTTAGGTATGGGAAACTGCAAATATTATTGATGATAATACATAAAGTTGACAGTCTAAATTGTTTTGCGCTGGTTTCGTTGAAATCTATTTAGCCGTTATTGAGATATAATGTCACTTCCGGTTTCAAAATGGCGGCTTCCGGTTGGTTTTATAACAAGTCACATAGACGTCAAAAGTACATACGTTACATAAATATCAAAATAATCGGATCAACCTTTGTTGCCAAAAAGCCAATCGATGTATTTCAAATTTCATTACGTCATTTCCGGTTTCTTTAACATAATGTTTAGTCTTTTGCTACTGATCATGCATATAGATGACCGTCTGGATCGTTTGGCGCAATTTTCGTTCCAATCAGTCCAGCTGTTGACGAGATATGACGTCACTTCCGGTTTCAAAATGGCGGCACAAAAAATTCATGGGGTGAAGGTTAAATCAGACGCCAAAAGTGCACACGTGGTAAAAATGTGGGATCAATCGGTTCAGCCGTTTAGGCTGTGGCCTGTTTACCGGATTTAAATTCCAGGAGACTACTACTACTACTACTACTGAGATTATTATTATTATTATTATTATTATTATTATGAAAACCGCCCTAAAACACTGTTTTCACGGTCCTCTAGCGCGCAAAGGGCGTAACCTATTGTTCCCAAATTTGGTATATGTTGTAGGGTGGGCCATAGCTCGAAATTAAGATATATCGCAACAATGTGAGATTTTCCAATTTTAAGATCCAGTAGGCCGAAAATGCCACTTTGATGCTTACAGTAAAAGTGGGTTTGCTCCAGCCTTTTTAAATGAGTGTGTGCGCGCGCCGTACGACTTGGCTGGCGTGGAGCGACCGCTCCACTAGATTCTCATATTTCACGATCTTTTACTATACCTCTATACTGAAATAAATAACAATATCGGAAATCTGATCGTGTGTTTTTTTTTTTTTTTTTTTGTGGTCACAGCCCAGGTCAAACCGCTCTAGCAATCGATCTGAAATTTTGTACACATACTTACGTAATCTATGCGGTCCCTGGGATCGTTTTTGAACGGGCTCCCGTGATTGGTTCAATTTTTTTTAAAATTATCTTTCGATTGGTTGCTTCGATCAATTTGAAATTTAGCAAAAACATTGCAACCAACATTGTACCCAATCATAAAAAGTTTCAGCCAAATCCTCCTATTGGTTCAAATTTAAACCCATTTTTCATGTGATTTTTGACATTTAAACTAGAACAGATTGACCGATCAACTTAAAACTTCGCGTGGTCATTGGTACCAACATTTTAGGTATTTTTGCCAATTTTCAGTCTAATCTGTCGTTATTTTCAAAAGTTTTGTCATTTTAGGGACATTTTGCGTGTTGGCTGTCAAATTCACGGCGACTTCGAATCTACAAGGCAAGGTAGTTAGAGCAGAAAGTTTAAACGATATGAAACTAATAATGACCGTTCAACAGATTGATCTGATATTGTGTACACACACTACATATCATATCATATGGGTGGTCCCAGGTATATTTTTTGAACGAAATCCTGTGATTTTTGAAAATTAACCAGGAACCGTTCAATCATAAAGGTTTAATCGATCAACTTAAAACTTAGCAAGGATTGGCAACTTAAAACTTAGCAAGGATTGGCACCAATATTTTTCATTTGTATACTTAATTTAAAACGGCCTATAGCCACGCCACCATTTGACCTATCAAATGGTCTTCGATTAATCTGATCAATCAAACTCATATTTTGCTTGGTCGTTCAGACCAACATTGTCTCTTATTTTACAAATTTTCAGCCCTACCAGTCAAGAACATAGATGCACTTATTGACAGTTTTAATAACTGTCAGAAATGACATTTCAAAACAGAAATTCCACTGCATTCTGGGTTGCTCTATGTAGCAAAGCAAAGTTTATAGATGGCTATTCTCAATATCAAGTAAGACAGATTCTTTTCTTAGTTGATCATATTGCAATACATAATGTAGTTAAAATGTAATGTAGGTATTTCATATACATAGGTATAGGTATACCTTATCTAAAATAATTTATTTTACGATATGGATTGTGTTTCACAGTTATGAAAAACGACGTTTTGACTAGATAACATCATATTTTACACATTTCCAGCACAATCGGTCAAGAATTTACAGACTTATTGCTGTTTTAAGTGTTTGAATATCTGTCCAAAGAGATTGATGGAAAAATATCAGTACAATAATCTGTTATTTAATTGATCCAGAGTGTTTATGAAAAGTTGCAAGGAAAATTGGTAATAAATAATGTATAGTAAGTTATCTTTGATTGAATGGATCGTGCTATGATTGGCGATGTCGTGCGTGTCGGTGCTCGCTCATCAACGCGTTACACCGAGCGTTTTCCTAGTATATTAATTTATGGTTTTTTGAGCGAGCGTAGCGAGCGTCACCACGGTACTCTTATGGCACTTTCTCTGTGTGTTTTTTTTTGTTTGTATTTTTTTTGTGGTCACACCCCAGGTCAAACCGCTCAAGCAATCAATCTGAAATTTTGTACACATACTAACGTACTCTATGCGGTCCCTGGGATCGTTTTTGAACGGGATCCCGTGATTGGTTCATATTTTTAAAAAATTATCTTTCGATTGGTTTGTTTTATCAATTTGAAATTTTGACAAGTCATTACCACTAACATTTTACCCAATCATACAAAGTTTCAGCCAAATCCTCCCATTGGTTAAAATTTAAAAAAATCTTTCATATGATTTTTGAAATTTAAACTAGAACCGTACGACCGATCAACTTAAAACTTTGCATGGTCATTGGGACTAACATTATCTGTATTTTTGACAATTTTCAGACTTATCTGTGTTTAAATCCAAAAGTTATTGACATTTTACTGACATTTTGCGTGTTATCTGTCAAATTTCTCGAAAATGTTGATCACGGCTTCTTCGACTCTTTATAGTTCCAAGGTAGTTAGAGCAGAAACTTTCAAACGTATGAAACTGATATGACCGTTCAACAGATCGTCTAATATTGTGTAACTACACACACTTTTATCATATGAGTGGTCCCAGGTATATTTTTTTAAATATATCTTATGATTTTTGAATTTTAACAAGGAACATTTTAATCATAAAGGTTCAATCGATCAACTTAAAACTTTGCATGGCTTTTGGAACTAATACTTTAGGAATATTTGAAGATTTTTATACCTACAAGTCTGACGAATTACAAGAATTATTGGCTTTTAATGATATTTTCGATCGGCATATTGTCGGTTCGAGGTGTTGCGCGTGTCCGTGCTCGCTCATCAACGCGTTATACAGAGCGTTTTCCTAGTATTGTTATACGTACCATTAGAGTAGGGGAAAAGAATCCCCAAAAAATCTCAATTTAATGAATAAGTAAGAGTATTACAAAATTTGATTAATTTTCAAAATATACTGCAAAATCAAGTGATCCCGATTATGTCTTAGCTTTGACTGTTTGGGTGTCCTTTTGACAACTAAAAAGCTATACAATCGAAGAAAGATTCGAAACTATATAAAACTATAATCTACATCAATAAGCTCCATTGCCTGGTAGTTATGAATCCACATAACAACTACACTGTGAAGAAAGTCCGGTGTATCTGGCCAGTTTAACTTTTATGCTGCTAATTGCTCTTTTGAGGAAATAACATCCGAAAAATTATACCTTTGTAAGAATTTTGACCTTTTTGTGCAGATTCCATTCACATTCCTTGAATCTACAGATAGTAGGTATTCTTACTCAATCATTGGATTTTATGGGTTATTAAATCATTAATATCATTAATCATTAAATTAAAGCATTATTCATTTTGCCGACACTCATTAACAAAACAATAATACTTTGTAAATTCTTCTCAATTAGTTAGTTTTGATTAATCCAGTAATAATTATTGTTATTTTTTATCAAGTGCCTGAGGAAGCTCGGGGAATTTTGAGCGAAATATTGCATTTGAATTAATAAAATAGTTTTTGACAGTCTATTAATAATTATTACTGCAATAATACTTATATAAATATGTTAGCATTATTTAAAGATTTTGGTGATAATGGCCGGTATCCAAAACCAAACATCTCTAATTTAAAAATGTCCTAATATATCCATAATCTGAATCTTAAATCTATCAAAATGTTATTTTCATTCCCATTTAATTACACCAAAAACCTCGCATTCATCATCAACAAATATATTTTTAAATCACCACCATTCATCTGCTCTTTTAACACACCACATTAACTCCCTTTAACTAAACATCGAGAAAACACGTAGTTAATTAACCATGGGTTAGTTTTAAACTCCATCCTACTTGTTACATATAGACATAGGCAATAAGATTCATGTTTAACTTAACTTAAAGTCCTGGTTACTAAAACTCTGTGACATGATCACTGTTCAACCTATCTTGGAATAACAAACAGAGAATTCTCCACGAGTTTTATTACTGAGGCGTTTAACGCTCAACCGTCTTCTAAATGTGTGGAAGTTTACATTTTATAGTTGGAAATGAGCTTCATTTACGTGTCATTCCAGATGTCTAGATGCCTGGCTCATCATTTCGACAATTGTTTATGTGCTTTGGAGAACTTTTAAATGTCGCTATAGTGTGTTCGGTAGGAAAGAGACGTTTTAGTTTGGTTTTGGTTGACGGAGTGGATTTTGAACCCGTGGACGTTGGGTGAGTATAATGCTCTACTGACTGAGCCACGTCGACTTTCCAAAAATGTTAATTGATTTTCTTGAATCGTTTTCTTGTAATTTATTTGGTAGTTACTGCAACTCTTATATTTTTTTTAAAAATATTTTTACACTTTTCATTTTGGACAATATGGAATTTGTATCTTTTATCGAAATAAATTTGATTTAGAATGACGTTTATATTAACATAAATAACATACCATGGATATAAAGATAAAGATTTGAAGGGTACACGGAAAGAACGCAAGTCAATTTATGAGCGATATTTATGAGCTTTCAGAATATACCATCGGTTTTTAGAAAGTATTGCCACAAAGTCTTTGAAAAACGTAATTGAAATATCGATTTGTAAGATAGATACAAGTTTTAACATAAAACTTCGTTTATCTCAGTTTCATCCGAATGTGACTTATAGCGTTCTTCCCCTGTACCCTTCATTTATATCATTATCAAATGACAAAATTAATTTCATTCCTTGGTAATCTCTCATTTTTGTCATTAATATTTTTAAAGCAAGCAGTGTAAAAAATATGGAGAGGTATATATCTAAAATAACAAATTTTATACTCGCCAGAGTTGAAATATAAGAGGCATTGGTTCGGATCCACTCAACAACTTATCATTTAAAATTAAAGTTGAATATCTTTTACAATTTATTTGAGTCTAACCCACCATATCGTCTGCCTATACATCCCATCCCTGGTTCTACGGAGCCAACTCTACTTCTAGTTCTAGCACGTCACTGGGATGATGGAAGTGTCCATGGCAATGCAGTCAAGGAGGAGAATATATAGATCTTTGGTTAACACTGCTGGTTTTATTGGTGGCTTGTGTTCAAGTGTATATAGAAGCTGCTTGATTACTATATAGACACTGTTAAATACATCGCGAACCAATTCCACCAGACGCAGGCGATATAATAGTAGTGTTCATCAACGTATCAACAAGTCAGGCGGGGATGGGATTGCCAAAACTTACCAAACTCCTTCCAGACTTTTCGCGTGATTTATCTCTCGCGCATTATATTTGTCAATTGTTATTATTTTCAAAGCTCAATAATCAATTTTAGTAGTACTAAAAGATATGAGCATGTACACTGTAAATGCTTATAATATTTCTTCAGCCAGGGGCCAGATTCACAAAAAAGTATTATCTCCTAATACGTACTATCTTTGGTAATATCTTTCATTTAACATTGTGCTTTTGGTATGAAATCAAAAGATAATACGTATTAGCAGATAATACTTTTTGTGAATCTGGCCCCAGAATTATACGGATACAAATTTTGAATAAAAAACTCAATAACAATAGGTATTGTTTTTGTTACTTTCTTCAAATTATCATTATCAGTTATTATTTTCACTGTCTTTATTGTTAATTGTGTATTGCCTATTATTGGCTTTTCTGTTCTTGTTTTGATACTTTTATTTCAAACATTTATCAGTTGTATGCGATTCTTCGGTTTAAACTGCAAGGGTTGAATGTGCATTTGGCCCTGAAACGGGTAGTTGTAGCTATGCCGAAAGAATGCACAGCTGCGACGCATCTGACGATGACTATGACAGATATCTGATGATATCTTACCCTTTCAGGGATTGTGAGGAAAATCTCACAATCTACTAGTCCAAAAATAATTTAAACTCATATTATTACACAATTTACACACACAATTATCTCGTACACAATTTTCTTGGTTCTAATAATTTTAAATATTTGGGAAGTACCGAATAGCAAACAAAATCTTACCCGTAATCTAATCATTAGTTTTGCCACACATTGCAGGATTGAAAATAGATTATGTTCGTAGCACAGATCACAGACTCTCAAATCAACATTCTCAAAGTTGATAAAAATGCCATCATAAATTGTCGAATTCGATTTCTTTCGTCACATCTAAATCATGAGAGGAAACGAGGTCCATTAAAACTCATCAGTAGTAGATATATGCCGCTTCTGAAACACCGATTCCAGGGGCAAAAAGGGGCAAATCTCGGCCACGAGTGCGAGGCTGTTTTATGACGTCATACCTTGTTTTGGCGCCATTTTTAAACAAGTTTCCGGTTCTCATACTCTAGTCCGAGCTTATTTTAAACATTTCCGGCATTTTCCGCCCCTCCCTCACACCACTTTATACCCTTTTTTCAAAATTTTTACGTCATACCTTCAATTATCATCGTTTGTAAATGTGTTTTCTGTTCCCTACTCTAGTCTGAGATTATTTTAATCATTTACCCAACTTTCCACTCCTCCCTTCAGTCTTTTTACCCCTTTTTTCATAATTTATGATGAATCACCTTGACTTGACGCAATTTTTTTTACATTTTTCTTGTTCCCACACTCTAGCATGATACTTTTTTAAAACATTTTCCCTGTGTGTATTCTTTGACAACTGTCACATACACTAACACAATGACAATCTTATATATAAATGAAAAAAAAAAGGGATGAGAGCGGAATAATTATTTCAAGGCGCGAAATATATTTGAATTATCATCACAACACATGATTATAGAAAATTATAAGTTTTTGTCACTTTTTGAACCTTTTTGCAAAATTTCATCACTTCTTTTACTTTCTGTTACTTTCTTCAAGTTTTTGCGAGTTTTTTTCAAGAAAAACAAAAAAAAATATTGTTAGCATACACATAGAATGTTCTAGAAAATAATTTTTTAAAAGTGAAGACTGAATTTGATATTTTATCTATAAGAAAAATTTGAATTATAATTTAATTACATTTTACGACATCCTATTAACTACATAAAAACGAATGTGCATATTTTTTGCATTGGTTTGCCACGTATCATCCTCTGGTGAATAAAAATCAATAGATATTTTAAACTGTTCTAGTCGGTTCTAGACTCACACTATACAAATATTTCAGTACGACGATCAAGAAAATAAGATCACTGCTAAGACAATGAGCGGGTGACGTTATCAATCAAAATGAAACGTATTGAAACTCGTTTAGATTAATAATTATAAGAGAGAAAATTGTGTCATCATTTTTAGAAGCAATAAACTAATGCTAGTTTTATTTAACACCGTCAGCATAATATAGATACAAATATAAAATGAACATGATAGTAATGAAATGTAGAAAACGTCAAAAAATTAACATTCATATTCATACGAAACCATGAGCAGGATACCTATATACATTTATAAGAATATATCAAAATTTCAAACCAACGAGGATTTCTCTCCTGATCAACATCTTTTGTTTACACTTCTATTTTTCAGTATTTTCTTTATAATTGCTTCTTTTTTATTTACTTTTGTTTGTTTGTTTGTTTGTTTGTTTGTTTGTTTGTTTGTTTGCAGAAAAATTATTTGTTAAAATAAATATATCTTAAATTATAAAATTAGCAAAATACAGAATAAATGAAACCGACACACACTACTTTTTAAACACTCTTAATCATTTTATTGTAACCCTAAATAAGAATTTAGTTCACACTCTGATGACGTAACATTACTGAACTATTACATCAGCAGAAATATATTTTATTCAAAATTAATAGCGGTTTTGTAGGAGAAATAGTTTATAATACTACATTTTAACTTTTATCATCAGTTGACATCGAGCATCTGGCAAGATTGTTTCGTAAGTGCATGCATAAATAATAAATATTCATCAAATGTTGAAGTTAAGAAATATTTGTTTTATATAATTTAACATTTTAGTTTTGCTGTCAGTTGTCACCATGGCATCAGATCCGTTCGTTTCGATGCATCAGTACATTGACACCTAAGACGCAATTAATTGAACTTTGGACTCGACACTCGCGGAACAGAAGCTGCATTGTTTTATATATTATTGTGATCGGATTGCTTGAATCAGTTGTCATTCGTCATCGGTCGCGTTCAGTTCGTTTACTCAGCAGAATATTTCGGCAGAAGTGTGTATAGTGTTTATGACATTGCGATCTTATTACCGGCGTCGCAATGGAGAACATTAAAAATGTGAAATCTTTTGAGTGCGAGATTTGCTCTGCATCTTTTGGGAGGAAATATCATTTAATGAGACATAAACAATCAGTTCATGGAAATCAACATCCTACTGCATTGAATGTGTGTAATATTTGCGGTGTGATATTCTCTCGCGCGGACAATTTAAAGACTCATGTTAAATTAGATCATGCATTCAAGTGTTTTATTTGTGATAAACAGTTTAACGCTAAAGTGAATTTATTCAACCATCTGAAAACTCACAATCAAATCGGAAATGGAGAGACTGCTAATAAAAATATGTCGACACAAGAAGAAGAAACTCCATCAACATCAACCGATATTACCGACTCAGCATGCGATCAAAGTGATTGTGATTTTACTGAGGCTCTTGATTCCACTGTTAAAATCTACAAGTTCAAAGGGTGTTACATTCGAGATCCATATATGCACTATCAAGATGTGCTGAAGTTTCTCAGTGACCAACAAGAGATAGTCAAGACAAAATTAGACAAAGAATTATCAAGATTGAAAGCATTGAAATGGTTCATCTGCATTCAAGTTGAATTATCGCGGAAGTCTGGAGATGAAGAAATTGTAACAACTCCATATTTTAGAAGTAAATGCCAAATTTTACTTGAAGACACGTCAGAATTTGATGTACAGTTCAATTTAGCATTTGCAACGATTTCAACCGCTTGTGGAAATTTTCAGCGTCAAGGAAGTGACTGGGTTGTGAACAAAGTGAACTTTTTAGAATTAAAAACAGCAAAGTATGTACCTCTCGCTGCAAGTAGCTACATGACACTCCCTGACAAACTGAAAAACACCAAAGCCATCGTGAATATCAAAAATCTCGATCAGAAGTGTTTACTGTGGGCAATACTTGCGCATCTACATCCTCAATCTAACAACCCACATCGAGTCTCAAATAACATCGAATACGAAGCAGAACTCAACATGAATGGAATTGAGTATCCAGTAAAAATTCCAAAAATCGATATCTTTGAGAGACAAAACAACATCTCTGTGAATGTATATGGCTATGAAGACGGTGTTTACCCTCTTAGAATCACCAAAGTTGATTGTGTGCAACATGTGAATTTATTACTTTTGTCAAATGAAGAAAATAATCATTACTTTTTGATAAAAGATTTCAATCGTCTTCTTTACTCGCTAACAAAACACGGACACCGAGCATATTATTGTGTACGATGCTTGCACAGATTTTGCACTGAAAAACTGCTGAAATGTCATCATACTTTATGTGAGAAACATGAGCCTCAAAAAATCAAGATGCCAACAGCAGACAAGAACACCATGTCATACAAGGAAAAAGGATTTTCGTTCAAGACACCATACGTGATCTATGCAGATTTCGAGTGTTTTGTTCGACCAATCAGTGGTTGCGAGTCAAGTGACGTCACAACATCAACACGCAAAACAGCGCAACACGATCCGAGCGGCTATGCATTCATCATCGTGGACGAAGACGGCAAACCAACTGGACCACCTCAAGTCTATCGGGGAGAGAACGTCGTCGATACGTTTTTGAATGCTCTGCTTTTGGAAGAAGAGAAGCTTACTGCTAAAATGAAAGTGCAAATTCCCTTAGTTATGTCAAAAGAAGACCAGATTAATTTCAATCAAGCCACCTCATGTAACATTTGTAACAAACCCCTTGGTGAAAAACGTGTACGCGACCACTCCCACATGACTGGTCGTTTCAGGGGTAGTGCACACAATGAGTGTAATATTAATTGTAAACAAGCAAAATTCATCCCAGTTGTGTTCCACAATCTTTGCGGATATGATTCTCATTTAATTATGCAAGGAATAGGTAAAATCAAAAATCAAAAAATTTCAGCAGTTCCAAATAACATGGAAAATTACAAGTCTTTCTCTTTAGGCAATTTGAGATTCATAGATTCGTTTCAGTTCATGAGCACATCATTGGAGTCATTAGTCAACAATCTTGCGAAAGATGGTTCAAGTAAATTCACTTTGTTGAAAGAATTTTTTGACTCAGATTCCCTCCCTCTGCTGTTACGCAAAGGGGTCTTCCCTTACAGCTATGTGGACTCGGAACACAAGCTGATGGAAGATTGCCTGCCCCCTAAGTCAGCATTTAGAAACGATCTCACTGGAGATGATATCTCCGATGCTGATTATGAGCACGCTCTAAAAGTCTGGAGGAAATTCAACATGTCAAACATTGGTGAATATCAAGATTTGTACATTACCACCGATATTCTTTTGTTAGCTGATGTGTTTGAGAGTTTCCGTAGTTTATGTTTAGAATACTATCACATCGATCCTTGTCATACAATCTCAGCTCCAGGATTAGCTTGGCAAAGTTTTTTGAAAATGACTGACGTTTGTTTAGAACTCATTACTGATCTAGATATGTACTTATTCATAGAGGAAGGAATCCGTGGAGGTGTAGCAATGATATCTCATCGTTTCTCTGAAGCAAACAATAAGTATATGGCTGAATTTGATCCTAGCAAACCATCAACATACATCGTGTATTTAGATTGTAACAATCTCTACGGGGTGGCAATGAGTGATTTCTTACCTCATAAAGATTTCAAATGGCTGTCTTCAGAAGAAATTGAAGCAATTGACTTTGAGAACGTCCCCGATGACAACGATAAGGGTTACTTTTTGGAGGTCAATATCACATATCCAGAGAGCATACATGAAAAACACGTAGATTACCCATTGTGTCCAGAAAAAATGTCAATCACACGTGATATGCTCTCTCCATACGCGATTCAGCTTTTAGATGATTTGAAAATGAACAATAGCAAAATTGAAAAGCTTACTCCAAATCTGAACAATAAAGAAAATTACATCATTCATTACAAAAATTTAAAACAATGCACCTCTCTTGGTATGAAGTTAACAAAAGTACATCGAGTCATCGAATTCACACAGAGTAAGTGGTTGAAGCCATACATAGACTTTAACACAGCACAGCGAATCAAAGCACGGAATGAATTTGAGAAAGATTTTTTTAAGCTTATGAATAACGCTGTTTTTGGCAAAACAATGGAGAACGTAAGGAAGAGGGCGAATATCACTCTCACCAATGATAAAAAAACAACTCAGAAAACTAATTGCCTCTCCTGCGTTTCAAAATTTCGAAATCTTTTCAAACAGTCTTGTTGGTGTGGAGAGTAAACGTGCATCTCTTGTACTAGATCGACCGATCTATGCAGGATTTGCAATTCTTGATCTTAGCAAAACAGTTATGTATCATTTCCACTATAACTATATCAAAAATAAATACAACGAGAAAGCTCGACTTTGTTTCACAGATACAGATTCATTGTGTTATCAAATTGAAACAGATGATTTGTATCAAGACATGGAAAAAGACATCAACCTTTTTGACACATCAAACATGTCAAGTGATCATTTTCTGTACAGTGATAAAAATAAAAAAGTTTTAGGCAAGTTCAAAGATGAGATGGATGGTCGAATTGTAAAAGAGTTTGTTGGATTAAGAGCAAAAATGTATAGTCTATTAGAAGCTGATGGAAGATGTAAAAAAGTAGGTAAGGGTATTATTAAACATGTGCTTAAAAAGAGAGTTAAACATCAAAACTCTAAAGATTGTTTATTCAAGAGAAATGTACAGAGGGAAAAAATGCCTTCTATAAGGAGTTTTAAACATGAAGTGTATACAATCAATCAAACCAAGATCACATTATCACCTTTTGATGACAAACGGTATTTGCTTGATGATGGTGTAAGCACCTTGCCATATGGTCACTATAGAATTAAGAAGTAGGAACATGTAATCTTTTTCATTAATTTTGTTTATTGTAGATGAAGCAAAATGGATAATTGTAAATATTTCTGAAACTGAAATAATACTGTTATTAAATGTATATGACATTAAAAGTGGGTATCTTTAAAACATATCAATGTATTTATATTACCCCAATTCCTTCTCTTCCCATCCTATTCAAGTAAGTGTTATTTTCTTAAAATTAGTTTACGTGTTCACCGCTTAAAAATGAAAATCAATACATTGGATTATTTGATTGTTGTAAATTATTTGAGTGAGAAAAAAATAATCACAATATTATGTTTTACAGATATGTATAGCAGTATAATGAACGACTTGTGTTTGTTTTAAACAGCAATCGAAATAAAATTACACAATAATTATGTAGATACACGAATGAAAAAATTTAAAGAAGTACAATCACAGTCAAATAAAATTTAAACTATTCTACGAATGAAAATAGACATTTCTTGTATTCAACAAAATATTAGCTGGTGAGAGTCATTTGTTTATTCCCTCCTCAAAAAATATAAATCATCTAGAACATTCTATTCAAGTTTGTCTTAATTTCTCGGTATTTCTTTTACTTGGTCGTTTTTTTTTTTATTCATAAATGAAATCTATTTTCAGCTAATAGCAAATTTGTCTCTTCCCAAAATTCAAAATCATACATTGAAAGATTGGAGAGTATAAATAATTCAGTTCCATTTGTATTATGAAATTGATAAATGTAATTAATAAAATAAAGAATCAAAGTTACCTTCAAGTTTACCGTAGGTATATATTTTTTTCTATAATCATATAAAAATTTGCTATGGAAGAATAATATCATACTGAAGTTTAGAATACATTGATTCGAATATACTTTGCTATATGCTTCATTTACTCATAGAGATATATTACTGAATCTCTCAGATTTACTTTAAATATATTTTCATGATTATTAAGTCAATTCATTTTAAAAACATTGTCCATCATAAAAAATAGTTAGAAACGAGAATCTATTCTAAATTTTCTTCATGTTAATTAGTTCAACAAATTTATATAATACATTTGCGGAAAATTCCATTCAAAACTGAAGGGTGATAAGAACAGAATCTGTTTTTTCATGAAGTGGGTAATAATTTTGTTTTTAATACCTATTCAGAATAAGGATAATTTACAATTCATATTCAATAAAAAATAATCACGTTCACGTATTTGTACCAAACCTAACACAGCCTACATTTGAGGGGGTCTTTTTACCAATGTCACACTCTAGTGTGAGCTGTCACTCTCTAGTGCGAGATTTTAATTTTAAAATTTTTGAAAATTTTTATACCAATGCCACACTCTAGTGCGAGATTTGAATTTTTGATTTTTTGGCTATTTTTATACTGATGTAGCACTCGAGTACGATTTTTTTTTTAATTTTTGACTGTTTTACAAATTTGACCATTATTTTTTACGAGTCTGTTAAACAGTCAACATTTGAGGGGTCTTTATACCCATGTTGTACTCTAATGCAAGATTTTTATTTTGTAATTTTTGACTGTTTTATTTATCATTTGTTAAATCATTTTTCGAGTGTCCATGTGTTTCTTTCCAAACATTTTTCTCATATTTCAAATTCTAGATAACATCGTATGGGTTTATTTTTATACTCGTCTACTAGCGAAGCACTTGAATCACAATTAATCAGAACGGATGTGTAACATAACACCAAATTACAAGACCTTGGACTTTCAAGTCAATCAATAAAAGCCACTGATTTGAGAATTTTTTTGACATTGTTCAAATTGGTTGTGTCTTAAAAATAATGAGTTGTTAGAAGAAAATTATAAGCATGAAATTAGCAATAATATTAATTATTATGAGATTTAATTAAATAAAGATTTTTTTTTCCATCTATAAAAACACATTATTTTTTATTGAATATGAATTGTAAATTATCCTTATTCTGAATAGGTATTAAAAACAAAATTATTACCCACTTCATGAAAAAACAGATTCTGTTCTTATCACCCTTCAGTTTTGAATGGAATTTTCCGCAAATGTATTATATAAATTTGTTGAACTAATTAACATGAAGAAAATTTAGAATAGATTCTCGTTTCTAACTATTTTTTATGATGGACAATGTTTTTAAAATGAATTGACTTAATAATCATGAAAATATATTTAAAGTAAATCTGAGAGATTCAGTAATATATCTCTATGAGTAAATGAAGCATATAGCAAAGTATATTCGAATCAATGTATTCTAAACTTCAGTATGATATTATTCTTCCATAGCAAATTTTTATATGATTATAGAAAAAAATATATACCTACGGTAAACTTGAAGGTAACTTTGATTCTTTATTTTATTAATTACATTTATCAATTTCATAATACAAATGGAACTGAATTATTTATACTCTCCAATCTTTCAATGTATGATTTTGAATTTTGGGAAGAGACAAATTTGCTATTAGCTGAAAATAGATTTCATTTATGAATAAAAAAAAAACGACCAAGTAAAAGAAATACCGAGAAATTAAGACAAACTTGAATAGAATGTTCTAGATGATTTATATTTTTTGAGGAGGGAATAAACAAATGACTCTCACCAGCTAATATTTTGTTGAATACAAGAAATGTCTATTTTCATTCGTAGAATAGTTTAAATTTTATTTGACTGTGATTGTACTTCTTTAAATTTTTTCATTCGTGTATCTACATAATTATTGTGTAATTTTATTTCGATTGCTGTTTAAAACAAACACAAGTCGTTCATTATACTGCTATACATATCTGTAAAACATAATATTGTGATTATTTTTTTCTCACTCAAATAATTTACAACAATCAAATAATCCAATGTATTGATTTTCATTTTTAAGCGGTGAACACGTAAACTAATTTTAAGAAAATAACACTTACTTGAATAGGATGGGAAGAGAAGGAATTGGGGTAATATAAATACATTGATATGTTTTAAAGATACCCACTTTTAATGTCATATACATTTAATAACAGTATTATTTCAGTTTCAGAAATATTTACAATTATCCATTTTGCTTCATCTACAATAAACAAAATTAATGAAAAAGATTACATGTTCCTACTTCTTAATTCTATAGTGACCATATGGCAAGGTGCTTACACCATCATCAAGCAAATACCGTTTGTCATCAAAAGGTGATAATGTGATCTTGGTTTGATTGATTGTATACACTTCATGTTTAAAACTCCTTATAGAAGGCATTTTTTCCCTCTGTACATTTCTCTTGAATAAACAATCTTTATAGTTTTGATGTTTAACTCTCTTTTTAAGCACATGTTTAATAATACCCTTACCTACTTTTTTACATCTTCCATCAGCTTCTAATAGACTATACATTTTTGCTCTTAATCCAACAAACTCTTTTACAATTCGACCATCCATCTCATCTTTGAACTTGCCTAAAACTTTTTTATTTTTATCACTGTACAGAAAATGATCACTTGACATGTTTGATGTGTCAAAAAGGTTGATGTCTTTTTCCATGTCTTGATACAAATCATCTGTTTCAATTTGATAACACAATGAATCTGTATCTGTGAAACAAAGTCGAGCTTTCTCGTTGTATTTATTTTTGATATAGTTATAGTGGAAATGATACATAACTGTTTTGCTAAGATCAAGAATTGCAAATCCTGCATAGATCGGTCGATCTAGTACAAGAGATGCACGTTTACTCTCCACACCAACAAGACTGTTTGAAAAGATTTCGAAATTTTGAAACGCAGGAGAGGCAATTAGTTTTCTGAGTTGTTTTTTTATCATTGGTGAGAGTGATATTCGCCCTCTTCCTTACGTTCTCCATTGTTTTGCCAAAAACAGCGTTATTCATAAGCTTAAAAAAATCTTTCTCAAATTCATTCCGTGCTTTGATTCGCTGTGCTGTGTTAAAGTCTATGTATGGCTTCAACCACTTACTCTGTGTGAATTCGATGACTCGATGTACTTTTGTTAACTTCATACCAAGAGAGGTGCATTGTTTTAAATTTTTGTAATGAATGATGTAATTTTCTTTATTGTTCAGATTTGGAGTAAGCTTTTCAATTTTGCTATTGTTCATTTTCAAATCATCTAAAAGCTGAATCGCGTATGGAGAGAGCATATCACGTGTGATTGACATTTTTTCTGGACACAATGGGTAATCTACGTGTTTTTCATGTATGCTCTCTGGATATGTGATATTGACCTCCAAAAAGTAACCCTTATCGTTGTCATCGGGGACGTTCTCAAAGTCAATTGCTTCAATTTCTTCTGAAGACAGCCATTTGAAATCTTTATGAGGTAAGAAATCACTCATTGCCACCCCGTAGAGATTGTTACAATCTAAATACACGATGTATGTTGATGGTTTGCTAGGATCAAATTCAGCCATATACTTATTGTTTGCTTCAGAGAAACGATGAGATATCATTGCTACACCTCCACGGATTCCTTCCTCTATGAATAAGTACATATCTAGATCAGTAATGAGTTCTAAACAAACGTCAGTCATTTTCAAAAAACTTTGCCAAGCTAATCCTGGAGCTGAGATTGTATGACAAGGATCGATGTGATAGTATTCTAAACATAAACTACGGAAACTCTCAAACACATCAGCTAACAAAAGAATATCGGTGGTAATGTACAAATCTTGATATTCACCAATGTTTGACATGTTGAATTTCCTCCAGACTTTTAGAGCGTGCTCATAATCAGCATCGGAGATATCATCTCCAGTGAGATCGTTTCTAAATGCTGACTTAGGGGGCAGGCAATCTTCCATCAGCTTGTGTTCCGAGTCCACATAGCTGTAAGGGAAGACCCCTTTGCGTAACAGCAGAGGGAGGGAATCTGAGTCAAAAAATTCTTTCAACAAAGTGAATTTACTTGAACCATCTTTCGCAAGATTGTTGACTAATGACTCCAATGATGTGCTCATGAACTGAAACGAATCTATGAATCTCAAATTGCCTAAAGAGAAAGACTTGTAATTTTCCATGTTATTTGGAACTGCTGAAATTTTTTGATTTTTGATTTTACCTATTCCTTGCATAATTAAATGAGAATCATATCCGCAAAGATTGTGGAACACAACTGGGATGAATTTTGCTTGTTTACAATTAATATTACACTCATTGTGTGCACTACCCCTGAAACGACCAGTCATGTGGGAGTGGTCGCGTACACGTTTTTCACCAAGGGGTTTGTTACAAATGTTACATGAGGTGGCTTGATTGAAATTAATCTGGTCTTCTTTTGACATAACTAAGGGAATTTGCACTTTCATTTTAGCAGTAAGCTTCTCTTCTTCCAAAAGCAGAGCATTCAAAAACGTATCGACGACGTTCTCTCCCCGATAGACTTGAGGTGGTCCAGTTGGTTTGCCGTCTTCGTCCACGATGATGAATGCATAGCCGCTCGGATCGTGTTGCGCTGTTTTGCGTGTTGATGTTGTGACGTCACTTGACTCGCAACCACTGATTGGTCGAACAAAACACTCGAAATCTGCATAGATCACGTATGGTGTCTTGAACGAAAATCCTTTTTCCTTGTATGACATGGTGTTCTTGTCTGCTGTTGGCATCTTGATTTTTTGAGGCTCATGTTTCTCACATAAAGTATGATGACATTTCAGCAGTTTTTCAGTGCAAAATCTGTGCAAGCATCGTACACAATAATATGCTCGGTGTCCGTGTTTTGTTAGCGAGTAAAGAAGACGATTGAAATCTTTTATCAAAAAGTAATGATTATTTTCTTCATTTGACAAAAGTAATAAATTCACATGTTGCACACAATCAACTTTGGTGATTCTAAGAGGGTAAACACCGTCTTCATAGCCATATACATTCACAGAGATGTTGTTTTGTCTCTCAAAGATATCGATTTTTGGAATTTTTACTGGATACTCAATTCCATTCATGTTGAGTTCTGCTTCGTATTCGATGTTATTTGAGACTCGATGTGGGTTGTTAGATTGAGGATGTAGATGCGCAAGTATTGCCCACAGTAAACACTTCTGATCGAGATTTTTGATATTCACGATGGCTTTGGTGTTTTTCAGTTTGTCAGGGAGTGTCATGTAGCTACTTGCAGCGAGAGGTACATACTTTGCTGTTTTTAATTCTAAAAAGTTCACTTTGTTCACAACCCAGTCACTTCCTTGACGCTGAAAATTTCCACAAGCGGTTGAAATCGTTGCAAATGCTAAATTGAACTGTACATCAAATTCTGACGTGTCTTCAAGTAAAATTTGGCATTTACTTCTAAAATATGGAGTTGTTACAATTTCTTCATCTCCAGACTTCCGCGATAATTCAACTTGAATGCAGATGAACCATTTCAATGCTTTCAATCTTGATAATTCTTTGTCTAATTTTGTCTTGACTATCTCTTGTTGGTCACTGAGAAACTTCAGCACATCTTGATAGTGCATATATGGATCTCGAATGTAACACCCTTTGAACTTGTAGATTTTAACAGTGGAATCAAGAGCCTCAGTAAAATCACAATCACTTTGATCGCATGCTGAGTCGGTAATATCGGTTGATGTTGATGGAGTTTCTTCTTCTTGTGTCGACATATTTTTATTAGCAGTCTCTCCATTTCCGATTTGATTGTGAGTTTTCAGATGGTTGAATAAATTCACTTTAGCGTTAAACTGTTTATCACAAATAAAACACTTGAATGCATGATCTAATTTAACATGAGTCTTTAAATTGTCCGCGCGAGAGAATATCACACCGCAAATATTACACACATTCAATGCAGTAGGATGTTGATTTCCATGAACTGATTGTTTATGTCTCATTAAATGATATTTCCTCCCAAAAGATGCAGAGCAAATCTCGCACTCAAAAGATTTCACATTTTTAATGTTCTCCATTGCGACGCCGGTAATAAGATCGCAATGTCATAAACACTATACACACTTCTGCCGAAATATTCTGCTGAGTAAACGAACTGAACGCGACCGATGACGAATGACAACTGATTCAAGCAATCCGATCACAATAATATATAAAACAATGCAGCTTCTGTTCCGCGAGTGTCGAGTCCAAAGTTCAATTAATTGCGTCTTAGGTGTCAATGTACTGATGCATCGAAACGAACGGATCTGATGCCATGGTGACAACTGACAGCAAAACTAAAATGTTAAATTATATAAAACAAATATTTCTTAACTTCAACATTTGATGAATATTTATTATTTATGCATGCACTTACGAAACAATCTTGCCAGATGCTCGATGTCAACTGATGATAAAAGTTAAAATGTAGTATTATAAACTATTTCTCCTACAAAACCGCTATTAATTTTGAATAAAATATATTTCTGCTGATGTAATAGTTCAGTAATGTTACGTCATCAGAGTGTGAACTAAATTCTTATTTAGGGTTACAATAAAATGATTAAGAGTGTTTAAAAAGTAGTGTGTGTCGGTTTCATTTATTCTGTATTTTGCTAATTTTATAATTTAAGATATATTTATTTTAACAAATAATTTTTCTGCAAACAAACAAACAAACAAACAAACAAACAAACAAACAAACAAAAGTAAATAAAAAAGAAGCAATTATAAAGAAAATACTGAAAAATAGAAGTGTAAACAAAAGATGTTGATCAGGAGAGAAATCCTCGTTGGTTTGAAATTTTGATATATTCTTATAAATGTATATAGGTATCCTGCTCATGGTTTCGTATGAATATGAATGTTAATTTTTTGACGTTTTCTACATTTCATTACTATCATGTTCATTTTATATTTGTATCTATATTATGCTGACGGTGTTAAATAAAACTAGCATTAGTTTATTGCTTCTAAAAATGATGACACAATTTTCTCTCTTATAATTATTAATCTAAACGAGTTTCAATACGTTTCATTTTGATTGATAACGTCACCCGCTCATTGTCTTAGCAGTGATCTTATTTTCTTGATCGTCGTACTGAAATATTTGTATAGTGTGAGTCTAGAACCGACTAGAACAGTTTAAAATATCTATTGATTTTTATTCACCAGAGGATGATACGTGGCAAACCAATGCAAAAAATATGCACATTCGTTTTTATGTAGTTAATAGGATGTCGTAAAATGTAATTAAATTATAATTCAAATTTTTCTTATAGATAAAATATCAAATTCAGTCTTCACTTTTAAAAAATTATTTTCTAGAACATTCTATGTGTATGCTAACAATATTTTTTTTTGTTTTTCTTGAAAAAAACTCGCAAAAACTTGAAGAAAGTAACAGAAAGTAAAAGAAGTGATGAAATTTTGCAAAAAGGTTCAAAAAGTGACAAAAACTTATAATTTTCTATAATCATGTGTTGTGATGATAATTCAAATATATTTCGCGCCTTGAAATAATTATTCCGCTCTCATCCCTTTTTTTTTTCATTTATATATAAGATTGTCATTGTGTTAGTGTATGTGACAGTTGTCAAAGAATACACACAGGGAAAATGTTTTAAAAAAGTATCATGCTAGAGTGTGGGAACAAGAAAAATGTAAAAAAAATTGCGTCAAGTCAAGGTGATTCATCATAAATTATGAAAAAAGGGGTAAAAAGACTGAAGGGAGGAGTGGAAAGTTGGGTAAATGATTAAAATAATCTCAGACTAGAGTAGGGAACAGAAAACACATTTACAAACGATGATAATTGAAGGTATGACGTAAAAATTTTGAAAAAAGGGTGAAAAGTGGTGTGAGGGAGGGGCGGAAAATGCCGGAAATGTTTAAAATAAGCTCGGACTAGAGTATGAGAACCGGAAACTTGTTTAAAAATGGCGCCAAAACAAGGTATGACGTCATAAAACAGCCTCGCACTCGTGGCCGAGATTTGCCCCTTTTTGCCCCTGGAATCGGTGTTTCAGAAGCGGCATATATCTACTACTCTCATCCGAGCAACATCGAAGACGCATAAAACACGTTAACATACACATCGAAGACCAGATACCCCAACGATGTTGCCAGAAGAACTAAAACTCAGGGCAAGACAAGGAGGCTCGTTCAAAAGAGAGTTTTATCACTCATTTCACGGCTGCACGTTGAAACCAACCACTTTTCACTCCGCCGGGCTAACAAGAGCGGTAGCACCATGAAGCCAAGGTAGCACTCTGTACGAGGCAGGCGCGTAGGAAGGGGGGAGGGGAGTATCTCCCCACTCGAGCAGTCTGACCACTTATTCAGTATTCATTATACCAAATTATAAGTTTATCATCCCAGAATCTCCTTTTGGGGGTTATTCTAAATTCCCTTGTCGTCTCGTTTCACGTGATACGGGCTCACTGCACACTGGAGTGCTATCTATTTAACTCGGTAGTGACGCCGTGTCGATTGATACGAGACGACAAGGAAATTTAGAACTAGGAAAACGCTCTGAGTAACGCGTTGATGAGCGAGCACGGATACGCGCAACACCTCGAACCGAAATTCTGTCTATCGAAAATGTCATTAAAAGCCAATAATTCTAGAATTTCGTCACAGACTTGTATAAAAATCTCAAAAAATTCCTAAAATATTGGTCCAAAGAACCATGCAAAGTTTTAAGTTGATCGATTGAACCTTTATGATTGAACGTTTCCTTGTTAATTTTCAAAAATCACAGGATCTACTTCAAAAAATATACCTGGGACCACTCATTGAGCGAGCGTAGCGAGCGTCACCACGGTACACTTATGGCACTTTCTCTGTGTGTGTTTTTTTTTTTTTGTGTTCACAGCCCAGGTCAAACGGCACAATCAATCGATCTGAAATTTTGCACATATACTAACGTAATCTATGCGGTCCCTGGGATCGTTTTTGAACGGGCTCATGTGATTGGTTCAAATTTAAAAAAAATATCTTTTGATTGGTTGTTCCGAGCAATTTGAAATTTTGACAAGTTATTACGACCAACATTGTACCCAATCATACAAAGTTTCAGCCAAATCCTCCCATTGGTTAAAATTTAAAAAAAATCTTTCATATGATTTTTGAAATTTAAGCTAGAACCGTATGACCGATCAACTTAAAACTTTGCATGGTCATTAAGACCAACATTATCTGTATTTTTGAAAATTTTCAGACTTATCTGTGTTTAAATCCAAAAGTTATTGACATTTTACGGACATTTTGCGTGTTGGCTGTCAAATTACTCAAAAATTTTGGGTTGTTTAAAATTTTCCCAAAATACCAAAGTCTCCCCAAGGCTTATTATTTTCTCCACTGTTATGAAACTTTGGGAGGTAATATTAAGGGGGGATGCCCAAGTAGAGGTCTCCGATAGATATCTGATTAAATTTGCTTATTTAATAGATAATGTCCTTGTGCACCATATAAACGCAAGAAAAAGTGGGGTAGCCGAACTAATTTCCAAGATATATCACTTTATAAATTTGATTTAGCCCTATCTTTAACATGGGACGTCGATAAAACACAGTAATTTTCCTTGTAAATATTAGATTTAAACTATTTTCCGCCGATAGATTTTTTCCAAAAACTAATATTATGTGCATTAGACATTATGGCATTTATTAAGATTTTTAAATATACACCTAGCCGTACGTTTTTAAAAGTTAGACGCCAAATTCTAAATAATTTTCCTATACGCACCGAGTGTTCATACTCCCAGTGCCACTGGCGAGAGAAATCGGCAAAAATGTGAGGCGAAGAATCAGCAATTTTATAATCTCTCATTGGCCGTGTCCATAGCAACCGATAAAAACCAACAGATAACTCAAAATAGCTCAGAAATGGTAAAAGAGAGGATCAAACTAATAATTTTATCAGATTCAGTGGAATTGTTTACACTTAATACATTTTGCACAGCGAAATATCATTTGGCGTATTATTGTAAGAATGCATACAATGAGCAATGTTTACTAACTGCTGCAACTAAGGGTATGAGGATCATACCAAGAGTTGCTAATTTCTTCCACCCATCGCGCTGTCTCTCATTTTCAGAAACAAAAGAGAGTCAACACTCGGTGCCTATACCTACTGTTAAAATTTCCTCATACTCTGAAGACATCATATTGAAAACTCAATATAAATCGAGAGGTACAAGTTTCAAGACATCTGATGAAACTTTTACCTAAAAATATAGTTGAAATGTTGAAAAAATTCATAAAAATTGTAAATTTCAACAAAAAATATTATTGGAAAATCTACTTGGGCATCCCTCCTTAATACCCATTTTCTCGCAATACTATTGAGAAAATATAAGAAATACTTCAAACAAAAAAGTTTTTTTTTCATATTTTTTCATGAAATATGTGAAAAATAAAACTTTTTATTCTTTAAATATTTCTTACATTTTCTCAATAGTATAACGATAAAATGGGTATCAAAACTACCTCCCAAAGTTTCATAACAGTGGAGTAAATAATGAGCCTTGGGGAGACTTTGGTTTTTTGGGAAAATTTGACGTAACCGTCAGTTTCCAGTTCGTGATATTGCGCGTAACGGTGCTCACTCTTCAACGCGTTACAGCGAGCGTTGTCCAAGTTTTTAGCAAAAATAGTATTTGACCGTCAATTGACCTGTCATTTGACCAAAAACGTATTTGACCGTTCACATCCCATACATATGTGCTATAATCACTCAAAACAATGTCAGTTTACACTGTTTATAACATTGTAACACTGTTAATTCAACAGTGCGTTGCACAACATTGTCTAATGTTCACTGTTGAAGATGTAACGTTGGTTTTCAATATATACACACAATTCATTTTAGGCCGACATCCAGTAAAATTAACCGTATAATATGAAGTAAACCTCCACAATGCCACAACACAAGCCAGTAGAATCACTTTTTTCTCTTTCGCTGTCTGCCACAAGCAATTTAGTTCTCAGTACTTGCAAGAAGATAGAAGAACAGTATCCTTGCTGGATGAGATTGCACTATGACGTCAAGGGTTGTAAAGAAACCGTCCAGAAGATGCAAGATTTTCTTCGCGAAAACATTCCTGTATCAATCTGGCAAGATTTATTTGAAGAAGTAACTGTTCAACAAAGAATGTCTGACGAGAGAATTCTTTATGCAATGTTCATTTATGAGAAAGTGTTCTTGAAGAATTTAGCTATAACACGGGATATGTATGGCGAAGAATACGTCCATCCGCATCATTCGAAGAAGAAATTGTTTAAAACTGCATTAAGAACACTGCAAAAACCCAGCCACATTCGTTTCTGGCTAGAACAGATACCAAAGTTATCCCAGCTCGTCGATGTCGATCTCGAAGGATTATTTGACTGCGATGAACTCATCCTTGCTTTTAGTCGATGTTGCCCGGAGTTACGGGTGTTCATGTTCTCTAGTTCATCTGTCGAGACGTACAACGCTGTGCTTCGATCGTGCACTAAACTAAGCGTGCTTGAGGATGGGGGTGATAATTTCGATGTCTTTCTGGAAGCCCTGACATCTCTTGACACGAATCAAACTTTGCAACTCAGGGATTTTCACCGATATTCTTCACCTTTTGAAGAATATTGGTCCACGCAAGACCTGAAAGTCATCATAGAACGTTGTCCGTATCTACAAGGCATAGAAATACAATGTGAGCCAAACAATTTTGTTCTACTATCTGAAAGTCCCCTGAGACCATCACGTCTCTCTCTTGAATGTGAGAACAATATTGATGGTTTAGCCGAGTATCTCCAATGTAAAGGTAGATTCATAACAGATCTCGAAATTATATCTAAATCAGCAGAGATACACTACGTCGACGTTTTGCAACTCATCAGCGAACACTGTAAAAATTTAACATGTCTTCAACTGAAACTTAACTGGAACCCCAACGAGCAAGTGGTCAACGCCAGATTGAAAAACAACCGAATATCTTTTCGAAAGCTTGAGCAACTTTGGCTCACTGACGGATCTGAACACGCACTCGGACTGGTCCATCCTGCTCGACTTTGTCTGCAAGACGCTGACCAACTGACCGCGTTGTTACTGTTTGGGAACGTTGACTCAGAAGAAGACTTGCGAGAAGTAGAAGCAGCACTGGCTCATCTCTTCACCACACACAGCCACCGGATGATGCAGCTGACATTTCTGGCTCTGCAGTTCCCTGTAGTGGCCCTTACACCGCAGTTTTTAAGAAATTGCTACGAGTTATGTCCTAACCTGAATCTCTTTCAGATTACAATGTTGAGCGATGAAAGTGAGCTCTATTGGCAACATTTGGCCGCGGAAATCAAGTCACGTAATTTAGACTTTACGCTCGAAACCTACTTCTAAATTCAAAAGTGTTGAACATAATCTAAATCAAACGACAGATGTAAACATTTTTCAAATCTTAAGCGTATTGCAAAGTTACTTTAATGTGTAAACTACTGTGTAATAAAAGCAACTGGAACATGATGACAATTTGTTTGAATGTGGTGAGGGGTGTTACCAAGGCGCGTAGGAAGGGGGGGGGGAGGGAGTGGGGGTCAATGACCCCCCCACACTTTTCATCCTGACGCCCCCAGATATAAAAAAAAATGCAATTTTGCAATTTTGCAATTTCTCTTTTAAATTGAGATGCAAAAATGCACAGATTTGCTCCATTGAGGTTGAATTCTCAAATTTTTCTCAAGTTTTGCAAAACTAATTGAACTGAGGTATTTCAATGAGACAGTGACTTATTTGTCCATCATGATCATCCTCATGAATACAATTTAATAATTACACGTTAAACTATTTGATACCAAAACACACAGTTTTTTCTTTTGCTTATTGCTGCTGCTTCTTACAGCCTGTTGTCACAGGAATTCCAAAATCAATTCATAATCTGTTTGCTTTTACTAGATATTCAAATAATGACCTGCGGGGCCAATGGGGATTTTATCAAATAGGTTGAGATGGTTCGGGCACATGAAAAGAATGGGAGAGGAGAGAATTCCTAGAAGAGAATTTGAGAAGGGAAGACAAGTGAAGAAAAAGAAGGCTGGGCGTCCGAGGACCAAGTGGATGGACAGCATTGAAGAGGATGTGGCGGAGAGAGGCGAAGATTGGAGGAGAGTGGAAGGAGAGAAGTGGTGGGAAATGATACGCTAAGCATAACAAGTACACTAAGAAAAAGGTAATGATGAAGTTGATAATATGTTGGGGGAGGAGGGCACACACGTCAAAGCACCTGTGACAAGGTTAAAGATCATAAAGCTTCTTCTTCTGTGGTAGCTGATCACGAATTGTCGAATAATATGTTTCATTTTAATTTGGATTTTGCTGTGGCAATTTATAGAGAAAACCTTATGATAAAATAAAATTTGATGAAGCTGCTTTTATTTTGTGCAATGAAAACATTATCAGCCAACCAAGCAATTTCATCGATGTCTCATGGCGCACAGTATTGTGCGGCCGGTTGTGCGAGATTTGCTTACACGCGGGATGACAGGTCATGACAAGTTCACCGGTTGCCAAGTACAGGCGCGTAGGAATAGGGGGGAAAGGGGGAACGGACCCCCCCCCCCCTGTCTAGAGCCTGACCCCCCTGCCAGAGATCCTGACCCCCCTGCTAGAGACTCTGACCCCCCTGCTAGAGATCCTGAACACATCCAGATATTCACAAATGTTGATTAAGTGTTGCACAGAATGCACAGATTTGCTCCATTATGAGGTTGAATTCTCAAAATTTTCTCAAGTTTTGCAAAACTAATTGAACAGAGGTATTATCCAATGAGACAACTCATTTACTCATTTGTCCAACATGATCATCCTCATGAATCAAATTAAATAATTACACGTTAAACTAATAGATTCCAAAACACATACAGATTTTTCTTATTGATTGCTTATTGCTGTTGCTCTTGCAACCTTTTTCAAAGGTCGATTCCAAATCAATTCATAATCGATTCTCTTTCACTAGAATTGAAGTATTTCCCTGCGGGGCCATTTAGGATTTTTTTCAAATAACAAAATTTTATTTTGTCTCTTGTATCCCCAAGAATATTGCATAGGACACACATTTTAAATTTCTTTAAAAAAAATGCCAAAAAAGCGTCGAATTCGATTCTTTTTTTTATCAAGATGTAAAAAAATGCCCTGCGGGGCCATTGGGAATTCTATAAAACAAGTTTTCTTAAGTTCCCACAGTATATTGCATATCACACATTTTACATTTCTTTGAGAAGAATAGCTTAAAATTCGATTATTTTGTATCAAAAATCCAAAAAAAGGCCCTGCGGGGCTAACTGGGGTTGAGTTCCCCAGACACCTTGTAGCAGCTTGAACTACCTTTTCCAGACATCCATCGATCCCCTATAATTTTGACCCCCCTGTCAAAATAAAGTTCCTACGCGCCTGGCCAATTAGGTCAGTTACATTTGTTTTGTTTTTGTGCTGTCTTGTTGTCTTGTCAGTCTAGCCTGAGGAGATCGACCGTATACTTGTCGGAGAAATATCGCGGCTTTTAATTAATACCAGTTAGTGTTAGTGTAAATTTTAACGGTATTGTGTGGGAGAGTGCGCACTGTACGACTTGGCTGAATGGAGCGACCGCTCCACTAGATTCCCACGCACAGGTAACAAGATATACCTATTTAAGTCAATGTTTGCGGTCTTTGGAATCGAAAAATACAAATAAATGTCTTCTTAAATTAATGCCCGGTAAAAGATTGATGAAAAGGGTGCAAGTTGAGCAATTACAGATTAGCAATCTCATAACATTTTTTGTTCCATTCCCCCTTTCACCACCGTCCAGTATAAAATTCCCCTTCCCAATGTAGTCCAACAATCTAATGTCCAGGGGCCAGATTCACAAAAAGTATTATCTCCTAATCTAGTGGAGCGGTCGCTCCACGCCAGCCAAGTCGTACGGCGCGCACACTCTCATATAAAAAGGCTGGAGCAACCCACTTTTACTGTAAGCATCAAAGTGGCATTTTCGGCCTACTGGATCTCAAAATTGGAAAATCTCACATTGTTGCGAAATATCTTAATTTCGAGCTATGGCCCACCCTACAACATATACCAAATTTGGGAGCAATAGGTTACGCCCTTTGCGAACTAGAGGGCCGTGAAAACCGTGAAATTGTACGGCTTTCTTCAGATGATTATAATAATAATAACCCATAAAAAACACTCCGTGTAAAAAAACAGCCAAGTCTCTTCAACTAAAAAAAATAAATATGAAATCTAAAAATTCTGCACTGAAACGTAGTGATATCAAAAAATGAGCCAAGTCAAAACTTTATTTGAAAATTAAAAAATACTTGGCGCATCGTGTATATAAATAGCTTAGAAGTATAGGCTAGATATAAATACATATACTTATAGTACCTATACCTACAATGCGCTAAAAAAACGATGCGCCAAGTATATTTTAATTTTCAAATAAAGTTTTGACTTGGCTCATTTTTTGATATCACTACGTTTCAGTGCAGAATTTTTAGATTTCATAATTTTTTTTTTAGTTGAAGAGACTTGGCTGTTTTTTTACACGGAGTGTTTTTTATGGGGATATCACTTATTTTTTTAGTTTATTTACACAACTTGTAAAACTTATTAGGGCAACAATGGCTAATTCCTTTAAAAAAATACGCCATTTCCGAATAAGTTACTAAAAAAATATTGTTTGGAGCTAAATATAAACTTAAAGTGATATGCCATGAAGAATTGCCAAAGCATCGTTCCAATAGGTCCAGCCGTTTTCGAGATATGGCATCACTTCCTGTTTTCAAAATGGCGGCTGAAAGCTCTTACACATTGTATATATATGTATATAAATACTAATATTTCATTATAAGCCTTCTGAATATGTAGTTGGTTTTTATATAAAGGGAAGTGAATTTAGGCAGATTTCGCTAAACTATGACGTCATTTCCGGTTTCAGTAATTAGAAAACTTTAATTTCACTATTGTTATTTCTTATAGTGGACCGTCTGAATCGATTGGCGCAAATTTCGTTCCGATCGGTTAAGCAGCTTTTGAGATATGACGTCACTTCCGGTTTCAAAATTCAAAAGTTTTGACTTGGCTCATTTTTTGATATCACTACGTTTCAGTGCAGAATTTTTAGATTTCATAATTTTTTTTTAGTTGAAGAGACTTGGCTGTATTTTTACACGGAGTGTTTTTTTATGGGTACGTACTTTCTTTGGTATTATCTTTCATTTAACATGGTGTTTTTGGTATTAAATCAAAAGAATACGTATTAGCAGATAATACTTTTCGTGAATCCAGCCCCTGCCTTAGAGGAATTAAGGTCCAGCCATGACTCAAAAAGAATGCCAAATTATAATCTGTTATTTTTCATATTGGCACCGTATACGATTTTATTTAGGAATCTAGTGGAGCGGTCGCTCCACGCCAGCCAAGTCGTACGGCGCGCACACTCTCATATAAAGGCTGGAGCAAACCCACTTTTACTGTAAGCATCAAAGTGGCATTTTCGGCCTACTGGATCATACAATTTGAAAATCTCACATTGTTGCGAAATATCTTAATTTCGAGCTATGGCCCACCCCACCACATATACCAAATTTGGGAACAATAGGTTACGCCCTTTGCGAGCTATAGGGCAGTGAAAACAGTGTTTTAGGGCGGTTTTCATAATAATAATCTCAGTAGTAGTAGTAGGGTGGAGCTAAAATCTGGTAAACAGGTAACAGCCTAAACGGCTGAACCGATTGATTTCAAATTTTTACCACGTGTGCACTTTTGGCGTCTGATTTGCCCTCGCCCCCTTGACTTTTTTTGTGCCGCCATTTTAAAACCGGAAGTGACGTTATATCTCCTCAACGGCTGGACCGATTAGAACGAAATTTACGCCAAACGATTCAGACGGTCAACTTTATAGGTTATCATTAACAAAAGACTAAAAATTATGTTAACGAAACCGGAAATGACGTCATAAAATTTGAAATACTTCGATTAGTATTTCGGCAACAAAGGTTGATCCGATTATTTTGATATTATCGTATGTATGATATATGATATCGTATGTACTTCTGATATCTCATTTGACTTGTTATAAAACCAACTGGAAGCCGCCATTTTGAAACCGGAAGTGACATCATATCTCAAAAACGGCTAAACAGATTTGAACGAAACCAGCGCTAAACGATTTAGACGGTTACCTTTATGTTATATCATCAGTTATATTTGCAGTTTCCTATACCAAAACCGGAAATGACGTCACACATTTTAAAAAACTCACAAATTTACATTTTGATACAATAAATACTATTTGAGACAGCTTATAATAAGATGTAATCATGTTTAAATTAAAATTCAAAGAGTCAGAGATTTCAGCCGCCATTTTGAAACCGGAAGTATCGTCGTATCTCGAAAACTGGTAGTCTGATCGGTACGAATCTAGTGCTCAACGATTCGGAAGGACATCTCTATTCTCTATGGAATAGGAACAGTCAAACTAGAATTTTCCTGTTTATGAGCCCGGAAATGACGTCATTCAAATTTTAAAAAATTATAATCCCCATTCTATACAATGTATACATATTCAGAAAGCTTAAAATATTACACATTAATTGTAGATATAAATTCTATGTAGCAGTGCATTAAGTTCAGCAGCCATATTGACAACCGAAGTGTTGCCACATCTCGGAACTGGGTTGACCGATTGGAATGATAACTTTGCTATTCTTCATAAAAGACCATTTAAGCAAATATATAGCAGATTTTTTATAAGTAGTAACCAAATTGTAAATTGTGATTTTTTTTACATGACTTAAAAATTGTTCATTCGATTTGTGTCACAAATTTTAAGAATAAACTAAAAAAAGGAGTGATATCCCCATAAAAAACACTCCGTGTAAAAATACCAGCAAAGTCTCTTCAACTAAAAAAAATATATGAAATCTAAAAATTCTGCACTGAAAAGTAGTGATATCAAAAAATGAGCCAAGTCAAAACTTTATTTGAAAATCAAAAAATACTTGGCGCATCGTTTTTTTAGGGCATTATAGGTATACTATATATGTATATTTGATGTATATTTTATATCTGGCCTATACTTCTAAGCTATTTATATACACGATGCGCCAAGTATTTTTTGATTTTCAAATAAAGTTTTGACTTGGCTCATTTTTTGATATCACTACTTTTCGGTGCAGAATTTTTAGATTTTATATATTTTTTTTTAGTTGAAGAGACTTGGCTGGTATTTTTACACGGAGTGTTTTTTATGGTAACAAGTTTACATACGAAACAATAAGGGGGGAGGGGGGGGGGGGACGTGTGTGAATTTTTACAATTTCTTTTTAATTGGACAATAAGATATACCATGGATTTGAGTTTTCTTCACAATGAGAGAATGTCTTTTCAAAATGTGTTAATTTTGGGCAGCAATCGAACCACTGCTCTAAACCTTTTGACCACATTATTTTTTACACTTACATTCTATTTGATTTAAGGTTTGTTTCATTGATTTTCAAGATTCTACCAATCCAATTTTGTTTCTTCTTTCCTGAAAAAGTAACAATATCATACGCTATAAACAACTCTCAACTTCATGTTTTACTTACAAAGCTGCTAACGGCGATGGTTTTAAAAGCGCCCCGCAAAGACAACTCAGACTAAGTATCAACACTAACCAACACGTGACCGTCTCGAGCCGTCATTAGGTAATGAAGTCAGCGCCATCTATGAGTGACTGGTACCGCAAGGCAGGGGGTGGTATTGCGAGGGCTGTTACTTATGCCGCGCTCTTAGTGGATTAGTGCACGCTGGGTGTGTATTGCACCCTTCATCGCAGACATTTTTAAACGATTGGGGAGTAAATGAGAATGACTTGAAATAATGTGGTTATACAGTGTCGTTATTAATGGAATATATTAGTTTGGCTGTTCACTTTTACTATTATGATTGGCTTCATTTATTAAAATATTGTAAAGAATCCCTTGCAATTTATATCAATAGATTTCAGCAAAAGCATTTTTCAGTCTAATCGATTTGATCTTAGTAGAACACGTAAGGCCTGAACGCATAAACGTGGAAAGAACAGACAGAAAAGGTAAAATTAAGTTTATTAAAAATACAATAATGTACAGTTGGCACAACTAAAATTGTTCGTTCAATAAATCTGATTGACTGAAAAATGTTAGATTGCACCATCATAAGTCAGTCCAAGCGATCTCCTTGTCTCACTCTAGTAGGTGACCTCTCATTTCAATGATAATAACAAGCTATGATTGGTAATGAACATGATCAGCAGTCATTTAAATTTGTTCAAATATCAATTTTTGTTGTGCCGAGTGTACCTTAATAAAACAAAATTGAAAGCTTGTCATTTTGAAATTTTTTAATTTTTTATGTTCTTTATGGTACTTGTGTTACAAGTAAACTAGCTTACTTCTTTGTAAAATGTGTGGGAAAATGTTACATATCATACTATTCTTTAATCTGGGTATATACAATAATCAGATGATGATAATGAGAAGATGACGATGTTAACTTGAACAGGCATGATGGACATGTGGGAAGGAATGGTCGTGGCCTGTTAATAGGGAACCTTCCCATAATTTGTCTCTCGACTGAGGGAAACCACGAAAAACCTCAGTCATTACGGTCTTAATCCGTTCCACACATTACAATCATTCACAAAACTTAGATAAAGTTGCAAAATTACTTAGTACACTATAGATATCCTCTCCAACAAATTATCTATTTTATACAGACATCCCCTAAACCCCACCCCTCCTCATTCCTCCCCCCTACCCCTCCATCAATCTTGATTAACCCAATCAGCTTCTTTTGTCAGTTGAAATAATCGTTCTTCAATTCAATTTATTCAACTCCAGAGGCAATGATACGGGAAAAGACTAAACGATTCGCTCTGAAAAACCAAACGCATCATTTTTTTGTCACAATTTTCATCGAGAGAACGTATAAAAAGTGCCGATTAGTCTGAATTGATTGGAACAAAAGATCGGGGAAAATCTTCTAATTGATTCCACTTGTCGCTTCCGAGGGTCACAATTCAGCCAACGACTTCGATAATTCCTAATTTAAAATTTAAATAGAACGATTTTTATTTCGCGCTTCGATGACGAATTCGGAGTCGATTAAAAATAGCTGACGTACTTTCTGTTGAGCTTGATTCTATGGAAGAGTTGAATAAAAGTGGAATTGCTGGAAATTGTGAAAAAGTGAGTTTTGTTCGCGTGAATCGTTGGTACTTTTCTGTTTCGGATGAAGAGACAATGAATCAAGTGTTGGTGACGAAAAAGCAATCAGTCATCACTTTTAGTACAATAGGTATGCACTTTTATAATGGTTATCCATTAAGAAATGTGAAAAAGATACAGAAACAAAATAATATTGATGATTTAGGATGATAAAAATTTTGCGTTTTGTGCGTTTTGTTGCGTTGCACATTAATTTTTTGAAGGTTTCCTTAGGAAACCTAAGCACTGGTATACCCGTCACTGGTTACCGATTTTTCAAACAATAAAAATACATCTTATTGAAGATAACATACATAATGTAAGATTTTTCTATATGAATTTTGTTGTTTGAATTATTTCTTTACATAAGTAAGGTATAGGAAACCTTGAAACAACAAAAATACAGTTGTTTCCTTATTATTCCCCATAAGGGAATTAAGAGTGTCCGCTCACTGGTATCGGCACCTTACCGTTTTATCTTTTGTTGAGTGTACAAGAAAATAACGTCAATTATCAAGGAAGAGTGTTGACTATATATAGGATCGATTGCCGTATGGATTAAATGTAAGAAGTCAATATTAAATAAATATTCGAATATGATACGTTTTCTATTTAATTTTAATGAATTCGACATGAGTAGTTTGTTACAGTTGGATTTGTCACCTACACAAAATGATGAGAAATGTCCTTTAGGTTAACAAGATCATGTGCCAATTTTGATAGACATTTGAGTGTGGGCGTGACACCATTTCTGATAGTATAATAAGATCAGTGATAAGATAATTATGATCAATTATAATTATCTCTCATTTATCACTTTTACAAATACCTACACCTACAGTGATCGGCTAGCGATGGTGACAAGTGCGTGCTGATCTTATAAGGCAGTTATACTTAGTTATACCATTGAATATCTCGTAAGAATTTAATATTCAACGGACTGTGAGCTGTGGAAACATGTCGTTTTCTCAATTTGAGTATTTAAAAGTTGAAGAACCGACACAAGTTCAGTGTCCTGATTGGTGCAGCACAGAATGCGTCGTGAAGAAATATTCTGTCACATGGAAAGTTGACAAGACATTTGAGAAGAACACACTCAAATCTAGTCCATTCAATATAGGCAACTTACAGTCATGTCTGACTATGAAAGCAATTGATAATAATGCCACGAAGCAATGGAGTCTGTACTTTCAGGTCCTAGCAAGATATAATTCTTTTCCCCATGGCAAACTCTTGTTGAAGTATGAATACAATGGCGCCGAGCAAAAACATGAAATAATGATTCGTGCTGATACTTTCAAGCAAGATCGAGGCTGGGGATTTCTTGTGAACGTGCATTCCCACAATGACAGAATTAAAGCCAAGTTTGAGTGTACAATCTGGCACGTTGGGGTTGATGAGAGGATGAAGAATAATTCTGACCACTCACCGGTAAGTGTTACAAAAATATCAGTTAATTGGTTATCAAGAATTGGGACTGCAAAATAACCAAATTGAGATAATACGATTTAGGTAACCAAGAAATGTTTTGACGGCATTTTACCGTTCGTTGCTCGTTTACGACGGTAACCGAACAATGAGTTCAAAGTTATTGTTCAGATATCTATTTATTTGTGAATTTATTATTTTAAAATGTAATATGATTCATTTGCTGGCAATGGGGATGGGGTAAACTCCAGTCTCCAACACTATGTGCCTACTGAGTTACAAACTAAATAAATACGCGAATCAATACATCACTTTACACAAATTACAAAATCAGTCTGGATAAGTGAATTGGCGAATACATAGAAAGCTGAAACTTGACATAAATACCTATAAATAGGAAGTACGAAGATATCTTCCAAGGGCTTTCTTAACATTTTTATTGCAATAATTCTCGGTTCGCACGGGGTTTTTCAACGAGGAATCTTCAAGTATTGCCTGTAGCCAGGGTAGGTATAGAAATAAATTTGTTTTATTGATAACCACGCCATACACAATCCCTGAAAAAATTAAACACTTCTCGTGTCTAGTTTCTGAGATAATTTGAGTTTTCTCCCCCATGTTATCTTATGGCAGCCAGTAAAATCGTGTCATTTTTAAGCTAAAATGGAGTTCTAATCTTTTTGTACCGTTAGATTTTAACAAAAAACTTTTTTTCTGGTAGACATATGGACATACTTTCAGGAAAAAAATTGAAAACAATACCATCGTGTGCTATTTTAAAAGTTATTAACCAAATTCGAAATGATTTTCCTATACCTCCCATGTTAAGTGTCTTTTGAGACACTTCTGTATTTTGAGAATGATCAAAACCTAAACATTGGAGGTATAGGAAATAATTTCGAATTTAGTTAATAACTTTTAAAATAGCACACGATGGTATTGTTTTCAATTTTTTTCCTGATATTATGTCCATATATCTACCAGAAAAAAAGGTTTTTGTTAAAATCTAACGGTACAAAAAGATTAGAACTTCATTTTAGCTTAAAAATGACACGATTTTACTTAGCTGCCATAAGATAACATGGGGGAGAAAACTCAAATTATCTCAGAAACTAGCCACGAGAAATGTTTAATTTTTTCAGGGATTGTGTATGGCGTGATTATAAATAAGTACACAAAATATTATGAAGAGGGGCCGCCTCACATAACGAGTGGTGGTCCCAACTAAGTGCAGTCCAGGGTCGACCTAGTCCCATGCCCTCCCCAAATTCGTGGGCCCCTCGGGCCGGCCTCCCCCCTCGAGATGGTGATCCCCCTGAAATCGGGTCCCACCGGCCCGAAGTCTCCCCCCCCCCCCCCCCCGCGGTCTGTCACCATTCTGTGCTGGCTTTCCCACCAGTTTCAGACTCCCCCGGATCGATCCCGTTAGGTCGACCCCTCCCCATGTCCTCCATTTATGATCAACAAAGTTAAAAGTAAACATTAATGTGCGCAATATAACCTCGTTTACGCGCCGTTAAACGATAATAATCTAATCTGTGCGCAATATAACCTCGTCGTTGACGCGCCGTTAAACCATAATAATCTAATGCTTTGCCGTCTCCTATTCATAACGAAGACAAGGAGCTCACTTGCAAGTCTCTAGAGTAATATTTGGTGGTTCCAATTCAACAGCAATATTTCGTACACATTTCGAAACGAAAATATTGAAGGTGAAAAAGGTCAAGCGGGTTGTAGAATCACTTATAGAGTGAGGAAAATCGTCCAATGTCGTGTTTCATTATTTTAGTCACGTGGATTCACTGGAATGTCCTTACAGAGATTCAAAATAATCTCTGATAATCTGAAGAATTTTCTTCCAGACACTCTCAGCCAATTATCTTCAACTGCTGAAAGACGAGGAGTTCTCTGACGTCACTCTGAAAGTTAACGGCGGATCCCTGAAAGCTCACAAGCTCATCTTATCAAGTCGCAGTCCCGTCTTCGCCGCCATGTTGAAAACTGATATGAAGGAGTCTAAGAGTGGAGAGATTGTCATTAAAGACATCGAGGTAGCGGTGATGTTAATATTGCTGAGATTCATCTACTCGGGAAGTTTGGACGACAACAGTGAGCTCAATAAGGATCTGTTGCTGGACCTATTGAAAGCTGCTGAGAAGGTACCTATACGGCTCATTATTGATATCTGTTTTATCTTTTTCTAGAAATGTACTCAAGGACAGTGTGATAAATCTGTCAAGTGTCTTCTATCACCTGGTTGACTGGACAGATAGATTGTTCTAGAAATGATCAACTTCAAGCTGGGTGCAATTGCCAATTCAGTCACACAGTGTGAATAAAATATAAAAAAATAAAACATACACGAGATACAAATAATACACTTACATATATCTACTGTTCTGTTATAACAATAAAATAATAAATAAACAAATATAACTAGTATAAAAATAATATGAAAAGCAAATAGTAAGAAATAAGAAATTTGGCAGACAGTTGTCTCAGTATAGTAAAATCATGGTTTAGCTATTTAAAAGGATACGTTAAACCAGGTAAATTTTACAGCTCTATTGAAACCATTTGGCCCACTTTTAACAAATATGTATTTGATTTAGCCCCAGATTAGATAAGGATTTATTCAGTTAATATGTAGTATGTGATTTTTTCATAATAGTTCCTACTATAAAAATTACTACTCTAATAATTCCTACTATATTGCACAAGGTTGCTTTTAAAAATTGGTAAGTCCACTTGTGGAGAATTGTACTCTGTTGGATACAATCGTATAGTATAACACATTCAGTTACATAAAAGGGTATCATCATCATATGCCTCCTCTGTGATCTCACCTTCCTGTTTTGAATAAAATCTGTGATTTCTTCAGTACGACATTCCTGACTTGAAAGTAGTCTGCTCAGAAGCATTGAAGAAAATCATGAACGTCGACAATGTGACTCAGATAAGATCCGACGCCGCCTTGTACAATGCCGACAAACTGAGAACAGAGGCTGAGCTCTTCATACGCCAGTATGTATCTATAATATCAAGTTCATTGTAATAATGTTTTGTTCAAAGAAATACTAGATGAAATAATGTTTTAAAAGAGCGTACCTACTCTCCTATCCTTTTTTCTGAACGGCTTGACCGATTGTATTCAAAATTGCACAGATTATAGAAAAAGAGTAGGTAAAACTAGGGGTGCAAAAACACCCTTAAATTACTCCAGTTTGACCCTCTGCAACAGGGATAAAAAAAAATTCTTTGATTTTTCAAATCATAGATTCAGATACATACAGCATATTTATCTATAACTAGTAAAATTTTGAAGACATTCGGACAAGCCACTTTTTAAATGTATGGGTATGCTTTTTATGTTTTTTGTGGTTTTCAATATTTTAATTGTAAAATATTCACTTAGCACTTCCAGTATATTATGCAACATGCAGCACACGATTAAATGTCATAAATGTCGTAAATGTCACAACCCATATACCTAAATATAATAAGAGTTTGTTTTTCAGGAATATGGGCGCGGTTTCGAAGACTGAAGACTGGAAGGAAATGAAGAAGGCAAGTCCTGAAGAAGCTCTGAAGATTATAGAGAGTGTCTTATGTCCAGTGTGTAAAACATTGACCTCTTAACCAAGTCCAAGATTAACATTTCCTAACCGAATAGACATGTTAGGTAAAAATAAATATTTCGAATATAATATGTTACTTATAGTTACCCAGTTCTGTCTGTGTGTCTGTCTGTCTGTCAGGAACGGTTGCGCGCTTCGATTTGACATTGGTATTTATTGAAAACTATAACTAAGATGGAGGCGTTTTATTGCCATCATGTCTAAAATTACATCTTCTGCCTTTTGTGAATAAATTAATAACCGAAACTCACCTAAGACGAGCACCTTATCCTTTTGTTATTATAATAAATTCATAATAAGATACTAATACGGTCTAAACCAGCACATGACATTAAAAACGTCATCTCGGCAAGAAACTTCAAATGTTATTTTTCTTATTTTCTCTTGCTCTGAATTTCGTAGGCCGTGAACATAATCAAACCAAAGTCGATGGAGTTATATTATACATTTTCTTGGGAAATAATTTTCCTTCGTTTCTTATTTACTAAGAGTGGTGTGTATTGAGTCATGTAAACGACGTCAAGTTACTGTTGGTAATGTTTTAAACATCAATGCTTAAATTTTTACATTGCATACTGATAGGTACCTTAGAGGCAGATGGGCGGAAGTCAATTTTAATGATTCTTAAAGTGATCTCAATAACCAGTAATTCTGAGCTGAATTCTTCATCCAATCATATTTGTAATGGTGACATGGGCCTTCTGTAAGGGTACCTATACTTCAATATAACTGTATTTGTTAACATCAGTCCAATGGTAGGTACTTATAGAGCTTGATTATCATTCCAAAAGTGTGCACTGAGAAATCCAAAACATATGACCTTCCGCTCTTATACCTACCTCTGACCTCAGAGAAACGGATATAATGAAGCTCACCATGCTTTCATAGTTTGCACGAGCTTCATTTGTTTTTCATCAACAATGTAAAAAAGTAAATTTCAACCATTTTACAGATGTCAAGTCGATTAATGCTAATTATAAGCGGTTAATCAAAGATATTTGGTATATGAGTTGGTTTTATACCCATAAGAATTTCTTCTGCAGTTTATTGCACAGGTAACCATTATATCACCACAATACCGAAACACAGATTGACAGCCGTTCTGACACGTTACACCAATATGGCCTCTCAACAATGAGATGATGTCACGTGCAAACTATGAATTGGTATCACAAATAAAGAATATGTCGTGTGTATCGGGTCACGATATCAACTTCACCTATATTTTAACGGCGCATTATGACACTATACATTTTCTTAATTTTCTTACTAATACTCATGGTCATGGTTTACATTTGAAGACTTATGTAATTGATTAACCATAATAGGTATGATTAAATTGCCTTCCTTCGTACCTCATTTACGTATTTTGTTGGGCATTTGGTCTGTTAATTACGTAACGTGTGTATTAACGACGCACAATCTGCTGACAAATATTGCTGTCTTTTTATATTTAATATTTATGCATACCTCACTTGTGCGCATTGGTCATGTTATACATGACCGGACCCTCTAGTATAATAAGAGTTTTGAAAGATTCGGGATTAGAATAATTAAAATCTTCTTGATAGGGATATTTCATTCTGTAGTAGTTTATTTCTAGGTAATATCAACAGCTTCGATCCATATGTTTGGACCTTCTTCAGGACAAAACATAACTTTAAAAAACCAAATCATAAACTAGAAATAATCCTACAAATAAACTACTACAGGATGAAATATCCCTATCAAGAAGATTTTAATAATCTATAATATTTACTAGTTTTTTAATGCCACAAACATATATCATACAGTCATCATATTCTAATAAATCTGAAAATTTATCACTGAAAAGCAGTGAAGAAGGAGATGATTTTTTAAATAATTATATTTCTTAGTTTATAAGGAAATGAATGAAACAGGTTTTGCCAGCCGGCATGGTATTGTTGAACTTTAAATCCTATCCCATATAATTTTGGAAAGATACTTGCAAAATATATAATAGTTTCGCAATATTACATTTTAGAGTTGAATTTGTATTTAATTCACTACCTAACTTTTTTAGAGGGTGTATAATATAATCCCCATAAAAAATACTCCGTGTAAAAATACCAGCCAAGTACCTTCAACTATAAAAAATAGAAGAAATCTAAAAATTCAGCAATGAAAAGTAGTGATATCAAAAATTGGGCCAAGTCAAAACTTAATTTGAAAAACCAAAATACACTTGGCGCATCGTATACATAAATAGTAAAGAAGCATATGCAAAAATCAAATGTACCTAAATATATACAATATACCTATAATGCCCTTAAAACGATGCGCCAAGTATATTTTGGTTTTTCAAAATAAGTTTTGACTTGGCCCATTTTTTGATATCACTACTTTTCAGTGCTGAATTTTTAGATTTCTTCTATTTTTTATAGTTGAAGATACTTGGCTGGTATTTTTACACGGAGTGTTTTTTATGGGGATATCACTCATTTTTTTTAGTTTTTTTACACAACTTGTAACACCGGAGCAACAATGACTAATTCCTTTTAAAAAAATACGCTATTTCCGAAAAAAAATTCATGGTTGCTACTGTCTATGGTATGATTGAATGTGCCAAATTTTATGGAAATCAAAGAAAGTCAGGAACAACGCGTTGGGTGGTTTGTTTTGGAATGAACCAGTACTACGAAAAATTGTGTTTGGTGCTAAATATATGCTTAAGATGATATTTCATGAAGAATTGCGAAAGCATCATTCCAATCGGCCCAGCTGTTTTCGAGATATGGCATCACTTCCGGTTTTCAAAATGGCGGAAGAAATAACTGCCACCTAGAATTTATTTCTATAAATGTTATGTATCATTATAAGCCTTCTGAATATGTAGTTATAGTTATTGAGCGAGCGAAGCGAGCGACTCCATTTGGCTCTTTTAGCACGGACCTCTGTTTTTTTGTTTTTTTTTGTTTGTTTTTTTGTTTTTGTTTTTGTATGCTAAAGGAAGCAATAGAAGTCGCACCGTTTCACCGATCGACCTGAAATTTTGCACACATGTAAAGACAACCTTCTCTGTTTGCAGACCCAATTTTTTTTTGAAATCCATCCATTGGTTCATTGTTAAAATAAGTATCTCCTGATAGCCTAAAAAATGAAAATGGTCTTCGAGAAATGTGATCAAACTCATATTTAGCATGGTCAGTAAGACCAACAATGTCACTTATTTTACAAATTTTCAGCCGAATCTGTCAAGAAAGTATGCACTTATTGACATTTTTAATAGCTTGATAATGATGGAAAATTTAGTGAATCTCTCACTTAGGGATGGTGTTTTGGAGGTAACCTGCGAAATAAAAACGCGCACCCAGACTGGGAATCGAACCCAGATCCTTCGGGTTACCGGCCCTATGCTTTAACCATTAAGCTATCGGGACGCATTCTTAATCAGCAGGTTGGGTTGCCATACAACTCTTGCGAGTCCGAGTATCTGACCTAAATTTTTAATAGCTGTCAGAAATGAAACATTGAAAATAAATGTCTTTCCAATGCAACTGAATCTGATTTGCTTTAGGTACAAGAGTGTTTTGATGGTATGTACACTTTTTTAGTGAAAAGCAGATATTTTTATGTTTATTGAGTTGATCAAATTTGAATAATTCAATTTGGATCATAGTTTCCAACAAATCATTTCGAGTTTTTAAGGACCTTGATTGTCTTTTCGTCAATTCGTAGTTCTAATGGCCGTGCCTCCCGTGTTTCTACTTGGCTGATTTTGCATCCAGGAGGGATTAGAAACATAAGCTCACATTTCAATAATATCATTGAGTGGCGTTTGTTCTCTTCTAGCGTTCACACGTCATTCCAAATCTCTCCTGCATTTTGCTTCTTTTCGTTGATAATTTTGGCAATTTGGTGTACTTTGTGAAGGTATTAGTAAAATTGAATTGCTTTTAAAGCATAGATATTAGGTATCTACAGTTTTTGTCCAGGGGATTGATTATTTCAAATTATTTTCTTCTTGGAAACGTTGGATTTATTCCGTTTCTGAGCTTCTGTCTAGCCTGACATTTCCTTGAAGGTTGCTATTTTTTTTGAAAGTTTTGATTCATTCAGTTCAAAACATTACGTTGTCTTATTTTAATTGTGGAACGTTGGATTCATTCCGTTTCTAAACTAGGTAGTTACTATTTTACCTGATCCGTTTTTTTGTGTGGAACTTTGATTCCTTTCGCTTATTAGTTGAAAGGTGTTTACTTTATTTTCATATTTGCGAAGTTTTGTTCAAGATTCATTTCGTAACATTACGACATTGAATACATTACGTCTTTGAGCACACATTTCGTGCATTTCAAACATTGATCACACAAATATTATTGTACTTTAATTAGGTAGGTACTCTACTTCTTACTTTTTCATTACCTATCTTATCCCTATTTAAACATGCCGAAAAATGGAAAGACTTCTGCTAGAATGAAAGCCATAAAGGCGAAAAAGCGTCTGCGTGAAATTGAAGATCAAGAAACTGACGAAGCTAAATCTAAAAGGTTGAAACAAAATGTCGTTAATAATAAAGCATCAAGGAGCAAAGAGACCCCCGACCAGACTGCTGCAAGGAGATACTCAAACAATCAACGCAATACCCGCTCTCGTGCAGCGGGTATTGCCGATTGACCGACCAACTAAAAACTTCGCATGGTAATTGGTAGCAACATTTAAGGTATTTTTGCCAATTTTCAGTCTAATTTGTAGTTATTTTCAAAAGTTTTTGTAATTTTAGGGACATTTTGTGTGTTGGCTGTCAAATTCACGGCGACTTCGAATCTTCAGTTCAAGGCAAGGTAGTTAGAGCAGAAAGTTTCAAACGAAATGAAACTAATAATGACCGTTTAACAGATTGATCTGATATTGTGTCCACAGTAATATCATATCATATGAGTGGTCCCAGGTATATTGTTTGAAGGATATCATGTGATTTTTGAAACTTAACAAGGAACCGTTCAATCAAAGGTTTAATCGATCAACTTAAAACTTAGCAAGGTTATTGGGACCAATATTTTTGGAAATTTTTGAGATATTTATACAAGTCTGTGACGAAATTCAAGAATTATTGGCTTTTAATGACATTTTCGATAGACATAATTTCGGTTCGAGGTGTTGCGTGTATCCGTGCTCGCTCATCAACGCGTTACTCAGAGCGTTTTCCTAGTTGTAGTAAGAGGTGACTAAAGTCTAATTCTTCATTTTTATGACGTCATTTCCGGTTTCGGTAATAGTACATTTCTTTTTAAGACTATTGGTATTTCATAAAGATGACCATCTGAATCATTTGGCGTTGGTTTCATTCCGATCGGTGTAGCCGTTTTTGAGATATGACGGCACTTCCGGTTTCAAAATGGCGGCTTCCGGTTGGTTTTATAAAAAGGCACCTCAGACGCCAAAAGTGCACTTGTGGTAAAAATTTAAGATCGATCAGCTAAGCCGTTTAGGCTGTGGCGGTGATTGTATATGGGGTGCGGTGGGCCATAGCTCGAAATTAAGATATTTCGCAACAATGTGAGATTTTTCAATTTTGAGATCCAGTAGGCCGAAAATGCCATGTTGTTGCTTACAGTAAAAGTGTTTGGTCTGCTCCTCAGTTTATTAGGCATTTACGGTATGTTGAGTGAGTGTGAGTGTATAGTACGACTTGGCTGGGTGGAGCGACCGCTCCACTAGATTGGTGCTCTTTATCTGAAAAATTATAGTCAATGTATTATTTCCTAACAAGAGTCAATGATAAAAATTTCCCTAAGACATTGCATTCGCTCACTCGTGGTGTGACTTAGCTGATTGCCGACTGAAAGATGAAGTGAGTTGAGAGTTGAACACTTGACTAACGAGGTCATTATGTCGCTCATGTTGAGGGAGGTCAACTCAAACCCACCCTCGCCATCAGATGAAGAGAAGACAGACACGGGAAGTGTGCTCGAGGATATTTTCTTCACAGTCTATGTCATCGGCGTATTCGCAGGAGGGGAAGGGGAGAGGGGTACTTGACCGATCATCACTAAAGTTTGCATGTCATTGGGACTAGCATTTCAGTATTTGACACTCTCAGACAACACTATAAAGTGCAGTCCATAAACCGAACAATAGTGCAAATTGTGATAGAAATGTATGGCCCCAAGCTGAATTCCCCTAACTTTCGGAGTAATTAAGTAATTAAATTAAACAATTAAATGTTAAATATCACAATAAATTGGCGGCTTTTTTGAAATTTTAAAATTGAATATTATATAGAATTACTATTTTAAATATAAACCGTCGTTTCTTTAATAAAATTTTTATTAATTCAGACTTAAGGCGACTCTACCCCACGTGACCAGTTTGATGCCTACGTTTGATCTGACTAGCCTGCAAGCCCAAGAGTTATGCCATTTTATTTCACAGGAAAAAAAGGGGTTACCTTTCAGTACAATTATCTCTCTAGTGGTGATAACTACAATAATGCGGTTTGTACTGCAAGTGATCACAAAAGATCGCTCTAATGTTTTATATGACACTTCAATAATGAAAATACTTAACTTTCTTGAAAAGGCTCTGTGAACTACCTAGGAACTACGAAGAAACATCGACCAAAGACAGATAATCAGCCTGTGTTCAACTGGACGATACAAAGATATTAAACACATACCTGTAATTCTAAGAACAAGACTCTTCCTTATTTTTCACCACGGTTCTTCTCATATCAATTACACATCACGAAACATATCCATCTCGCCTGTGCTGTCAATGCATTTATCATTTTCGTCGTCCACATTTTACGCGATGTTGTGCAATTGTTTTGATAGTCACGGCTGGTCACGGCCTCCTTATGCTGTTCAATTGATTTTATGTTGTCGCGACTGTAAAAAAATTGCGTTAAATGTGGAGGACGAAAAAGATTAATGTATTGACAGCACAGGCGAGATGGATATGTTTCGTGATGTGTAATTGATATGAGAAGAATCGTGGTGAAAAATAAGGAAGAGTCTTGTTCTTAGAATTACAGGTATGTGTTTAATATCTTTGTATCGTCCAGTTGCTCACAGGCTGATTATCTGTCTTTGGTCGATGTTTCTTCGTAGTTCCTAGGTAATTCACAGAGCCTTTTCAAGAAAGTTAAGCATTTTCATTATTGAAGTGTCATATAAAACATTAGAGCGATCTTTTGTGATCACTTGCAGTACAAACCGCATTATTGTAGTTATCACCACTAGAAAGATAATTGTACTGAAAGGTAACCGCTTTTTTCCTGTGAAATAAAATGGCATAACTCTTGGGCTTGCAGGCTAGTCAGATCAAACGTAGGCATCAAACTGGTCACGTGGGGTAGAGTCGCCTTAAATTTAATAATTAAAAAATTAAAATCAATCTCCAAATGTGCATTCAATCATAAATAATGAAAATCTAGAAGGCTTTGATTGAATCAAGGTACTTATATTCTGTGTTTAATGACTTGAAAACAGCGTGTTAATTTGACATTTTACTAAAAAATGTGAATTCATTAATTAATTACTCCGAAAGTTGCAGGAATTCAGCTTGGGGCCATAAATTTTTGTATTTGTCATGATCGAATTAGTAAGTACACAAATTTTCATGTTTCTATGACTATTTGCACTATTGACACCTAAATTGCGGTTTATGGACTGCACTAATATAAGAAAATTAATCTAAACTACAAAATGTGAAAATTGTCATTACTTTCATAAAAAGCAATGGTTAGAAATAGTTCCGAATATCGTAATTATAATATCGTATAGTAGTTTTTAAACAAGATCCAATGATTTTTGAAAATTAAAACTAAAACCGTTTAACCATTGACATATACATGTCTATGGTTTAACCGATCAAATAAAACTTTGCATGGTCATTAGGACCATTTTTGACAATTTACAGACTAACCTATCGTTATCTTCAAAAGTTATTGACATTTTACGGACATTTTATGTGTGTTTGGAAATATATGTGAAATTTCTTGAAGGTAATTTCAGATTTTTTATCTGCTTCTTTGACGCATTTCGTTTGGACTCTTTCCAAGGTCTTTAGAGCAGAAACTTGCAAACGTCAAATTACTCAAGATTAGTAAATTAGTATTAGTATACTAATACTAATTTACTATATAGGTTGATACCTATACAAAGTCTGCATATTGTGTGGAACACTCCATGGAGTGCAATTTATTCCCGATATCAATGTTCATATTTGCATATTACAATTTGCCACCGTTGTAGTCTGTGATACGTGCGCCATTTTTTAAAATGGCCGCCACATAGTATAACCCGAAAATTGTAATATCAAATTAGAGATGCTCATGTCGTTTTAGTGTGAAAAGTTTGTGTCGCATCATGTTTTCGAATTATTTATCATGTTATATTTCAAATAGGTATCATTATAAAATGACCTCAACGTGTTACCTGGGTGATATGAGAGGTAGCTCCCCGTCTTAAAATGAGTATTTAATTACTTCTTATGCGGTAATTATTTTTTGTGCTTACTCTAAAGTGCACAATTGATGCACATGCCATGTTGCATATTTTAATTTCAGTATTCGAGTGTTTGTTCACAGTAGGACTTGACTAGCATGAGGTGACCACCCCACTTTATTAGTTTTTTCATAGAAAGCAACTAGACAGCGAGTGCCCGATCAAGCTGAAATTTGTCATTTTCACTGAGACTGTAATATGTAACGCATTTGTCCGCAAATCGGTCAAGAACGTGAAATACCTGATGACAATTAAGAATATTTTGAAGTCGTTTACAAAGCAATTGAAACAGTATTTACAGTTTCACGGTTTACAGACGAGTTTACAGTTTTTCACCTTGATCACTTGCAAATTATTGATGTTTTCACTACAGAGTGTATAGATGAGCAAGTCGTGCATACTTTCACGTACCTAATGATTCGCTTATCAACGCGATATTATAGAAGGTTTTCCTAGTAAAAGATAATGCAAACACTACCTACACAACCCAAAAGATAACACAGTATTGGAATAACGAGTGGACGTATTCAATTCAAAATTGCACTATTTTGATTTAGATGTCTTTGAGTTGCTGCCTACTTTAATGTAAAATTATAATAGTGAAATTACCATCAGTAAATGTTAATTGTGCTCTTCTTCATTATGTGTAAAAAATAATTGTTTTCTCATTTATCTATATATTTTTTTCTCTTGTGACTTTTAGAATTATGTTAGCTATTGTTTATTTTGTCAATGTTTTGAATCGACCGGCATTTGTTGTAAACATTACTTTTCACTATAAAATAAATAATTGGTCCCCGGTTGCACCATGTCCCGATAAGTAAGATAAAGTTCACTTTAGCTGTTAAAGTGGACTTATGAACAGTCTAGATGGCTGTGTTTCATTGGCTGTTGCCATTGTTTCAACCGATACATCCTACCGCTTACTTTATCAGGACATTGTACAACAGGTCCTTAGTAGGACCATTTATGTGTGCATAAAAAGTGTTTTTGTAATATTATTTATGTGTGTATAATTAAAAAAAACGCAAATTTATAGATAAGGTGTCTTATCAATCTTCAAACACTGGCACTCTCTGTAATTTCTTACTTATAGAAGCAGTACTTTTCTAGCAATAAAGGTGACAACAACAGATCGTGTTCGTCATCTTTGCTGACACAGATGTCTACTCAGAGTGAGTCTTTGGTCGTCGAAGAGCCGACGCCAGTGCAGTGTTCCGATTGGTGCAGCACAGAATGTGTCGTTAAAAAGCATTCGATCAAATGGAAAGTTAACAAGAAGTTTGAAAACAACGCAATCAGATCTTCTCCGTTCAATGTTGGGAAATTGGAGGCATGTCTAGCCTTGAAAGCAATTGATGTTAATGCCACGAAATCGTGGAGTTTGTATCTACAGATTCTAACAAGATATGATACCTTCCCTCGAGGCAGATTCTTGGTGAATTATGTTTACAACAGTAAATCGCATCAACAAGAAATTATGATCAGGGCGGATACGTTCAAGCAAGAACTTGGATGGGGATTCCCTGTGATCGTTTTACAGAGTGATAGAATCACAGCCGAGTTTGACTGTACCATCTGGCATGTTGAAGTTGATAACAGGTTGAAGCCTACTTCCGAGCACTCGAAGGTCAGTTTTACCAACAATTTTTTAATAACGCAGACTGAAAATAAGTAATAGAATGTAGTACACTTCCTCAACCAGAAACGTTGCCACGTTGGTTTCTCTGGATTGCTCCCATCGACAGTGTTTATACTTATAGAGCTCTGATTCTGTCAATAGTTACGATTCATTCTGATTGGCAATGGGGAATAGGTGAATGCTGAGATTATATTTTGTTTCTATACAGAATAGTCTCAAAGAGCAATGTGAAATTTTATTATATTTTTTAAATTCATATATTTCCCATAATTAATTTATTAGTTTTCGACATTTCACTCCTCTGCAAAAGCAAGCTGTACGTCACACGCCGTTTTCCCTGTGTTACGGGATGCATAGAACCGGCTCTGGCTAACATTATCTATGCGACCCGACTCGGCGTGTGACGTCAAATTGTGTTTCATGGACAGCTGCAATCTACCAAACTTTGTAAATTCGTTCCTTGAAAACTATTCATCACACAACAAAAATAATACCACGTCTGTCTTCAACAACATCTCAACCTTCATAAAATATGTATTAATCTAAAATCTAAACTTCACTTCACTTCCCTATTGTTGTTCGAAGCCACCATCAGACTAACATTATTCGTACTTACAGGTGCTTGCTAACTTAGCGTTGATATATCGTATACATATTTTATTTTTCATAAACCATCAATGAATGTCATGATCATTAAAGAACAAACCGAAGATACAAACTGTATAATTAGACTTACTTTTTTCGAGTATAGATTAGAACGTACCGATAACCATCACATGGCTAGTAGCAGTTGCAAAACCAATTACACATTTAGAAATAGGTACTGTTACAATAAAAATACCACAAGAAGCAGACAGCTAGAAATATAAAGAAATATATAGAAATATATTTTCTACACACGGGAATATGTAGCAAGCTTTGGAAGAGAAATGCTAGAAATTTAATCGTTTTTACAAATGGTGGCATATGTGGGATTTAATTCTGTTTATATGATTTTAACTGGGTCAAATACTGTACGCAATGCGTCTCAAAATTGCACCAAAACTTATGTTTGTTGTAGAAAAATTTTCTCCGGGGCTTTACCCCCGAGCCCCATCTCTTCTTTAATAAATAACTGATATCTCTCATATTCTCTCATCTCTCGCTCTCATATTTAATTTCTCAGTGCGGCCCTTCAGCCAAAAAGTTTGCCCATAGGCCTGGTTTAGTGTTTGTATAACAGCTGACTGTTAATAGCACAGTGATGTCACACTTATTTCTCACAAGAATCAGTATCTAATAAAGTTGAACACTTCCGATTATATTTTCAATCACATCAGATCATTGACATGCAACGTTGATTATAAAAATATTTACCGAACGCTCAAAATTTAAGTTCCGCGTAATTTTCAACAACATTTTGATACTCCGAATTATTTGATACACGTTATTACAGACCCTCTCAGCCAACTACCTCCAACTACTGAAGGACGGAGATTTATCTGACGTCACTCTGAAAGTTGGCGGAGGCTCTCTGAAAGCTCACAAGCTCATCTTATCAAGTCGCAGTCCTGTCTTCGCCGCCATGTTGACCGCTGACATGACAGAGGCTAGGAGTGGAGAGATCGTCATCGAGGACATCGAGATGGGGGTGATGTTAATATTACTGAGATTCATCTACTCAGGATGTTTGGATGACAACAGCGAGCTCAACAAGGATCTGATGCTGGAGCTATTGAGAGCCGCTGATAAGGTATGTTATCTCATTGGTGGATCTTCTTCTAGGAACTTGTCGAGGTTAGAGGTTTCATTCATGTTTTAGCTATCTGTATTTACTGTGCTTATTGATAGATTGTGATGAAAATTGCAAAAAAATAGATAACAAAAACAAATAAAAGAGCATGCGTATATTTAGAGAGAAATTAGGTAATAACAAACAAAATACTAAAAATAAAATAATCAGATAAAAATCAGGAAACCATGTAGGTACTACATTTTGTTACTACTCTGTATAGGAATATGATTTAAAATTTAAAAAGGAAACGTTTATAAGTAGACACAAGTATATACCTATCAGACCATGCCAAATTGTATGATCTTGCATACGTGTTTTTCGTATGAAGTTTGTGATTTTCTTCCAGTACGACACCTCTGATTTGAGAGAAATCTGCTCAGCAGCGTTGGTGAAACTCATAAACATTGAAAATGCAACTGAACTGAGGACCGTCGCTGTCTTGTACAATGACGACAAACTGAAAACAGCCGTTGAGCTTTTCATGCGACAGTATGTACTCGTATAGTACTTTCCAGAATTAAATAGAAATGTTGTTATTTTTTCCCGCCAACGGTCGGTTTGGAGCGGTTTTGGAGGGAAATACGAAATATAAATGGCCCTATTGGTAATATGAATATCGAAAAAGCAAGACTGAGGTGACATGTGTTGAACCTTTATGTAAATTTTCACCGCTTACTGTCAAAAATGTAATCCTCTATGTCGTCAGCATTTGTCGGGCACGAAAACGCTCGTCGCTCGTCCGTCGCTGCTTGCACGGAGCGTTTCGTGCCCGACAAATGCTGACCACATAGTAGGAGCAAAGTTATGACAGTAAGCGATAAAAAGGTATATAAAGGTTCAATACATGTCACATCAGTCTTGCTTTTTCGTTATTCATAACCGTTGGCGGCATTTTATATTTCGTATTCCCTCTAAAACTGCTTCAAACCAACCGTTGGCCGCCCTTAAGGTATAGAAATTTTGAGTCTATACTATCAAATTCCAGGAATATGAGAGCAGTGACGCAGACCAACGGTTGGAGGGAAATGAAGAAATCAAGACCGGAAGTTGCTCTGGAGATACTGGAGAGTGTTTTGTGTCCACAGTGTAAAATATCATTCTGTACCCCAGTCGCGCCGGTGTCAAATCCAGCTGGCGTACTACCTCCTGGCGTACTTCCACGCAGATAGTCATTCCCACGGTCTAACACGCGCCGAAAACCTTGAGGCTCGAAGTGCTGCTAGTGTCACATTTCGCCGCTAGGTTGTACCATACGTCCATGGTCCGCCAACCATTCTCTTCGCATTTCAATATGGTCGCTTGACGTACGTCAAAACGGTCATTCCTTTGACGAATTCATCGACACAATGGCAACTGAAATATTTTGAATGTTATCAATTAAATGTATTTTGAAATATAAAATACATATCAAGAACTTAGTTGGTGAACCTCGTTGGTGTTGACACGTTCTATGACAGAGCATAGTATATTATAATTTAATTAGTTTTGACAAGTATTTGATTGTCAGCTGATATTTAAAAAATATGATATCCACACATTTCATCTTATTATTTCAAGACTTATCCTTACTTATCCATTACATATCCATTCAATAGGTCATTTTTACCTGCGTGTCTTTTTTGGGTAATCTTTATTATTAAGCTTTAATGTATGTAATGCAATTGTATTTGATAATGATGAGGATTGCTGCGATATGGATTCAAATAAGTACTAAAATAATCAATGAGATTAGAATCTTGATGAGAGCAATAGATATTGGTTCAAGGTTGATTTCATGTTAATGTCCGTGTTAAGATATTATAAGAGTGATAAGATTGCCTGATACCCATCGGCTGGTTTATTGGATACCACGGTTCCCGTAAGATCACCAAGGTCAGCTACATTGAGCACGTTCAGAAGTTGAAGTAGTGAAGTTATGGAGGTCATTTTTTGCGCATTAATATTCAATTTTATGTTTCATTCGAGGTCATGACTGAGGAGGGGTCGACCAAAGAGGCCCGGTCCGGGGAAGTAGAGCACATAGGGGAAGGCCAGGCCAGAATGGTGACAGGCCGGGGGTGGGAGGGTTCGGGCCGGTGGGACCCGATTCGGGGGGAAGTCCGTCTCGAGGGGGGAGATCGGCCAATCGATCTGAAATTTTTATCACCCACTAATGTTATTAAAGGCTAGGCCACAATAGTCGTAATGCTTAATGTTTAATGTTTAATGTTTAGTGCTTAGTGTTTAAGAGAAATGGATGATATGGCTTATGTGATATGGGCCACAACATGAAATAGTGATTAGTGTTTAGTCACAGTGGTATAAGAATTGAATAAAATCCATTTCTTACGACAAAAACCTTACGCCAACCAGAAAGACTTACTATTGTTGCTGCGCAGTGGAGAAATTCAGAACTTGTAACAACAATATTTAAAATTGCAGATAAGTGGCAGATAATATTAAACTAGATAGTAATGTATTTGACAAGACAAAATAAGTAATTTACTAATTTTAGAGCAGATTTTTGTTTCAAATGAAGGCTGTAAATCTTCAGGAGGCTCTGGAGACACTAGCGCTACTACAGTTGAAATAAGAACCTATTCTGGCCCTCCTTAAGGTGGATTCACACGGCCGTTCCAAACTTCGAGTTTGAAACTCAAGTTTGCCAAAGTTCCGAATCGCCGTTCCGAAAACTCCCGTGTGAACTATGAAAAGATTCGAACTGTGAGGATTGAGTTTCAAACTTTCATAGTTCACACGGGAGTTTTTGGAACGGCGATTCGGAACTTTGACAAACTTGAGTTTCAAACTCGAAGTTTGGAACGGCCGTGTGAATCCACCTTTATACATTAGACATTAAGCATTAAACACTTAACATTAAACATTAGGCATTACGACAATTGTGGCCTAGCCTTTAGAGCGGTCATTCGTGTATAGTTTTTGAACAGATTCTTGCTATTCATTAAAATTAAAACTTCAAACTTCACTTTTGCATGGTCCAACATTTTAGGTGTTTTTGTCAGTTTTCAGGTAAAATGTTACTGATATTTTAGTTTTACGGATATGAGTATTTGAAAATATGTATATTGGAGGACGTTTCTGACAATTTTATCACTGGTCCTTTGACTCATTTTGTTTCGGCTCTTTCCAAGGTATGATGAGCAGTAACTTGCTTGCAATACAAAGGCATCAACTTATCTCTTATCAACGCTTTACACAGAGCGTTTTTTTAGTGTAGGTATATTGTAGTTAATTTTTATTAAAAGTGACCCGTCTTGTTTGGAGCTGAGTGTATCGGTGCTCGTTCATCAACGTATCATGTGTTTGCAGCTGAACAAACCAATTTGGAGGCTAGAAAAGCACTACGAATATGAGGTAAGTGTTTGAATTCAGCGGTGTTTTTGTTCAACTTGGTACACGGCCCCTTTCTTATAGTACATAATACTTGTTAATAGCCTTCGGCTTGGAGTGGAGGCTATTAAACAAGGTCCGTGCCTATTTGAAGGTGCAGGGCAATTTTTACAAACAAATGGCGTAAGAAAAAAAATATAAGTTGTGTGGATGAGTGAGTAAATGAGAATTGGGTCATATCTGGTGAGAATGTTAACGCAGAATGATGTGTAAAGCGCCATGTACACGGTGCATTCTTGAACAACTTCTGTGTCACATTCCCATTTTTCATACAATTTTGTATTTACACGATGCAACTTCCTGTCACAGAACTTAAAACATGTTCTAATTTCCATTCAAGAAGTGTGACACAGAAGTGTGGTACAGAAGTTGTACAAGAAGTTGCACCGTGTAAATGGGGCTTAAGAAAGCCTTAATTTAATTAAATATACATCGGCTATATGGGTGGAAGGGGGGGGGGGGGGGGGGTTGTACCACAATATATTTTTTTCCATGGAACTTTCTCTAGATACGCCTTTGTGTTGGATGTCATTAGATCAATATTGTTAAAAACATACCAATTGTGTTAAAGTAGTACCATCGATAGTCCACGTAATTCAAGTCAGTGACTCACAAATTAAATTACAAATCAATGAAATAAATATTATACAACTATATTTTGCATTGTTGATGAATATCATAAGATTACTTTGTAGAAATACGATATTTTATAAAGAATTTACAATTATTTTAATTAATTTCATGCAGTACGAATAAAGTACTTGATTTGATTTTAAGCAGTTTCTTTAGTAGAAACTGGCTAAATTAGGGTATTATTCTTGTTTAACTCTTTATTTAATCCCGTACCCCCACATTTTTAAACGGCTAAAATATTGAAAAAAACGGCCCTTAAAATGAAATCAATATTTTTACTTTGTAGTTTATATTACGATTTCTACAGAAGATATAATTGTAATTTTGAAGCTTATCACCATGTTATCTTATGGGAAATTTCAAGATTTCCTTTTAAGATATCTCTTAAATTAATCCCGTGACACATGTTTTTCTTATCGTATTTGCAAATTTGAGGCGTATTTGAGGAAAATTTGAAGCATGTCTATTTAACAAGGACTTTTGATGGAAGTACTTTAAGTGTCCAATATTATTAGCTAATCACTTCAAACATAAGATAAGGCGGCATAGTATTATCTCTATTTTCATATTTACCTGCAGTACTCTGCTATCAGTCACGCTGCTAACTGCTCTGCAGATCTTGTTCAGTGTTACTTCGAGCTTAGACTAAATAACTGTGCCTCGAGCTAAGACAAGATGTCCCAAATGGAGTCTTTATCTGTTGATGGACCAACTCAAGTGAAGTGTTCTGATTGGTGCAGCACGGAATGTGTCGTGAAGAAGTATTCCGTCAAATGGACACTCGATAGAAAGACTGATAACAACCTCATCAGATCTTCTCCGTTCTACATTGGACAGTTAGAGGCTTGCCTAGCAATGACAGCAACAACAGATATCAGTAATTCTAGAAAACAATGGAGTCTGTACCTCCAGTTTATATCAAGATATGATTCTTTTCCTCGTGGCAAATTAACGTTGAATTATGGTCCACATAAAAAATGTGAAATGATGATCGGTGCTGACACTTTCGTTCAAGAACAGGGATGGGGATTCCGTCTGGATGCGTCCTATAGCAGTCAGATTGTAAAAGCCGTGTTTGATTGTACTATCTGGCATGTTGAAGTTGATAATAGGTTGAAGCATATTTCCGAGCGCTCACAGGTAGGTGATGCAAACGTAGATTTGTTTATTTATTCTCTAACACAGGACTGTATAGTAATCAGTATGAGAACAGAATGATAACCAGAGTATCAGAGATATGATTAACGGAGTGATTATACTAGAAACGTTTTTCATATCATTTACTGTTCGTTTTTCGCGAAGACAACCGATCTCCGAGTTACGGACCGTTACGGACAACCCAAAGTGCAAACCAAATATGAAGATTTGACTGCAACTTCATACAATATCTCATAATAAACGCCATACGCCAGCTGACCTCCTCTAGTCAAATAATGCAAAAACTTTCACGTTTGAAAACTTTCAAAGCTTTCACACCAAAGGACATGGCGAAAAGATTACTATAATCCACAGCTCTCTTTGAGTCTCTACTTATAGGTATTTGTTGCAAATGAAATGATGTGTGCAAAATTTCAGCTAGATTGGAAAAACAATGTGACCTGTGGTGGCGTCTAAACAGATAACAAAAAAATAAAGAAAGTGTCCAAAAGTGCAGAATGGAGACGCTGGCTAAGCTAGATCAATTATTTTTGTGCAAAAAACCTTACTTAGAAGTGAGAAGTGACCATGTTTGTATTTGAATGATTCATTCTGATGCACTTTCTTCCAGACCATGTCAGCAAACTACCTCCAGCTTCTCAAGGACGGAGACTTCTCTGACGTCACTCTGATGGTTGACGGGAAATCCCTGAAAGCTCACAAGTGCATCCTTGCAAGTCGCAGCCCTGTCTTCGCCGCCATGTTGAAAGCTGACATGGCAGAGTCCAACAGTGGTGAGATCGTGATCGAGGACATCGAGGGGGCGGTGATGAAGATGTTGTTGAGATTCATCTACTCGGGATGCTTGGAAGACAACAGCGAACTCAACAAGGATCTGATGCTGGACCTTTTGGGAGCTGCTGATAAGGTAGATATTATCCCCATAAAGGGGGGACCCTGTAGGGGGTCGCCTCCTACGCCCATGCTTCAGGACATAATCATATCATATTAAATCATGTTTAGGGCAAAACATTTATGTATACCAAATAACCAGTCGACTCTCGTCGTAAATATGTCAGGAAAAACACTCCGTGTAAAAAAAGGCAGCCAAGTCTCTTCAACTAAGAAAAAAATATCGAAATCAAAAATTCAGCGCTAGACGTGTAGGCCAGAAATCAATGTACCTATACCTATATCTATAAAATACCTATTAAAAAGGAAAAACGATGCGCCAAGTATTTTTTTGATTTTTAAATATTTTTGACTTGACCCATTTTTTGATATTACTACTTTTCAGTGCTGAATTTTAGATTTCGTTATTTTTTTCTTAATTGAAGAGACAATGGGCTCCCTTTTTTACACGAAGTGTTTTTTTTGGGATATCACTTCTTTTTTTTAGCATATTCATAGGTACAACTTAAAAGACAAACTCTATTTCCGAATTGATTACAAATGAAAGTTGCATTTGATGCGATAATGCTTAAAATTATATTCCATGAAGAATTGCGAAAGTATTGTTCTAATTGGTCCAGCCATTTGCGAGATATGGCATCACTTCCAGTTTTCAAAATGGCGTCTGAAATCACTTCCACCTAGAATATACATATATAAATGTTATGTATCATTATAAGCCTTCTGAATATGTAAGTTATTGAAATAAGAAGTGATTTAAGTTAAATTTTGCATATTTATGACGTCATTTCCGGTTTCAGTAATAATACATTTATATTTCATGGAAGGATGTTCCATATAGATGACCGTCTGAATCGTTTGGCGCAAATTTCGTTCCGATCGGTTCAATCGTTTTTGAGATATGAAGTCGCTTTATGAAGCGGCTATGAAGCCGCTTTTAAATTGGCGGCACATAAAAAGTCATGGGGGTGAGGTTAAATCAGACGCCAAAAGTGCATAAACATGGTAAAAATTTGAGATTAATCGGTTGAGCCTTTTAGGCTGTGGCCTGGGGCCTCATTCTACAACTACATTGCTGGTCGCCTAGCAATTATTTAAATGTTAATCTTATGGAAGAAATTGCTAGGCGACCAGCAATGGAGTTGTAGAATGAGGCCCCTGTTTACCGGATTTTAGCTCCAACCTACTACTAAGACTAGGAAAACGCTCAGTGTAACGCGTTGATGAGCGAGCACAGAACATGCAACATCCCCAGTCACGATACACGACACGTCACAAGACGATTTTCTTTGCAACTTTACAATCTCCATATAAATACTCTGGATGAATATCAGATCCATTGTGTCGTGACTTTCCTACATACTTTTTCCAGCTTTTGACAACCCATACTAAACTCGTAAAATGACAATTAATACTTCACTGATTGGGCTTAGAGTGTGTAAAATTTTAGATTATGTTGGTCTTTATCACCATGCAAAACATTTTGATTGTTGACCAATCAGAAGATATTATTTAAACTACCTATTGGAGGATTTGGCATTCGTACTGCAATCTATTTGATATGCGCTAGTTTAATTGTAAATTTTCTACAAATTTACAATAAATTAATAAATTGTATTAATAAATGTATTAATAAATACAATAAATTGTCTGCTGTAAATTGTATCCCAGAAAAAACACTCCGTGTAAAAATACCAGCCAAGTCTCTTTAACTATAAAAAAAAATAGACGAAATCTAAAAATTCAGCACTGAAAAGGAGTGATATCAAAAAAGGAGCCAAGTCAACGAATTTTCCAAATTTTAATCGTACCATTGAAATAAAAATATCAACCCCCGAGAAATACTTAAAAAAAGGACTTGGCGCATCGTTTTTTTAAAGACACTTTTCTATCCTAACAGTATAGGAAGAACTCTACAAGTATATTTTCCTGAGTATATCACATTCATTATCGACGAATCATACTACGTTTTAATATAACTAGTACTCTTACCTACTGGCAGTTTTGGTATTTTGTCAATATTCAGAGGAAATAAACGGATAAACGAATAACGAATAAACGGAAGCGGCCTAGTCTATTCGTTATTGCCACTATTTCTAGGGTCATATTAATCAATCATACTTCTCAATATCGTGACTGAGGGAAATAGCGAAAGCGCTCATTACAAGAAGGCCGTCAATGAGATTTGTATAAGTGACTAGTGCACTGAGCCATGCTGCTCAAATAATTACTGACTAGATTTTTATCTAAAGTAATACGTTATGTAATTTATGAATTTTTTTGGTATAAAATGTTAATTAATAGCAATTAATTACACGGCGAGAAGGTTCAAAGTATAATGCTGTAGTAGGTATGTTGATGTACCCACAAAACTATAGGTACCTACCAATCACAAACACAACTGTTCTGTATTTATTGCTTGTAAGACAATGCTATGATTCTTTGCGTACTTATATTTAAATTTAAAATATTTTACAGAATGTTCAATATTTAATTTGAAAGTTTTGTCCCAATTTTTCTAGGCATTTCTGAACTACGTAGTATGTGAGTGGCATAAGCTTAAGAATAGAAAAATGTCTTTAAAAAAACGATGCGCCAAGTCCTTTTTTTAAGTATTTCTCGGGGGTTGATATTTTTATTTCAATGGTACGATTAAAATTTGGAAAATTCGTTGACTTGGCTCCTTTTTTGATATCACTCCTTTTCAGTGCTGAATTTTTAGATTTCGTCTATTTTTTTTTATAGTTAAAGAGACTTGGCTGGTATTTTTACACGGAGTGTTTTTTCTGGGATATCACTTCTTTTGTTAGTTTATTCATACAGCTTGTAGCACATGTCCGAGCAGGGACTAATTTCTTTAAAAAAATACGCCTCAACCGATTTGGTTACTATGAAAAGTTGCGTTTGGTATAAGATGAAAATGATTATCCAAGAAGAATAGCTTAAGTTTCGTTATAATCGATCCAGCCGTTTTCGATACATGACGTCACTTCCGGTTTTGAAATAGCGGCCGAATTCCGGTATAGGTAATAAGAAAACAATCTAGTTTTATCTAGTTGATACCTTCATGAACGACCATCTGAATTCCTAATCCCTATATTTCCGTAAAATCGGTCATGCCGTTTGTAATATATGACGTCACTTCCGGTTTCATTTAGTGGTTCCTGCCGCCATTTCCGGTACCATTAATTTATTTATTCATTTTTCACAATTGATTTTTCAAATAAATAGCAGAATGAATACGCAGGAGCTAGTTCAGTTGCAATCGGTACAGGCGTTTTAGATATATGACGTTTTTGAGTTATGACGTCACTTCCGGTTTCAAAATGGCGGCTTCCTGTTGGTTTTATAAAAAGGCACCTCAGACGCCAAAAGTGCACATGTGGTAAAAATTTCAGGTCGATCGGTTCAGCCGTTTAGGCTGTGGCGGTGATAGCGACGTTTCGTGATATCATCAGAATCATCATCATCTTCAGAATCAGAAAGTGGTGTAATTTCACTGTTTTCTCGGTCCTCTAGCGCGCAAATGGCATAACCTATTGTTCCCAAATTTGGTATATGTAGTGGGGTGGGCCATAGCTCGAAATTAAGATATTTCGCAACAATGTGAGATTTACCAATTTTGAGATCCAGTAGGCCGAAAATGCCATGTTGTTGCTGACAGTAAAAGTGTTTGGTCTGCTCCTCAGTTTATTAGGCATTTACGGTATGTTGAGTGACTGTGAGTGTATAGTACGACTTGGCTGGGTGGAGCGACCGCTCCACTAGATTTGCTTGGCTGCTCTACAGGCCTTGGAGCAAAAGCAATGTAGTATAAATTTTACAAATATTTCAAGATTATGGAATAAAATGTCGCTAAAATGACAAAATCTTTTGAAAAGAGCACGAAGCGCGAGCACGGATACACGCAACACCTCGAATCGAAATTATGTTCATCGAAAATGTCATTAAAAGCCAATAATTCTTGAATTTCGTCACAGACTTGTATAAAAATCTCCAAAATCTCCAAATAATATTGGTCCCAATAACCTTGTTAAGTTTTAAGTTGATCGATTACATAAACCTTTCACAGGATCTCGTTCAAAAAATATACCTGGGACCAATCATATGATATGATATTAGTATGTGTACACAATATCAGATCAATCTGTTGAACGGTAATTATTAGTTTCATATCGTTTGAAACTTTCTGCTCTAACTACCTTGCCTTGAACTGAAGATTCGAAGTCGCCGTGAATTTGACAGCCAACACGCAAAATGTCCCTAAAATGACAAAAACTTGTAAAAATAACGACAGATTAGACTGAAAATTGGCAAATATACCTTAACTGTTGGTACCAATGTCCCTGCCAAGTTTTTAGTTGGTCGGTCAATCGGTTCTAGTTTAAATTTCAAAAATCACTGGAAAAATGATTTCAAATTTGAACCAATGGGAGGATTTGGCTGTAAATTTTTATGATTAGGTATATTGTTGGTTGCAATGACTTTGCTAAATTTCAAATTGATCGGACCAACCAATCAAAAGATAATTTTTCTAAAATTTGAACCAATCACAGGATTCCGCTCAAAAACGATCCCAGAGACCGCATAGATTACGTTAGTAAGTTTGCAAAATTTCAGATCGATTGGTTGTGTGGTTTGGCCTGGGCAGTGCAGGCAAAAAAAAAAAAAAAAAAAACACACAGAGAAAGTGCCATAAGAGTAACGTGGTGACGCTCGCTACGCTCGCTCAATTATGAAAACCACCCTAAAACATAATTTTCACGGCCCTCTAGCTCGTAAAAAGCGTAACCTATGGTTCTCAAATTTGGTATATGCTGTAGGGTGGGCCCCCCGACGGCTGTCACCTTATCGCGGTGGTGGAGTTTGTGTTGGCCAATGATCCATTGCAGCTACGCCGGCGAGCATATGCTCATGTGTAAGGGTTACCCATGCCGGACAGATCAGTGGTGAGGCCCAGACCAAGAGCAGCCAGGGTCGGCCTAACCAAGCCCTCCCTTGAATTTGCGGTCCCCTCGGGCCGGCCTCCCCCCTCGAGATGGTGATCCCCCTGAAATCGGGTTCAGCCGGCCCGAATCCTCACACCCCCCGGTCCGTCCCCATTCCGGCCTGGCCTTCCCACCAGTGCTGGACTCCCCCGGATCGGGCCCGTTAGGTCGACCCCCTCCCCGTGCCCTCCAATTATGATAAACATAGTTAAATATAACAATTAATGTGCGCAATATAACCTCGTCGTTGACGCGCCATTAAACCAAACTAATCAAATCTGTAGGGTGGGCTATAGCTCGAAATTAAGATATTTCGCAACAATGTGAGATTTCCCAATTTTAAGATCCAGTAGGCTGAAAATGCCACTTAGATGCTTACAGTAAAAGTGGGTTGCTCCAGCCTTTTTATAAGAGAGTGTGCGCTGTATGACTTGGCTGGCGTGGAGCGACCGCTCTACTAGATTTTATCTACTTGTTTTAAAATTGAGTTTGTGATTTCCAGTACGACATCCCTGATTTGACTACAGCCTGCTCAACGGCGTTGGTGAAAATCATTAACAGCGAGAATGTGACTCAATTGAGGGCCGTCGCTGTCTTGTACAATGTCGACGAACTGAAGAAAGCCGCCGAGAACTCCATACGCCAGTATGTATCAACGCACTTACCAATTTAAATGTTGATGAATGCAGAAATATTTATTATAATAAAATGCTATTTGCAGGAATATAAGAGCGGTGTCGCTGACTGAAGCCTGGAAGGAATTGGAAAAATCAAATCCGGAATCAGTTCTGGAAATAATGAAGAGCATTTTATGTGCTCAGTGTAAGCAAAACAATTTGCTTTGCACGTGTACGAGAGTAGTAGCGACACGACAAGCTGGCGTTTATCAACATGGAATAAGGTTTTGATATATAACTGTATTATAAAACCGCATTTTACATACTGCAATACTTTGTTTTATAATAACACACAAGAAGATATTAATAGGTTGCAGATCATGCAGAACAAAGTAATGCGATGTATTCTTAGAGAAAGGAGGATGACCCCAACGAGTGGCATGAGAGAAAAACTTAAATGGTGTACTATCAGAGAAATGATAGACATAGCTGTGTATATATTTGTTTTTAAAATTTATAAAGGGTATATGCCAAAGTATTTTATCATTGACAAATCTCTGCATGAACACATGACTCGTCATGCAGATGATGCTTTTCTTACGCATTGTAACTACAGTAGGTTAAATAACAGTATATTTTATAAAGGGTTTAGGGATTTTAACAAAATCCCTAGAGTAATCAAAGATAGCAAAGATGTTCACGAGTTTAAGTTGGCTATAACTAAACATGTCAAAAGTGAGAGCAATTAATATGCTGTGTATTAAATAGTGTTGTGGATGTAGTTTAATAAGTTTTATAAGGAACAATGTTTATCAATGACTGTCTTTTATAATTACAATGTAATTCACAAATGACAATAAAAAATACTGAATACTGAATACTGAAAAAAAAATCAATCTTATTATGGCCAACGCCAATTTTGAATAAATTATGACTGGATTCCACCTATTTTGGTATGACTTTTGTGACATTTAAAAGTAACGTACAACTCAAAATGTTTCTAGATTTCGTATTGAAAAATGTATAATATTAATATTATACCATCATCAAATAGTTATTCTTTAATCTTTCTATGTTTACCTACTTTGAATTAGATGACATTATTATTCAATGCGTTTCTTTGAAAAATATAGAATTGTTTCGTAATATTTAAATTTTTAAGATTATTTTGTAATTTGTATTTAATTTAATCTAAGAATATAAGTACAGACCTATAGAATAAATCGTCCTTACCTATTCATATTTTCTTCAAACGATTTACGATTTCCAAAGGGAATTTAACCCTTTTATATACAAGAGTATTTTGAATCAGGTAAATTTTGAATATTATCTTAATTACTATTTACTGGTAATGCTAATTTTATAAAGAAACAGGTTTCCAATTACATTTTATTTATTGAGATACCTATTCTTTTTTTAAAACTATCTTTGATATTATACTACTTAAAATAATTAATTAATTAAGTATAAGTCGATTTTTTAATATAATGTTGCAGGATAAGACGCGTTTTGTGTCCAAGAAGGTGTTTTGCATGGGTTAGACTAGACGCGTTTGTTTGTGAATTGATGGATAAGAAGTTTTCATTTTAAACATGCTTTTCGATGAAACGCCGAGTTGAGGAGTTTTGCAAGTGTTTGTTTACTCTTAACTTATAAGATCAAGAATGAGAACAATAATGATGAAAGCTATTTTTATTATGTAAAGTGCACAAGACGAGGTTTGCTTCTAGGACTCAAATGCTTTTCTTTCACTGAAAAATTATAGTCGATGGACGCATTTTGTTTTCAAGTCAATAATACATATTTTCATGTTCACAACACATTCTCTACTATACATAATATGACGTGTCCACCCTGCCTCCATACGCCGGCCGCGTATTTCCGAATTGCACCCGATTTCAGCACCGATGCTATATATGTATATTAAGCCCCTCCCCCCAGAGGCGTGCGTAGTACGCCAGGTCAAGCGAGAACAGTTCTGCATATGCGGATATGGAAGTCGCACACAGTTTTTTCGGTTTTGATTAACAATCAACATGCAGTGATTGTAAATTGTAACGTTATATCAGAAGATAAATGGAAGTGTGTTGTTAGACCACGATTCGAAGGTGAAAACTACAGTAAAAAGTGGGCGAAGTTGTTTGTAATTGCGTAGAAAACGGACTGGTGTGTGCGGAAATCTTGGCTAAGTCTTATCAAATTTGATTCTATGAAAAGTTTCGTACTGAAATAATTGTGATTTTCGCTGAAGACTTTTATTTTGTATTTTGTTGAGATTGTGAAATTGTAAATTTAATTTTTGTCTTTGTTCTTCAGCAATTTGTCAGAAATAATACAACTATTGCTGACTAATTACTCTCCTTACTCAACCTTGACTTTCTGCAGTTAGCCAATGATACATATCCGAAACACAATTACTACAACAGTGACATTTCAGGTTTTGAAAATGTGTTGGTGTCGGTGATAGTGTGTTTTTTTTGGAGATCTTCTACCATCAAGCCGTTTTATGTGATGTGTTTTGAGATTTACGAATTTATAGAAGTGGTTCCACTTTAAATTAACAGTGATTGGTTTCAAAAATTTCGAAATAACTGTCAATGCATTTCTTTTATAATAGTGTGAGTTTAGTTAATATCAAGAATATGATAATAACTTATCTTCTTATTAGATATTTTAAGTAATTATCTCAACAAAATAAGTACACCTAATGTGTCACCTGCTTGCGATTATTTCATTGTGATATAAACAAGATCTGAATAATTACAATCATTGTGATATGCTTTTTAAGATTTAGACACTATTAGGAAAATTACCTAATAAGTGACCTACCTAATAAGTGACGGAACCCAAGGATATTAGACTCTCTCATTGTCATTAAAAATGAATGTTGTATGTTTGTACATGAAGAAACTGTCTGAATGATAGTTACACCATTAATAAAAATCAAAAAAAATCACCATATTAAAAGATGTTTTTAAAAGCACATCATAATGCTATTGTGTTGTATTGCATGTGTGTACCAAATTATACAGAATAAAGAGTGAAAATTGTAACAGTGTACTTTTCAATGAATAACAATATAATTATGCTTACTATCATCGTCCTACTTTATTAGAAAGCATTTATGATGATAATTTGATGAATGAATTAAAAAAGTATGTTTTAATAATACCTATCCAATCAATTCTTATATTTTAATTTACAATTTGACATTAAATATAAGGTAAATGTTTCTTGGCAGACAGTACAAAAATACTCTAATGTTTTTCGGTCAGAGAGTATATAAGGGGCGTGACAAAGTTGCATGGTGCCGAAATCGGGTGCAATTCGGAAATACGCCACCCGGCCCCTAAGACATTGCATTTACTCACTCGTGAGTCGTAGTGTGACTTAGCTGATTGCCGACTGAAAGATGAAGTGTGAATAAAGAGGGATTTACACGGTACAATTTCTTGATCAACTTCTGTGTCACATTCGCACTTTTCATACAACTTGGTATTTACACGACGCAACTTCTTATTACAGGAATTGAGCTCAACTTTTGTATCATTTGGATCATGTTCTAATTTCTATCAAGAAGTGTGAGAAGTGTGGCACAGAAGTTGAACAAGAAGTTGCTCCGTGTAAATTGCGATTAAGAGTTGAACACTTGAGGGTGGTGGAGGGGGGGGGGGGGGGGGGGCACAATTTATATTTTCCAGGGGACTTTCTCTAGTTACGTCTTTGTGTTTGATGTCATTAGATCAATTATTGTTAAATACAGACCAACTGTGTTAAGTGTTTATTATTATTAGCTAATCACTTTAAACATATTAAGATAAGGCGCTGCATTATCTCTATTTTCTTATTGACCTGCAGTACTCTGTTATCAGTCACGCTGCTAGCTGCATTTCCTGTTCAGTGTTACTTTGAGCTGAGACAAGTTGTCGTCACAAATCGAGTCTTTAGCTGTTGATGGACCAATACTAGTGAAGTGTCCTTATAGGCAGCACGGAATGTGTCGTGAAGAAGGACAGTTAGAGGTGCCTTCAGTTTATATCAAGATATAATTATTTCCTCGTGGCAAATTAACGTTGAATAATGGATCACCTAATTGGAGTAATTAGAAAATGTGAAACGATGTTCGGGGCTGATACATTCATTCAATAACAAGGATGGGGATTCCCTCTGAATGTGTCCTATAGTCAAATTATAAAAGCTGTATGTATTATCAGGCATGTTGAAGTTGATAATAGGTTGAAGCATATATCCGAGCACTCTCAGGTAGGTGATGGAAACGCCTGGTTTATTTCTTCTCAAAGCCGGACTGTATGGTAATCACTAATCTGATAAGAGAGTAATAACGTTTTTGATATCATTTACTGTTCGTTTCTCACGAAGACAGCCGATCTCAATTGTGTTAAATACAATGTAGAAAACCGTTAGGGAAAATCCAAAGTACAAACCAAACATGAAGATTTGAGGAATACGTCACACACGCCATGGGCCATCTGACCTTCTCAAGTCAAATGACACCTAAACTTTCACACCTAAGGACATAGGGCGAAAAGATTACTACTTACTCCACTTCTCTCTTTGTGCCTACTTATTTTTGTTAATGAAAATGAAGTATGTGCAAAATTTCAGCTCGATTGGAGAAACAATGTGACCTGTGGCGTCCAAACAGATATGAAAAAATAGAGGAAGTGCCCAAAAGTGCAGAATGGAGACGCTGGCTAAGCTAGATCAATTATTTGTGTGCAAAAACCTTACTTAGAAGTTAGAAGTGACCATGTTTGTATTTGAATGATTCTGATGCACTTTCTTCCAGACCATGTCAGCAAACTACCTCCAGCTTCTCACGGACGGAGACTTCTCTGACGTCACACTGAAAGTTGGCAACGAAGTTCTAAAAGCTCACAAGTGCATCCTTGCAAGTCGCAGCCCTGTCTTCGCCGCCATGTTGAAAGCTGACATGGCAGAGTCCAAGACCAGTGAGATCGTGATCGAGGACATCGAGGAGGCGGTGATGAAGATGTTGCTGAGATTCGTCTACTCGGGATGTTTGGATGACAACAGCGAACTCAACAAGGATCTGTTGCTGGACCTGTTGGGAGCTGCTGATAAGGTATATTATCTAAACATTTTGTGTTTTATCTTCTAGAAAATTAATCGAAGTAGAGGTTTGATCAATGTGCGTACAGAGCGAAATCTATACCTTACACTACAAGATGGACGACCTGCCAGGCCAGTCCACAATGGACTGCAAGTCGTAACTTCAATATTCAATAAATTCATATTGAATATTCAATATATTTCAATGTAGGAGGTTATTATAACTCAGCCCTACGCCCGGGCTTCAGGTTATAATCATATCATATTAAATAATGGTCAGGGCAAAACATTTAGGTATAGATACGAAATAACTCATCCAGTCGACTATCGTCGTAAATATGATTTTCCCCACTTGTTTTGAATGTAGTTTGTGATTTCTCCAGTACGACATCCCTGATTTGACTGCAGCTTGCTCTACGGCGTTGGTGAAGCTCTTTAGCAACGAGAATGTGACTCAACTGATGGCCGTCGCTGTCTTGTACAATGTCGACGAACTGAAGACAGCCGCCGAGAACTTTATACGCAAGTATGTATCAACTTAATGCTGGTAGTGAGGGTTGTAAGCACAAAAATAGTGCAAAATGTGATACTAATTTTTTCTTTGGCTGTCCGTCTTATAGGAAATTTTCCGCTCTTTCATAATTTCGATCCTCAAAAAATCGGACGGTCATTTTAGGCTCCGGGCTGTCCAAAGTGCAAAAAAAATATTGTATTTCAGTTAAAATATAATTTTTTTGTTAATTTACTGTTCTTGTATAATAAACGATGTGTCAAGAAGGTACGTTTAAAAATTTAAAATTCTTAGTCTGACCAAATGTATTTATTCAAGAAATTAATAATGTCGGCGGGTAAATGCTCTAAAATGACCGCCATTTTCAGGGAATTTATTTTTCAAGGTTGCATTTGCTTATGCAGGTTCAAATTAAAAGTCGATGGGTCACGAAATTTACCCTTTGGGGGGGGGGGGGGGGGTGGAGACCTAAAGGTTTCGATACCTGTACAATAGCGTACAATAGCCTAGAAAAAGTTGATTTTTGGCACTTTGGATAGCCCTGGAGCCCAAAATGGCTGGCCAATTTTTTGAGGATCTCAAAATTATGAAAGAGCGGAAAATTTCCTATAAGATTGCCAAAGGAAAAATTAGTATCACATTCTGCACTATTCTGTCAATTTTATGTGAGCTATAGCCCTCAAAATGGTGAATTAAACGCTGATTTATTACGATTTATTCTAATAAAATCCTTATTTACAGGAATATAAGATCGGTGTCGCTGACTGAAGCCTGGAAAGAATTGGAAAAATCAAATCCTGGATCAGTTCTGGAGATTCTGAAGAGCATTTTGTGTGCCCAGTGTAAGCAAAACAATTTGCTTTGCACGTGTACGCGAGTCTTAGAGACACGACAAGCTGGCATTCATTATTTTAGAATAGTCACGTAATATTTACATTTTTAAGATTAACTTGTAATTTGTATTTAATTTAATCTAAATATATAATTACAAGCCTCTAGAAGAAAACGTCAATATTAATATTTTCTTAAATTCTTATACATGTCAACAGGTAGAATCGGTTTGGAGACAAATAAAATTATAATCAAGATAGTTTCTTCTTAACTTTGTACAGAGCTAAAGAAATTTAACAAATGATTTACGATCTCCAAAGGGTATTTAACCCTTTTATATCAAAGAAGAGTATTTTGAATTAAGTAAATTTTAAATATTACCTAACTACTTGTATTGTTCATTTTTTAATGAAACAGGTTTCCAATTACATTTATTTATTTAGATATTCTTATTTCAAAGCTATCTTTGATATTATAATGTGATATCTTTCCAAACTACATAAAAATATGTAAAAATATCATTATGGATAAGTCGATTTTAGAAAATAATTTTGTAGGATAAAGACGAGTTTTGCGTCCAAGAAGGTGTTCATACATGGGTTAGACTAGACGCGTTTGCTTGTGAATTGATGGATGGATAATAAGTTTGTATGTAAAAACGTGATTTTCGATGAAACGCCGAATTGAGGAGGTTACACGTGCTTTTTTACTCTTAACTTACGATCAAGAATGTAAACAATAATGAGGAAAGCATTTTTTTAAATTAAAAATGTACAAGACTAGGTTTGCTTCTAGGACTCAAATGCTGTTATTTCCCTGAAAATGTATAGCCGATGGATGAATTGCGTTTTCAAGTGAATAATAAATATGTTCATGTTCACAACACATTCTTAACTACATATGTGTCCACCCTGCCTCCATCACCCGGCCCCTAAGACATTGCATTCGCTCACTCGTGGTGTGACTTAGCTGATTGCCGACTGAAAGATGAAGTGAGTTGAGAGTTGAACACTTGACTAACGAGGTCATTATGTCACTCATGTTGAGGGAGGTCAACTCCACCCCACCCTCGCCATCAGATGAAGAGAAGACAGACACGGGAAGTGTGCTTGAAACTTGGGGGGGGGGGGGGGGGGGGGCAAGATTAACTACTTACCTACACTAAGTAATTTAATCGAAACCACACGTGTGTAAATAGCCATAACTTGCAAAATAATCTATATTTACGAATACATTTGAATAATAAATAAATCTCAATAGCGTAATCCTGATTTTTCTCAGGCAGGCGCACCCTGCACTTGCTCTCAAAAGCCTCTGGTCTGATTCCGGTTGCCCTCAGTCGAGATTTGGAATATTATATATGGAAAAAAAATCTAATTGCGGCTGGCTTACAACGCAACAACTAAATTTTTATGTGTTTATTTTGAGTAACTATTTTGAAGATGAGTATACGAATTTATCACAGCATTCCTATGAGACAAGAAATAGAAATAAATTTGTAACGTCGAATGCTGTGATAAATTCTTATGGTCGACAGCAAAGAAAATTCTTAGTCCCTTACTTCTTTAATATTTTGCCAAATGTTTTCTATGGTTTTGATAAAGTTTCCGATATCAAGAAGCCACTCAAAATATGGCTTCTTGAAGAGAGTATTATATAGTTTTTAAGTGATCTGTATGAAGTCTGTTGTATGAATGCCTTATGTATGTATTATGTATTGTTTACTGTGTACCTATATACTGTTATTATTTGAAGAGTTCGTGATGTGTTTTTGTGTTTTTTAATAATGAATTCTGCCCCGCAGTCAAGCCATTATGTGGCTTTGTGGGGCTTCAGTTTACTTTTTAGTGTATAAATGTATCCTGTAAAAACCAATAATACAAAAAAATGCAGTTAAATGTGCAGGTTTTACTATTATTAAGCCACGGTCGCCTCCTTCCCAACTTCCATACTTAAGGATGATCTAGACCACGTGACCACCTACGTCATGCCCTGCAATCTTCAAAACGAATCAGGCCGCCATTACATTTTTCAGAAGAAAAGATGGGTTCACTTTTGTTCGAATAACTTCATAATTACCCTAGCTACAATAATTCGGTCAAGGACTTGGGTGTTAATAAAAGATCGCTCTCAATGTTTCATATGACACGTTAATAATGAAAATGCTTTACTGAACTAAAAAGTGGGTTTTCACTACGGCAAAACGTCGGCAAAACGTCGACCACGACACGCAAATCAAGTCTCATTAAACTGGACAATACGAAAATATTAAACACATACCTGCAGTTATGATCTATACGATATTCCTTATTTTTCACGACGATATTTTCATATCTTTTACAAGCACAACACATCTCCAAATTACTTCAACGAGCTACATATTACACCGTCTGGCTCATCGTATTTAAGTTTTGTTTTACTGTCACGCCAAAGAAACAACCTTGGAAACTCCTGACCTTGCTTCGAAAAGTCATAATAAAGAAGGCAGTGGTTCTAACCTGACAGTTGACAAAACTTAAATACGAGGAGCCAGACGGTGTAATATGTAGGCTTGTTGAAGTAATTTGGAGATGTGTTGTGCTTGTAAAAGATATGAAAAAGCCGTCGTGAAAAATAAGGAATATCGTATAGATCATAACTGCAGGTATGTGTTTAATATTTTCGTATTGTCCAGTTTAATGAGACTTGATTTGCGTGTCGTGGTCGACGTTTTGCCGACGTTTTGCCGTAGTGAAAACCCACTTTTTAGTTCAGTAAAGCATTTTCATTATTAACGTGTCATATGAAACATTGAGAGCGATCTTTTATTAACACCCAAGTCCTTGACCGAATTATTGTAGCTAGGGTAATTATGAAGTTATTCGAACGAAAGTGAACCCATCTTTTCTTCTTAAAAATGTAATGGCGGCCTGATTCGTTTTGAAGATTGCAGGGCATGACGTAGGTGGTCACGTGGTCTAGATCATCCTTAAGCTGGGTCCACATAGGCCGTTTTTCCGTTTTGCGTTTTCCGTTTTTCTCTCTTGACCAATCACAAGCCCGCCGCACGCGGATTTTATCCTCGCCGCGCCGCATAAACTTCAACGAGGATTTTAAAAAAGACGCACGGCGGAAGTGACGTAAAACTTTTAATAACCAATCACGTACGACTACGTCACATGGTCAAATAACATGGCCGATCTAACACTAGATGCATTATTTTAAAATTACATACTTGGGAAGAAAATTAGCCCATCTAAATACTCACAAACTGTCACTGACAGATATAAATAATGTTGAAAGAACATTTTTTGTTTTCCACGGCCTCCTGACATCTCAAAAGTAAAGTTTTAACCAGGCGGGGATCAAGGTGCTTAAAAAAGTTTTTGTAGAAGACGCAAAACGCAAAACGCTCTATGTGGGCAGTCCTACTAAAAACGGAGATGTTCAATGAGTAAAAACGGAAAACGCAAAACGGAAAAACGGCCTATGTGGACCCAGCTTAAAGGCCCATGCACAATTGACATAACCCGCAGCCGCAACCCGTAAGCGCAACTGCGTGAAAAGTTGAAACAATGCATACCAATGCACCCGCGCACAATCGACATACCCGCAACACGCAACCCGCAGCCGTAGCCCGTAGCCCGCAAGACTTGACCAAGATTCAACAATTTTACGTAAGCTACGTCAGGCCACGCCCACATTCTGACGGGCAGCCAATCAGAATGAGATAACAAAACCGGAAACGGAAATAGACAAATATCACAGGTTAAAATCAAAGTCAAACTAGCTTCTACTTACAACAGCATAACCTAACCCAGCCGTCAAAACTGTGTTGTCATTATTTTTCCTAGATTTTTCGTCTTTTCTTGTTTATTTATGTCCGACGAAGAGGAAGCCGTGCCTTGCGAACAATGATGCCGTGATGTGTGCGTCGTATTTTTTCACTCTATATGCTTTGGTTTCTTTGGTCCGTAACGTCTTGGTTATGTCAATTGTGCACTGATAGTGATACGGGTTGCGTGTTGCGGCTGCGGGTTACGGGTTGCGGCTGCGGGTTATGTCAATTGTGCATGGGCCTTTACCCTCTTCATCCGTCACCAATAACCTGTAGTTTCAAAACATAGCAATTGGGCAAAGAGTCCCGAGAATGAAATGAATTATACTAATTACTATTAGTTCTTGGCCTCATTGTTCAATTATTCCAACCTAATTCACGTTTCTTTGTAAATACGTTCTCTGCGTTGTTAAATTTAATTAAGAATGTAATTATTATAAATCTCAAGCTTTCCTTCAAAAGCCTGACAGCTCTCTGTGAAGTGACATTATGTTGATACATAAATGACATGGCGAATATGTCTTGATTTGCCCATGTCTTGATGGACAAATACCCAGTTCATTTCACACCTTACAATTAACTAGGAAAACGCTCAGTGTAACGCGTTGATGAGCGAGAAAAAACATTCTATTTTGTGAATCTAGAATCTAGAATACAATTCTGAGTAATAATATACATACATGTAATACTGCTTTCCAACATTTTATTCGAATCTCTGTTTTAAAATTTTCCTTTGATCATCACGTGATTTCATGGATAATTTGAAAATCTTTTCTAAATAACTATCCTAAATTGAATTTCAACGCACTGCAAACTCTTCAAGACACAGTGATATCAGAATCCGAACTATTCTTCCCCGCATTGTGCAGATTCATTCCTGTATCCATCCTCGTGTTTAGTTTCTTCTCATTACAAAAGGTGATTGTTTGCTATTCCAACATCTCATGGACAACATCACCCAACACGTTCATTCCTTTCCCTCTCGTTTATAAACCGTCTGGCCCAACCCAGCGGGGCAGCAGAACCTCTTGTTTAGCATCCAGATCCTTAAGTTAAGGGTTTCAATCGACGGCAAAGTGTTTTGTACAAGTTTTTCTTATACAAGTGATGTAAACATTTCTATACTGATCAAATAATTATGTTTCAGTTTCAACCTCACTTAAATAAATGTGGGAGTTGAAAAATTTAGTGTAAGTGTAAACTTTTCTAGAATCTGGTGGCGTGGTTAGTATCAGCTTGTCAAAAATCAAATCAATTGGGATTTTGGTTTGTTTGAACACCTGGTTGAGAGACGTAATGAGTTAAAGAGGAGAGAATTACTTACTGATACGGGTTCAATAAAGATCGAGCAATTACTTTTTAATAATCGTCATTTATTATAAAAAAGCTATGTGGAATGCGATGAAAAGCGAGCATTCTTAATACACCGTATGCAAGTTGCTGATCTACAGACCTTGTCAAATCAACAGTGATAATTTCTTTGGAAATTCTTTGAATCAAGTTACAATTTTTCAACATGCATAAAATGTACAAAAAATATCAATAACTCATGAAGTTACCGATGGAAATTTGTATGAAAATTTTAAAATACACCTATAATGCAGGTCTTAATGACCATTCAAAATTTAAATGGATCGGTCAAACGATTACATATTCATTTCCAACCAATCACAGGATCTTGCTTAAAAAAATTGCTATGACCGTTCATATGACATTAATGGGTGTACAAAATTTTAGATTGATTGGTTGAACATTGTGACTTGGGCATTTCAGACAAAACAAACAAACATGAAACAACAGACAGACTAACAAACAAAAAACACGCAGATAAAGAGTCAAAAGAGTAAAAAAAAAAATCGACACATCTTATTTTATACCCTTGAATAAACTTACCCTACCATATTTACTTATATTTGAATCTGTTTAAATTGTAAAGTTGTCACTTACAACATAATACCTACACTAATTCTCTAAAGTAGAATAATAATCGACTAATCGGTCGGAAGAACTCTGAATGGAGATAAAACGAATGAAAATCAAAATAATATGTCGTAATTTCGAAGAAAGTTTAGCTCTATTTGAAAACGACTAAAAGTTTGAAACATGGCAAAAACGTTTCCGTTGATCGAATGCTGAAAGAAAGTGAAATTGCGAGAGAAAAGTGGCCCCTAGAATCAAGAAGAAGTCGCATCCAGAATAAGTGAGAAGCAATTTATACCATCCTATACGATCAGAGCACTGGAGAAGAAATCTGCACCATTGAGACCAACAAATCCTGATGCAATATTTCATCTTCTGTTCCTCTTATTATTCGTAACCATTTGATATTAGAATATATCAATAATTAACGTTTTTTATAATTTTATTAGAATAAACCAAGTTTTATTAATACTTAAATTGCATTATCAGGTTGCTAAAAACACTTAAAAATACTTTCAGAATAAAAAGTTATAGGTACATTCCCTATTTATTTTCCAATATTTTGTCCAACATAAATTACAATTCTCAAGGCCGATTCACAATTGACGCAGACGGACGACGCGGACGGACGACGGAGACGGATACGATGTTTAGGTATGACATATTCACTCTGGCTGTTCACATTCGGACGCGGACGGACGACGACTTTATCATTGTATCCGTCTCCGTCGTCCGTCCGCGTCGTCCGTCCGCGTCAATTGTGCATCGGCCTTAAGGTATCAGAATACCATGTGTTAGTGTCGAATTTTGTAAGCCGAATACAACAAATAAAAAATCCTACCAATGCCACCAAAGTAGATCAGCTAGAATTTTAACTCGTATCAGCAATCTTGTATTATTTTCCTGTAATTTGTTGAATCAATTTGAATATTAACATTACTAGAGATTTTAATTGTAAAATTGGCAGTACAAAAAGAAAATAAATAAATTATAGCCTTACTTTATGATTATAGGTACCACTCTTGCTACCGATGCGATTGGATAGTATAACCATGGTTAGGAGCAGTAACTTGATAAACCTAGAGTATTTGTAGAAAGTAAGGATATGAAACTCTATTGAGGTACTAACTAAAAGTATGTTTATAGTTCTTAAAATGTAAGTTTACTAAAAGTTTAGTGTATTCTTTACTAAAAAATACACCCTTGTTTTTAGATGAATATAAAACATTTTTATTTTTCAAATATTACACATTTTTTATACCAGTTCGAATTTTGAGGATAAAATGAATTTTGTGAAGAGTAAAAAACATGCAAGAATTTAGTTAAAGCATACACGTAATATCATAAAAAATTTTGAAAATTCGTTGATTTAATTAAAAAATATAGCTGTTTACATCATAGAGTAAATTTAAGTAAATTTTGTAAATTTTGTGTCACAGCTGTACTCTCCTTCTCCACAATTTTGAATTGAATAAATCACATCTTATTTTCTTCGTAGCACACTTCGTGGGACCACTTTGAATGTATTTGAAATCGCAAATGGAAGAAGAACTTCGAAGCTTCAAGCGTATAGAAATAAGTTGTACTTTTCAATTCAACCAAAGAAGAGAACTCCACTTTGCGACTGAATAAGAGACGAAGGATTCAACTTCAAGCAACCCCCCCCCCCCCCTCCTCCCCCTAGTCAAGTTGTCGGGTTGAAAAGATTGGGGCAATGATTGGGGGGGGGGGGGGGGGGGGGGGTTACCGCGGTCACGAGCGCTGACTGAAAAGATCAAATTGCGAACACTAGAAGGGAGTAATACGACTTTTTCTAGATAAAAGTGGGCATTTTGATAGTTTTTCTGTGGTTATAAGTGCGTTAGTTAGGAAGGGTAGTGTTTTTTTATCTACGTTTTATTACAGCAAATTTTAGAAAAAATATCTTATCAAAGTTCCTTATGAATCGTTAAAAATATAGAATATATGCAGAGTTAAAAAGTAGAGATTTATATCACTTTGGTAAGTAGTTTTGAAGCTTAGTAGCTTACTTTTGAATGAGTTGAATAGAGTTTAGGAAATGCCAAGATCTTGCGCACTGATTTATTCTTATTTTCAAGCAACTATATGGTAATTTATAAAAAATTACAATGATTTCACTAAAGTATTGTTATGTTTAGAAATTATAAATGTACAACATTGTACTAACATTGAAAGAAAGAACCAACCCAAAAAATAATATATTGTCAATGTATCAATGTGACAGAAACTTAGAATGTTTGTGCATAAATATTTATTTAATATTACCTACCAGTCATATTTGCGGGTTCATCTCTTCGTCCTTAGTTTCTTTGTTTAGTTTATTTCGCATTTGGCATTCACTTTTCACGTTTAGTTATTTCTCGTTGTTCGCTGATGCCGCACGGGGATCGTATAACTTTTGTCAACAGTCGGAGTCGAGTCGAGTACTACACGGAAACCATACTAGTCTCTCAAGAGTTGTCGATCGCTTGTCGACAAAGTTATATACGATCGCAGTGTAGTGAGTCACACGTGGCTTTTCCAGCCGGTTCGCCTCGTGGCATACATTCGCTGCCAGTTTCTCTGAGTGTATCGAGCATATTTCACGTTCATTTCAAGTATTAGTTCATTCAAATAGGTGAAGAATCAGTTCCAATCCTTCCTTCTTACCCTCGTTGCAACGTCCCCCACTTCCAAGCTTCAACGGCGACGCCAACCACCAACATCGAGAACGACGCCTCACGACGCCGTCCAGGGTAAGCCCCAAAATACTTTACAGTCCACTACCCAATTTCAGGCCTTAGCGCCAACATAGTTAGACAATGAGTGTACGTTATAAATTGTCTACCCCTGACCCATATGTTTTTGGAACCAGGGTTTGACATTTAAAAAAAACGTAATATCTTTTGAACCATTCAAATTATGAATAACATGAAAAACAAATAGGTATTAATGAAACCCCAACCCTCTAAAACGTAAATGTAATTCATGAAAATGTGCAATTGCGATTTTACCCGACTATCCCTCGACAAAAGTTTCAACAATCAGATAAAATTATCGTGTTATCAAAAGAAATTTCTTCTCCGCACAAGACGTCAAAATGGCTGCGTCTTTCATCCTTCTATAAGAAGACTTATTCTTCGAAGTTGATACGAACTGCCTCAAGAGGGAGTTGATTGCCAATGAATTGACTACGAGTCGTCGGTCTTTTTTCCTCCATTGAGCTTGTGTAATAGGGCGGAATTGAATGACTTTAGTGTGGGGATTGTGGCGAATCAAAGGCTATTGCTCCTGTAGGGAGGTTAAGGGGTAGACGATCTTGACAAGCCGATGGGATTAAGGACTAATTCGAGACTAAGAATCAAGGAAAGTATACTAATCATTTTCTTTTAGGAATAGAGGACTTTGGATGGCGATTGGCGTCGCTTTGTTAGGAAATCGGTGGTTATTGACAATGATTTGGTAGTTAAGACTTCAGTTTCGAGTTGCATAAAAGTGTAATTTGAAGTTAACCATTTTCGTTTCATAATAGTATACAATTTTTACTCATAATAAATGGTAAACTTTTGTATTCTTTTGAATTCTGTTTTTTGTATCATAATGTAAAACTATATGTTTTATATTCTTCGATTACAAATTTAACGGAGAATGGTAAAAATTAATGTTATAAGGGCATCAGTAATTCAGCATATGAATCTCTATGGTTTTTAAGTAAATAAATAAAAATATGATTACATTATTAGGAATCAATTTGAATTTGCTTTGCGCAACACCTCAAACTATTTTTCTTGAAGGCTCTGAGTGCCCATTCAATGATATTTTATCTGACAGTTGTCATGGCATTTTTAAAAGGATAAACATTTAAATGATCTAATATTATATTGAAATCGAAAAATTTATCAGATCATCTAAGCAGATCATCTGAGTATGAAGAGATTTATGTCTAATCTTATTCATCATCATCTACCAATCATCATCATCATAATCATTCATCCGTCGCCATTAGTCTAGCTTCAAAACAGTGATACGGAATACACAACACAATACAATCAATACAAAACAATCACAATTTGAAATACATTTTGCGTTCATTTAAGTTTACAGCATAGGTTTCTCACTTGTGCAATATTGTCAGGTTGGAAAGTAGGAAAATAAAGATACCTTATGTGCATCGCACAAATATAGAATTGTATTTGAAGTCTTTGCAACCGGAAGTGAACCGGCGTCGATGACTCAACCGCCAGGCAACCGGAAGTAACACTTTTCACGAGGGTTAAATGATTAAAAAAGCCCGAGGAATCGAATTGAATTGCCTGTAATTGGTGTTAAATCAAGTGAAATGAACAAGGAGGAATACTGTCGGTCTAGTAGTAGCCTACACACTCCGACTGAGAAATCCCGCTAAGTATACGACGTTCAAAGTTCAAGTCACGTGCACAAGAAGGAAAAAAGGGGGCTTAGCTGAAGATATATCTGCAATTACGAGCCCAATTATTGATACAAGTCAGCTAACTGTCTTTTCAACTAAAAGACACCCTCTGGTTCATTTACTTCTAATCCATACTTCTAGACTAAAGTTTGCTTTCAATAATTTGCTTCAAAATAGTAATTAAGAGAGCGTAGCGAGCGTTACAACGGGACTCTGCCACTTTCTCTATAGTGTGTTTTTGTAGGCAATGTCTAGGTCACAAAGGGGGGGGGGGGGGGGGGTCAACCATTTTGCCATCATAATAGTGTCACAAGAGTAGTATGTAGTTACTAGTTTTTGGACAATATCCAAAGAGTTTGGTGAGATTGGTTTAAAATTTAAAATTAAACCGTTTGACCGATCATCTTCAATTTTTGCATGGTCAATGGGACCAACATTCGAAAAGCTCTGAAATTTTTCAGATAGGCTGTTTTCAGACAGAACTTCAAGATATTGACATTTTACGGATATTTTATGCTTGATTTGAGATATAAGTAAAAATTATTCAAATAACTTTCAGAGAAATTATCACTGCTTCTTTTAGTCCATGGATCAAAACGTATTCCCGTGGAGCTTTTAGTTAGATATGTGGGCACCATGAAATTATTGTTCCTTGGGTCCTAGAGTGTCTAAATCGCGTTGGTGCCAAAGCCGAATACGCGTCGGGGGTTGCAGGGGGGGTGGCGGGGGTGGAAAATCATTTATAATTATTTGTATCCAAACGGTTAGAGATACAGAAATTTTGTAAGAAAATAAAAGTTGCGTAATAATATAAGGAAGAAAACATCTCGTTACAACTTTCTCACCAGATGAATATTTTGGGTTCTATTTCCCAAAAAGCAGATATTTTTCAAAAATTATCAATTTAAGTATTAATTTTAATTAACACTGATAATTTCGCACTGCACGATTGATTTATTAAGTTCTATACACTATATATACATGCTTATTAATTATCAAGTGTTTTATGTATCATAGTTGGTCAGTAAGTAACAAACATATCCGACCGCTCAGTGGTCCCGCGCCCTTGGTTCCGCCTATAGCCCAGCCATATGCATAACACAGGCATTGCATGCATTCAGCGACTCTTGTGACTTAATATTACGCCAAAACAAGTAAGTTAACTATAATTGCTTGATTATTAATATAATCATGTTGTATTCATACTCTTCCCCCACCCCACTTTAAGCGATTCGTCATTATTCAAAGGGATATTCCTTGTCAGAGCATTTACACAGAGTTTATTTCAAGTTTATTAAAGTCTGCGCTTGCATCATGCTTCTTTGCTGTTGGATTTTTATAATTTTACACACACATTTAAACATTTTTACTAATGCGATAATGGCAGCAGGCGTAACTCCTAGTGATAACGTGCTAATTAGTAACTATTGGAAAATATCTATTAATTATTTTACAATTTCCAAACATTCAGTGTGGTCTATGAGTAGTTTTGTTGTAGGTACATAGGCCTCATCATAAAACACCTCGTGATAATTGTATTCTCTTTGGCCTATGTTGAGGACTTTGCAGGTAGCCCGGGATACTAAAATAAAAATAACGATTAACAGTGATAAGGGATTTTACCCGGGGCAGTGATAGTAAATAGGGTTCATAAAGCCTAGTCATACAACAATGTCTGAGCTGAGGACTTGAGGATGTTGATTGGGAAGGAGGCAGTCATGGCCTATTAGTAGGGAACCTTCCCTTCATTCTCCTCTGGACTGAGAACATCCACGACCTTGTTCTCAGTCAGGAAATGCGTTTCCAGGGGGTCTATTCTCGAATCGAAACCGCATGCGCATGTTCGACTATGCGAAATTAAATGAAATCTTTTATTTTGTCAATGATAAAGTAACTGAATACATTGTGCAGTGGCTCAACAGTCAAATGATTGGACGGTTCCCCACTATATGTCACTGCCGCCTCCTTCCCACCTTACACCCTTTATACATACAGGGAGGGGGCATAGTTCTGGTTTTCCGACAGGATATCATTGGACTCAATTAAATCTGTATCAGAAATTTACATGTCGTGGACCAGCATGACGGGGGAGGGGGGGGGATACCCCCATTGTTTTCTTTTGATCGCATGTCTAGGGACAAAAATAATTGCTATTTGGTCACCCATGTAACATGTTAACCCTGATTGTTTGGTAAATCCTCCCTCCTCCCAAAGAAATGAATCTAAAACCGCCATTGCCCCCCCCCCCCCCCAACCAATAGTCCATAAAAAGGTTTCATAAGATCTATTATTGGTAAAAAAAAAAACTTTCTCGAGTACTAGCAACGGTTTACCATAATAGGTTGAAAAAAAAAAAGAAATTGTTTTTGTCAGTGTGCCTTTTTGGAGTCAAAATTTTGAACTTTCTGCCCTTAAATGACCATACCGAGATTTATAAAAGTCTTATAAGTCTACAAATCTTAAAAGAGACGAAGCTTCTGAGTTGAACTTGGAAAAGTTAATTAACATTAAGGTCTGGTAGGTAACCAAAATTTTGATTTTTTGAGGGCTTTGACCCTAAAAGTACTCAGTAAATTGGCATAACAAAAAATACGTATGTGTTAATTTGGACTTGTTACCGATCCTACTAAGCTTTATTTCAATCGGAGTATGCCTTTAAAGCTTTAGATTGATTGCTAATTTTTATAAAATTAATTAATAAGTCGGTTAATTAGTATGCAAATGTCAACAAATATGGTTTTACTATAAATATTCATTTTGGATATGAGTTGCTTTTGATTGATACCCATAATTACCAATTTATAATAATATATAATTTATTTTTCTATATTTTATTAATTATGTCGATTATGCCAATTACTCAGAAGGTATTAATGACTCAGCTTGGGGATATCAATTTTTGGATTTCTCATACTCGAATTAGTAAGGGTACCAATATTCACGTTAGTTTCACTAAACGCACTGATTTTAAACACCATGCCTCACAATGGCTGTATACCATAGGTATAAGCTATAGGCGGAGCCAAGGGCGCGGGACCACTGCGCAGTCGGACATTTTTATTACTTTCTGACCAACTATGACACATAGCACACTTGATAATTAATAAACGTGTATATGCAGTATATAAAACTTAATAAATCAATCGTTCAGTGCGAAATTATCAGTGTTAATTCAATTTAACACTTAAACTGATAATTTTTGAAAAATATCTGATTTTTGGGAAATAGAACCCAAAATATTCATCTGGTGAGAAAGTTGTAAGGAGATGTTTTCTTCCTTATATTATTACGCAACTTTTATTATGTTACGAAATTTCTGTATTTCTAACCGTTTGGATGCAAATAATTATAAATGATTTTCCACCCCCGCCACCCCCCTGCAACCCCCGACGCGTATTCGGCTTTGGCACCAACGCGATTTAGACACTCTAGGACCTAAGGAACAATAATTTCATGGTGCCCACATATCTAACTATAAGCTCCACGGGACTATCATTTTCGACGTTTTGATCCTGGACTATTTGACGCGTTTGGTCTTGCTAAATATTTCCAAAGTCTATTAGAGAGCAGCAACTTTCACACGAATATTAATTCGCGTGCTCGCTTTTCAACGCGTTACATAGAGCATTAATCATGATATCTGAAATATTATGTAATCATTCTAAAAAGTAGGTACACTCAAACCAATAAAAATTGGTACTCGAAAAGAAAAGGATTGGCTGCTGGTAAGGTTCCTTGACAATCAATCCTTGTTATTATCAATGAAATAAGAGCTCACTTACTAGAGGTAGATATGCATTAACACAGCTTTCATGGGATGATGCCATCAAACCTTAATCAGCCAATCCTTTTCTTTTCGAGTACCGATTTTTATTGGTTTGAGTGTACCTCAATATTTCAGATAGCGACAGAGTCATACTTCAATCAAAGATGACGCATAAGATAAGATAATTACTCCGCCATAAGCGTGATGATGATTGAGCAGTGACCAAATCAAATGTGCTTTCGTGGTTTTGCGTCGTCATTGCATGATCTATCTCAATCAATACATCATTCATTACATCAGCATCGACCTACGTAAATACACAATTCAACAGCAAATTAATTTATTGTTATACTTTAAATCTGAGTGCTAGATTCTTTCTTTGCGCACATTGTATGCATGGACAAAATGTAGCTGTGGAGGTGCCGTGTTGAGCTTGGTTGTAGGGAATGCGATAGGTGCTGCCATCATACGGCAAACGAATGAACTATCGACTACTTTCGTAAGTTGAAGAGAGATGTCGCTGCTAGTCATGTTATTCTAGTGTGACTTTAGGCCGAAATGGGTTACCAATCAGAAACCACTTTAATATTAGATTGTAACTTCGTAGTGCTTCAGATTAAGGAAATTATCACTTCCCTGGCTAAAACAATGTTCGGGTAATCATTTAAAAATAACTCGATGAAGGGTAAAACTCCAAAACGCCATAATACAAGGTAAATTCATACTGAGGCTCATCAGCTGTTTAAGTCTGCATTCTAGCAACTTATGACCGCATTTAACCTGTTCTATGAATTGATAAGTATATATTTAGATATATTAGCAGTTCATAAACATTAAAACTACGAATTAAAGCAAGGATAAACATTTTAGATGAGAAAATAACACTAAAACTGAGCCGCCATCTTGGTAACCCATCTCGGGTAAACGTAGTTTCCATGTTATTCACCAACTCACAAAATAGAACCCTTGATTATCAATGATTGAATGAAAATAGAAAGCGTCAATGTATTATGGAATTCCGAATTTTAAAAATCTTTATTGATGCTTTGCAAGCGATGAACTAAAATCTTTGACAACTTATGAAGTTTTGTTATCAAATTAAATGCACATTAAGCAATTTGTAGATCTTATACTTTACATCAACATTCAACATCCTTTTTTCATTTGATGTATTTTTTATGTAGGTATAAATAAGTGGTGTATGACGTTAATTTTGTGACCAAAAGTATATACATTTTGAATTTGCATTGCTTTAAATTGTTTCGTATTATAATTACAATTGGTGCCAGTGGTAGGATATATTATAACTTCATGATTTTGAAATACAATACCTATTATTGCAATTATACAAAATAATGCCACAATTTTTACTCTCTTTTACTTCCGTTCCCTGCAATTTTATAATAAGTTTTGTTGCTAAAAGCTCAGCTATTGGGTTTCAGTCCTTATGATTTTCGGGTTTTCAGTGTGGAAAAAGAGAAATATAAACATAGAAATTGCAAAATATGGGAAATATGGAAAGGATAATGCGAAGTTATTGAAATGCAACAACAGTTTAATATCACACGTTTTATGATTAAAAATGAATGAATTAAATACATTATCATGAATAAATAACGGGTCACATATTTATATTGGGGGGTTTGGTCGCTAGATATGGTGGGGGGGGGGGGGGGGGGGGGGGGCAGGGTAAGAATTGAGCGAGACTCTCTTTTAGACACTTTTAGACTGTCTCTGTAGTTTTTTTAAGAACTATTTCATCAACAAATATTGGAAAATTAATAAATCTTTATATTCAGAAATATTAACTTGTTTACTATTACTTGTTGCGTCGTATGAGAGCTAAACGTAACGTGTGCAATAGATACAGGTAATACTTTTTTTTTTTTTGGTGACGAATATTTATGTTTTTATTGTTGGTGTTGGTGTTTATCTATAGCAGTCCTGCAGACAAGCCACATGTTTCGTTTTGTGGGACTGAGGAATTTCACTGTTTAAATTATTTTTGCAACAATTTTTTTTATTATTATTTCAAACCCTGTTTCCAAAAAAACATTTGAAATAAAAATAAAAACATATAAAAATAATTAATAAAACAGAGGAATAAATATTAAATAATAATATATTAGTCTTTCTCTATTTTTAATTTCGATGTTTCGGCGAGTTCGCGAATAACTAAACATGCTCATTGGCGTCTAACTTGACGACTTGCATGACATATTGTCAAGCATTGGATTTCTGTCCGTGTTTGAATTTTCTTCAGTGAAGGCCACCCACATGTGGGGCATTATTGACTGCGTACGGCTACGCAACAAACGAACTGAGAAAATTTAAATATTCTGTCTTGACCTACACATTTTTCTTGTGCATTTAGGACAAATAAACACTAAGGTAAACACACAGTAAGGATGCACTAGGTAACTCGAAAAAGTGAATAGTTCGTAATATTAAAAAACAAACACACTATAGCGATATCATTATGAAACTACATTTGTTTGTATGCGCACCTCGATCAAAACTGAACGAATCAAGTGGACAGTAATTTTATTTTTTACTAATTTGTTATTTATCGGGGTTTCAATACAATCTTGCCTTTTTGTAGTCCTGCACTGCAGGAGTGATAGCCTGATAGAAAAGACAATAGATATATAGGTAGTGCAGTCCATAAACCGAACAATAGTGCAAATAGTGATAGAAACACGAAAATTTGTGTACTTACTAATCCGACCATGAGAAATCCAAAAGTGTATGGCCCCAAGCTGAATTCCTGCAACTTTCGGAGTTATTAACTAATTAAATTAAACAACTCAATGTCAAATAACAAAAGAAATTGGCGACTTTTGGGAAATTTTAAAATTGAATATTATATATAATTGTTATTTAAAATATAAACCGTCAATTGTTTCATAAAAATTTGATTAATTCATACTTCAATTAAATAATTAAGAAATTACATCTTAATTACATCTTGAGCTACATCAGCTCCATCTATAAAAAAGGAGACAGGAAGAACTGTGGAAACTACAGAGGGATCAGCGTTTTGTCGTCGATAGGTAGGCTGTATGGACGAATTCTGACTAAGCGGTTAGAACAGCAAGCTAGAGTCACAGAAGAACAAAGTGGTTTCAGGAGCGGGAGATCATGTGTAGACAACCTTTTCTGTATAAAACAACTTATGGACAAGAGTATTGCACATGGAAGTGAATTACACCTGATTTTCGTAGATCTTAAAAAGGCATTTGACAGCGTTCCTTTAAATAAATTATGGGAGGCTCTGGAAGATCAAGGGATCGAAACAGTTTATGTGAATGCTATTAAAAAGCTCTATGAAAATGCTGTAAGTTGCGTAAAAAGTGGACAATCATATTCAGAAGAATTTAAAATCAACAAAGGTGTTAGGCAGGGGTGTCCTTTGTCACCAACCCTGTTCAAAATATACGTGAACAGGGTTTTAGAGAATTGGTCTAGGAAATGTAGTTCGATAGGTGTTAAAATTGGGAAAGAATATATACACTCTTTACTATTCGCAGACGATCAGGTGGTTCTTGCTGAAGATGAACACGACGCAGAATACATGATGAGAAAGCTTATAGAAGAATACGATTCCTGGGGCTTAGAAGTGAATATGGATAAGACTCAATGTATGGTCATTGGAAGAGAGGGTCAAGACATGGTAACCGATAAAGGTATTATAAGATTAACAACAGAGTACAAATATCTAGGTGTGACATTGACGGCTGACGGAACGGATGAGAGGGATGTGCTGAACAAGCTGCTGAGCGATCACCAGACAATTACACCCAGTGCTTTGGAACGATGTCATCTCAACCAAGACAAAAACACGTATTTACAACTCATTCGTTGAAAGCTGCGCTTCCTATGGATCAGAAATCTGGACCTTATCTTCCCGAATGGCACAAAGAGTCCGAGCAATGGAGATGGGGTACTGGAGAAGATGCTGCAAGGTTACGATACTCGACCATGTGAGGAACGACCGTATACGGGAAATGATGGGAGTGGAGACATCACTGACGGATTACATAGAGATGAAGCAACTCTTATGGTATGGCCATCTGAGAAGGATGCCAGATGAAAGATTGCCAATGAGAGCCTGGTCATGGGTACCGTCAAGAAGAAGAAAGAGAGGAAGACCAAGGAGGAGGTGGGCAGAAGGAGTTGACACTGCCATGAGAAGAAGAGGTCTTCGCGATGGAGACTTCTTAAATAAAGATAAATGGCATTTAGGATGCAGAATACGGCCTGAAGTGCTGTAAACAATCTGCTTTAATAATAATAATAATAATAATAAGAAATTAAAATCAATCTCCAAATCCTTAATTTGGTATTTCATTCAAAATCTAGAAGGCCTGATTGAATCAAGGTACTTATATTATGTGTTTGAATTACTTGAAAACAGCATGTAATTTTACAATTTTACTAAAAAGTATGACTTAATTTATTAATTACTCCAAAAGTTTCAGGAATTCAGCTTAGGGCCATACATTTTTGGATTTTTCATGATCGAATTAGTAAGTACACAAATTTAGGTGGTTCTATCACTATTTGCACTATTGACCCCTAAATTGCGGTTTGTGGACTGCACTAATATGAAATGCATGTCTTCATGACTATTTGCTGATACGTTACTGTCAGGGTTACAAAGTTTATTCCATCGAATTCGACTTCTGTTCTTTAACCTTTTTAGACATAACACTGTAGTAGCCGTGTGCACTTTGTAAAACCTGCAAGAGAAAAGATGACAACACTAATCAGTAGGTATAAATAATTATTATTTTGCGCGTCCTTACAAACTCTAAAAAAATATAAATTTCTTGTCATCCAAATGGACCAATGGTGATGGGAGGAGTCAATGTAGCATAATAGTTCTCTTTACTCACACTAGAGCAGCACTGTCCATATAGTGGGAGAGGGAGCCAATCAAACGTGTGGGGGAAAGACAGTTGAATTTCGAAATGGATCCATTTGCTATTTGATTACTATTGATTACTGTACTGTCACAGCCTTCTTGACGGTCACGGCCCACATCCTTCTGTCATCTGTTTTATTCGTGATCGTGACGTCACATAGCAAGATAATGACTAGTGGTCCATTGCAAACAATTATAAAAATAGGCACAAGAATATTAAAATGTTGTTATCAAATAGATAATCAACTAATTGACATAAGGGATCGGTCATCATAATTATACTCTCAATGGACCAATGGTGATGGGAGGAGTCAATGTAGTTATCTTTACTCACACTAGAGCAGAACTGTCCAGTGTGGGAGAGGTAGCCAATTAAACGTGTGAGTGAAAGACAGTTGAATTTCAAGGTGGATCAATTTGCTTTCCATTAGCATTAGCTAATTAGCTGTCACAGCCTTCTTGACGGTCACGACCCACATCCTTCTGTCATCTGTTTTATTCGTGATGTCACATAGCAAGATAATGACTAGTGGTCCATTGCTATTTGTGAATTAATCTCGGTATTCCCATTAATCTCCCTTTCGTATCCTTCATTATCATGCTCGTTTGCATTTTACTAGCAGGAAGGTAAACTTGGCTAAAGTAAAATCGGTATCCCTGTAATCTGCAGATGACGCTATAGCATATCCATCAGCCACTCTCAGCCATGCTTCTTTAGAATACCGTTTTTACTTTGGCCAAATGTATGCACATGTATTTTATAGTTTAAAATATGTTCCCAGTAAAACCATCGCTTTGTGGAAATATGGTGGTTTTCTTCATAATTTGTGTTACAATATTATCTTACAAAAAATATATATTAAGAGAAAGAAGAAAGAAAGAAAGAAAGAAAGAAAGAAATTGGAAGTATTATAGAGTAAGAAAGAAAGAAGGATTAAATTAATGAATCAGTGTAATTTGAAAAATATGACGATGCAAAATAATCCCACCACTTATGACTCGAATCTATGTTTTTTGCTTTTTCTTTATTTCATTTGTGCATTTGGCGTCTCCTGCCAAACGAAGTAACGGATCAGGCCAATTTTTTCATAAAACTTATATTACTATTTTGGTTGTGGCCAAAATGAATTTCAGCAAGTTCGGTCCATTGGTTTGATCGGAAACTTGATGTGTAGTTATAGTTAGATTGGCAATGGGGATGAAATAAACTCTGTGTGTCAATATAACATTATATAACTGCAATCGTTTGACCCATCGTCACCAAATTTTGCACGGTCATTGGTACCAGCATAATAACTTTATACGTGTTTTTTTTACAAATCTTGAACTTCAAGAGTAATAATCTAGTGGAGCGGTCGCTCCACCCAGCCAAGTCGTACTGTACACTCACACTCACTCAACATACCGTAAATGCCTAATAAACTGAGGAGCAGACCAAACACTTTTACTGTAAGCAACAACATGGCATTTTCGGCCTACTGGATCTCAAAATTGGGAAATCTCACATTGTTGCGAAATAACTTAATTTCGAGCTATGGCCCACCTGACAACGTATTCCAAATTTGGGAACAATACGTTATGCCGTTTGGGTGCTAGAGGGCCGTAAAAACAGTGAAATTACACCCCTTTTAAAAGCTATCTGATGATGATGATTCAGATTCAGATTCAGATTCAGATTCAGATATCAGGAAACGTTGCTATCACCGCCACAGCCTAAACGGCTGAACCGATCGATATGAAAATTTTACCACATGTGCACTTTTGGCGTCTGATGATACCTTTGTTCTTATAAATTTTTGTGCCGCCATTTTTAAACCGGAAGTGACGTCATATATCAAAAACGGCTGGACCGATTAGAACGAAATTAGCGCCATTCGATTTAGAAGGTCATCTTTAAGGAATACCAATAGTGAAAGAAGAAATGTTCTATAACCTAAACCGGAAATGACGTCATAAAAATGACAAATCTGACTAAAATCATCTCTTATATCAATAACTACATATTCAGAAGGCTTATAATGTTACATAACATTTATAGATACAAATTTTAGGTGGCAGTGATGTCAACCGCCATTTTGAAAACCGGAAGTGATGCCGTAACTCGAGAACGGCTGGACCGATTGGAACGAAACTTTTGCTATACTTTGTAACATATTATTTATAGCATTAACACAGTAACAAGCACAACTTTTCTTAGCAACCAAATCACAAAATCTTATTTTTTAAAAGAATTATAATCTTTGGTGCCACAATATGTTACAAGTTGTAATAATAAACTGAAAAAAGGAGTGATATCCTCATAAAAAACACTCCGTGTAAAAATACCAGCCAAGTCTCTTCAATTAAAAAAAAATAGAAGAAATCTAAAAATTCAGCACTGAAAAGTAGTGATATCAAAAAATTGGCCAAGTCAAAACTTTTCAAAAAATACTTGGCGCATCGTTTTTTTAGGACATGTGTAGATGAGTACATTTCATTTCCTGCCTACTTCTATACTATTTATATGCACGATGCGCCAAGTATTTTTTGAAAAGTTTTGACTTGGCCAATTTTTTGATATCACTACTTTTCAGTGCTGAATTTTTAGATTTCTTCTATTTTTTTTTTAATTGAAGAGACTTGGCTGGTATTTTTACACGGAGTGTTTTTTATGTAGACATTTAACTGACATTGTAAGCTTAATTTAAAATGGCCTGTAGCCACACCCCCGTTTGACCTATCAAATGGTCTTCGATAAATCTGATCAGTGATCAATATCATATTTTGCATGGTCGCTTAAGACCAACATTGTCTCTTATTTTACAAATTTTCAGCCCAATCACAAGATCATATGCACTTATTGACAGTTTTTATAACTTTCAGAATTTACGTATCAAATGAATGTTTCCACTGCAACTGGATCTGATTTGCTATGTATACCAAAGTTTATAGATTGATATTAAAAGGCAGATACTTTTATGTTGATTGAGAGGATCATATTTCAATTCAATATGGATGTATGTTTCTGTGCGTTTGGTACGGAATTCCTGTTAGAGAATTTGCAAGTACCCGTGCTCGCTCTCATTAGCGTTTGCCTAGTCATAATTTAAATTTATTATGAATTGAATCTCACATTAGCAAATGTCATCAAATTTAACGGCACAAATCCTGCTACCATAACCACAACTGGTTGATTAGCCATCGACATCATGATCCGCATTGATCGCTTGAAGCTTTCCGACGCTTCGTACCAATCACAACCGTAGACAGCCTCCCTCACTGCTTCACTCTGTAACACGGGACAACAGGTTGATTAGCCATCGACATCATGATCCGCATTGATCGCTTGAAGCTTTCCGACGCTTCGTACCAATCACAACCGTAGACAGCCTCCCTCACTGCTTCACTCTGTAACACGGGACAACAGGTTGATTAGCCATCGACATCATGATCCGCATTGATCGCTTGAAGCTTTCCGACGCTTCGTACCAATCACAACCGTAGACAGCCTCCCTCACTGCTTCACTCTGTAACACGGGACAACAGGTTGATTAGCCATCGACATCATGATCCGCATTGATCGCTTGAAGCTTTCCGACGCTTCGTACCAATCACAACCGTAGACAGCCTCCCTCACTGCTTCACTCTGTAACACGGGACAACAGGTTGATTAGACATTGACATCATGATCCGCATTGTTTCCCTTGTTATAACCTTATTGACAGATCAAGATAGGTTTAAAAAGGTTTTAATTTCACTGTTTCACTCGCAACTGCAAATGACTTAACGTAATGTTCCCAAATTTGGTATGTGGTGGGGTGGGCTATTGCTCGAAATTAAGATATTTCGCAACAATGTGAAATTTCCCAATTTTGAGATCCAGTAGGCCGAAAATGCCATGTTATTGCTTACAGTAAAAGTGGTTGGTTCTGCTCCTCAGTTTATAGGCATTTACGGTATGTAGAGTGAGTGTGAGTGTACAGTACGACTTTTTAAATAGTTTTGACTTGGCCCATTTTTTGATATCACTACTTTTAAGTGCAAATGTTAGAATTATTTAATTATTTTAGTTGAAGAGACTTGGCTGCCTTTTTTTACACATAGTGCTTTTTCTGGGATTTTCGTATTTCTCGAATATTTCTGAAAATTATCTACATATAAAATTTTATAAATTTTGTTCTAACATGTGAAAGTTATATCTTTTATAGTTTTGATGTAGTATGAGCACTCAAACAGGGTTTTTTTTTGCGCTTGTCCTATGTTTTTATTGTTTCGGTTTCTACTTCTTCTGACAAATCAAATAAGATGTGTCGATCATTGATTTGAGAGTACAAGTTATTATACTGCATTTTCATATATTTTAATAATGCCAATAACTCCATAAATTTGATTATTTTGTATACAAATGGCAATCAAGGCTCGCGGGCAATCTTGGGGCCACCAGACAAAACACAAACACACAAAACAAATATTAAGTACCTGAGCTGTCAGGTCATCGCATAATCCATGATTGATTATGGTGAAAATTAACCCTACGGCCATACTAGAAACCATCATGGATGAGCTTGCATTGAATGAAGGCATCTGAAAATTACGAGAATAATTTGAAATTATGGTTTTACTATCAATTATTCGATAATGGGGAATACGCGAATGTTGAGATATATTTTGTTTATATACAGAATAGCCTCAAAGAGCAATGTGAAAAGGTATTATATTATTTAATTCATATATTTCCCATAATTAATTTATTAGTTATCGACATTTCACTCATCTGCAAAAACAAGCTGTACGTCACACGCCGTGTTCCCTGTTACGGGATGCATAGAACTGGCTCTGGCTAACATTATCTATACGGCCCGACTCGGCGTGTGACGTCAAATTGTGTTTCATGGACAGCTATAATCTACCAAACATTGTATATTCGTTCCTTGAATATTATTCATCACACAACAAAAAAATGCCACATCTGTCTTCAACAACATCTCAACTTTCATAAATTATGTATTATTCGAAAATCTAAAATTCACTTCACTTCCCTATTGTCTTTTATATGATGAGTTTTAGAGTTACCGATGAAATGTAGAGAGTGAACGATGAGCAAGCCAGCATAAAGACGGAGATTCCGCTCATGAAATGAGGCTCAAATGTGGACACAAATTCATTGAAGAACCTGGAAACAAAAACTTTGAAACAAGGTTGACTATCCTAAAGAAAGCAACTGACATAAGCTTGTTCCGAGCAAATAGCAAAAATCTGTTCCAAACACTTTGCTACGCAACGCAAATATTACGCAAATATTGCTACGGATATTTGCAACTAAAACACAAGATTTAACTTACTAAGGGCCGGTATAACCAAAGTTAATCTGAGCCGGATTAACTAAATATTGGACTAAATTGGCAGCACAGCCAATCAGATACCTCAAAATGAGTGAAACAGTTGAATTTAATCCAAAAGTTAGTTAATCCAGCACAATTTAACTTTGATTATTACGGGCCTAATGCCGACAAGGCCGGATTAACTAAATTCTAGAGGGACCCGCCACGTAATATAATAAGTCAAAAGCAATAATAATGCGATAGTTATACAAATTGTATTAATAAAACGTTGGTAATTTATAGATATATATATTTTTATTCAATTGTGATGGTGGTGGAAAGTAGGAGGTGTTCACATTACATAGATGAAATTAGAGAAATGAAGGAAAATGTTGAATAATTTTCATGATGTTTGGCGTATAGAGAAAACTATAACAGAATTTCAGGATACACAATGTTTGCGTAAAAATTGCATCGGTCGATTGTGCCAATTTGCCTTGTAGTTCTCCATCAATGACTTCTATGAAGATTGACAGGAAATTGCGGGCTTTGGATAATGCTACGTAGAGTTGGCAATGTGAGAATATATTTATTGTACAAAAACAAAAACTTGTAAAAAAAACTGCCAAGCACCTTCCCACTTAAAACAATTGAGATCTAAAAGAAGGGTCAAGCAATAATATATTGTTTAAACATTTTCGCACTTAAAATTAGTGAAATCATTTCGCCCAGTTACTGCCGCCAAGCACAACACTAAAAACCTAATGTTGTGTCCAAATTTGAAGAATACAATCTAAGTGAACCATCATTGTAAATTTAACAAAATTATAAAAATTAAAAACGACTTCAAAATAAATTTAAAATTGAAATTAAAAAAATTAAAAATAAAGCTAGGCGCATTGTGTCAAGAAGAAGGCAACATAAGAAAGAAGATGACGATAAAGGAGCCGAAGAAAGACAGAAAGTAGGAAGAAGATAGAGGAAGTCTACAATATGGTCGGTGCAAATTCAATGCGCCAAGCTTTATTTTTATAATTTTTAATATTAATTTTAAATTTATTTTGAAGTCGTTTTTAATTTTTATAATTTTGTTAAATTTACAATGATGGTTCACTTAGATTGTATTCTTCAAATTTGGACACAACATTAGGTTTTTAGTGTTGTGCTTGGCGGCAGTAACTGGGCGAAATGATTTCACTAATTTTAAGTGCGAAAATGTTTAAACAATATATTATTGCTTGACTCTTCTTTCAGATCTCAATTGTTTTAAGTGGGAAGGTGCTTGGCAGTTTTTTTTACAAGTTTTTGTTTTTGTACAACATGTCATATGGGGTATAAGTTTATAGCAGCTTTCACTGATCATTAAGTGTTACCTCATTACAGTTAACGCCAACAACGTCACTTCTTGTCTAAAGTTTTCTGTTTTTCTTTCAATAGTTCCGAAGTTAGTATAACGAAAGGGTCAATTTCTTTTGGTTGAATTTGAGTTATATCAAATTATAATTTGTTAAAAGTTCACAGCTTTGAGTCATGTGAATAACGTAAATTGTAGGTGTATTGTTCCGGTGTAGACCGGAATTTGTGCGTTCATCTCGTAAAACGCGTATTTGTCGCCACTTGGTAAACTGAAAGGTACACGAAAGATGATTGAAAATACGTTTCCTCATTTTTAAATTCTCCCATGTTCACTTTTTTATGTCAAAGTTCCGAAGTATAAACTCAATTGTTAAAGCGTGCAGGCTTACAGATGTTTACAACACATTTTAAATAAAATCCGGATGGTTTTTGGAAGGCAATGTAACTTAAAAGGAACTTAGTTAAGATTAACTAGCTGAGCTACCTGGTGTTTATAGTGCTGGTGGGAAGGAGTATGACGGGTGATGAAATTTACGCTACCCGCCTTACTCGCCTATGTACACGGATAGCATGGGCCGGCCTATACCTGGCATCTCCACCTCTCTGCCTCTCCCTGACAGGTCAACTTAATGTTTACATTTGTTTGTTCATGGCAAGTACGATCGAAGTCCATTTAGTATTGTTGTCTTCTTCTATAGGTACTTGTAAACAGTTATCTAGCTTGCATTTTAATTAGTCTACTGATCTTATTTAGTAATTATTATATTGTTTTGTGATGTTGCTGTGGAAGATAATATTTTCATATTTTCAAACCAGGAAACTACTTCGTGCTATTGCCTAGATACTTGAAGAATATTATTGTATTGCCGATGTAAACAAGCCAGACCACTTCCGTATATAACGTTCGCATCAAAACCAATGTTTATTTTATTAGTGTCAGATTAGGAGGAACATCAGTTTCAGTTTCATTTATTTCCATTAAACAATGTCACTTGATGAGACTTTGACTCACAGTTTGGAAATAAATCATGTTAATTTAAAAGCGTTTTATTATTCTAACTTTTTAACGTAAGCATTGTTGGATGATGAAATGAAATTTAAATCTCTCATACCCACAGATTTCCATTAATTATCATGGACCATTTAGTGTAGTTTCTTGTTTATTGTAACTGAGCTTCTAAGATTGACAGATTACAACATCTGAAATAATGAAATAATTTTTACTAAGTTGTAAACACCTAATAAACCTAGTAATGGAGCCATTTTGTGTGGTTTCTTGTTTCGTATCTGAACCATCAAGATCGACAAATTTGCATAATTAAAATAATTAAATTTATTTTAAAAACTTAAAGTTGTGATCACGTAATGGATGCACGTAATGGAGCCTTTTTGTGTGGTTTCTTGTTTCGTGTTGTTCTTGTTTCTTGTTGAGCCACCAATATTGACAAATTAACTCTATTTTAAATAATATATAAGTGTGACAAATGAAAAGTTGTAAACACGTAATACACTGAATATTAGTAATGGAGCCTTTACTGAATTTTACTATTTACTAAATTACCTGAATTTTACATAATTAAATAATTCGGATAAATTAAAAGCTGTGACAACCTTATGCACCCAGTAATGGAGCCTTTTTTGTGTGGTTTCTAGTTTAGTAACTGAGCCACCAAGATTCTGTTGATTAGCATGACCACGAATTGTTTTATTGCACAACTTTACGTACAACGTGTACATTGACAATCATTATTAGAGTCCAATGAGTATAATATTAAAAAGAGTTGCTATGTAATCGTTGAATGTATTCGGATTAACATTTTGAATATATACACAAGAAGGTTAAACATTTTTTAAGTAAAGAAAAAGATAAAAAAATAAAACATTTGTTACGGGGATCGAACCCGGCAACGCCGTGATCGAAGTCACTTGCCTCATGTGACCGAGCCAATTCGCCACACTGAAATTAAACCTGTGTAGTATATCAAAGAAGAAAGGTAGAGCGTAAAACGACGTGCGCAATTCCTGTTTCCCTGATATCTTCACTGTTCACGATGGCAACCGGCGTGCCGCGATGGCGATGTTTCTGTCTATTGATGATCTTCACAGCATCCATTGGTAGTCTCATTTATTAAAAATGTACCAGAGCACCAGAGCATTAATCTCTTAGAGTATTAGGAGCAAAGAGCACCTAATATACCTAGTAATGGAGCCTTTTTGTGTGGTTTATTGTTTCGTAACTGAGCTATCAAGATTGACAAATTAGCATAATTAAAATAATTAAATTAATTTAGAACCTAATGCACGTAATGGATGCACGTAATGGAGCCTTATTGTGTGGTTTCTTGTTTCGTGTTGTTCTTGTTTCTTGTTGAGCCACCAATATTGACAAATTAACTCTATTTTAAATAATTAAATAAGTGTGACAAATGAAAAGTTGTAAACACCTAATACTCTGAATATTAGTTATGGAGCCTTCACTGAATTTTACTATTTACTTAATTAACTGAATTTTACATAATTAAATAATTCTAGTAAATTAAAAGCTGTGACAACCTAATGCACCCAGTAATGGAGCCTTTCTTGTGTGGTTTATAGTTTAGTAACTGAGCCACCAAGATTCTGTAGATTAGCATGACCACGAATTGTTTTATTGCACAACTTTACGTACAACGTGTACATTGACAATCATTATTAGAGTCCAATGAGAATAATATTAAAAAGAGTAGCTATTGTAATCGTTGAATGTATTCGGACTAACATTTTGAATATATACACAAGAAGGTTAAACATTTTTTAAGTAAATAAAAAGATAAAAAATAAAACGTTTGGTACGGGGATCGAACCCGTCAACGCCGTGTTCGAAGTCTCATGCCTCATGTGATCGAGCCAATTCGCCACACAGAAACCAAAGCAGTCTGTATAGTATCAAAGAAGAATAGCGGAACGTAAAACGACGTGCGAGTTTTTCTGTTTCCCTGATATCTTCAGTGTTCACGATGGCAACTGGCGTGCCGCGATTGCGATGTTTCGGTCTATTGATGATCTACACAGCATCCCTGGACCTCTCATTTGAATATATATCCTTATTTATATCATCACTTATACAAATTAAAAAATAATATATGAAAAAAAAGTTTTCCGGGATCGGGAATCGAACGCGTTATGCAGAAGTCGAAGCCAGCTACCTTCCTAACTGAGCTATCAGCCCGATGGAAATTAAAGCCGCTGTTTAGTGTATCAAAGAAGAAAGGCGGAACGTAAATATTGATAATTTTCCCACTTCCGGTTTAAATTTATTGATTTTTCTTGAAGTGGAGTGTCTAGCAATACATTGTCTTTATTGTTGCCAAATTTCAAAACTCTCGATGGACCCGTTTGACTTTTAAAATATTTAAAATTTAAAATTGTAATAACTTCACTTCCGGTCAAAATTTTTCAGATTTTCTTTCAAAGGGCACTGCTATAAATATGACTCTATGTCTCTGCCAAATTTCAACTCTCTAGACCAAACCGTGTAACCTGTGGAGATGGGCAAACAAACCGGCCGTGCCTAACTAACTAACTAACTAACTAACTAACTAACTAACTAACTAATTAACTAACTAACTAACTAACATGAAAGTCAATCCTTGCATGTTTGAGGCCCAAAATTCACCCCGAAGGGATGATCGCAGCACTTTGATATTTGGTTAGGTGTTGTCAGGTGGCTAAATATACCCGATAACCATGGTTTTCAACTTTCATTTCTAAATGCTTGCATGCGTACTGACACCCCGAAATCGGGCTCGAAGCGCTTGCTGTATTCGCACAATTAAGATCAGCTCTGCACCCTAGTGGTGGAGATGTGGTAATAGAGGAAGGGTGTACGCATGCAATTCTCCATAAGGAACGTGTAGAGTTTGAATACCTCTACTTCATACACTATTAAACATAGAACCCTGAAAAAAGTAACGAGTATAGAAAAGATGATGCTTTATCGATCTGTCACCTCAGAATTTTTCTCGGAGGTTAAATTGTAGCGTAATAATCGTTCAATCATGTAATGCATCAGCCAATCAGAGGACAGGAAATGGTCCAACGGCCCAATCGGGCTACAGTATAAGCCGTATTTGCTTCATACGGAAAGTTATTTTATAATTATTTAGACACAAAAAATACATTTCTGAGGTGACAGATCGAAAAAGCATAATCTTTTCAATACTCATTACAATTTTTATGGTTCTATGTTAAATAGTGTATGAAGTAGAGGTATGTAAACTCTACAGGTGCCTTATGGTGAATTGAATGCGTACACCCTTCCTCAAGTACACATTTCTACTACCAGAGTGCAGAGCGGAAGCTTGATTTAGCGAATACAGTCGTGGTAGTAAGCTCGCACGTTGTATAGAGCGGTGCTTGGCAGCGTCGAGCTAACGCCCGACTAGATAGAGGAATAAACCGACACTGGAAAACGTGTGTCCTTGTGCTTTGTTGATGGTCATTGCGAAAGATAATCGGATAGGAAATTGCCTCCTGCTGATCATAAATGGTAGGCCAAAGTCGGAAGGTGTAACTGCATCATGGGTGCCTATTCTCGAGTTGAAAGCGCGTGTAAAAATGTTCGACTATGCGAAAGCAAGTAAAGTTTTGTTTTTACTTTGTAAAGTTAGCTGAATCCATTGTACGTTGATGGAAAGAGTTAACATTTGTGGAGGAATTGCTTAGTATTTGACGGTAGCGATCTGATCGACAGATATTGCCTCTCAGTAAACAGCATCAAACTTGAATTGTTTCTTTATCGAGATGATAATTGTTAAGAACTTCTCCATTTCCAACATTGAGAAGGAATTGCAATAAATTATCTTCTCCTTCCCTCACTCGCATGTTGACGTTGAGGCGAAGCAAATTGAAGTTTCGCCATAGAGGGAAACGTTTAATGGTATGTTCCACTATGGTAGGTACCTGAACACAACTCGGAGAGCAGGATGTATAACGCCATGTACCTGATAAGCGCCTGATGATACTTGATGCGATCCACGAGACGACGCTGCATCTCCAAGCCAAGGTCACGTCGCTGCTGACCATCAGCGACCATCTTCTCCACACCTCGCCACAGTTGTGGTCCCTTCTCGTGATCCGTAGGCCTTCCTGGAGGTTGAACAACCAGCTTGGCCATGATGTGTTTGAGACTGTCCGTGCGAATGTTCAACAAGTGGTCTTGAAGAACTCGGAATTGGCAAGCCATGTGAAGTGTCATGGAAATGATAGCAGTCTGCACAATAACCATGTATGCAGATATGTGCGCACCCAGCAACATAACTGCAGCTGCTGTAAGCTCACAGTAAGGAGAGACCGATACGTCGTATGGCAAATACCGTCTGGAAATCAAAATTAGAATAGAAGAAGAGGGTCAGAAAATATTTACTATTTTACAATCATTACCATCATATCCATCGATAACCATTCTTCCCAAAGTTTTCACCATAAATTGTACTATTCTTAGGTCATCTTACCCTTGTGCTACGTCTCCAAGTGTGAACGAATGAAAGCTGATTACAAATGATAGAAGTTGAAATTTGAATGTATTCCGAGCAACTTTCGCCATGAAGTCGGTGACTTTCAATGTCCTCGAGACAATATCCAGTGACTTCTCTCCCGATGAGTGGTTTAAGATTATAGTTTCCATCTCTGTTATCAAGTAGCGTATCGCATCCGGTTTCAAGTAAAACACACTCAGGTGAATCGTGCCCAGCGCGGAAATAATATTCATGAAGAAAATCTCCATGAGTTTTTCAAACTTCTCGACCTTCCAGTGTTTGTAGAACCACAACACACGAAGGAAATACGCATCAACAAATAAAAGAGTCAACATAGTTCGTGGAATATAGTACTTGAGTGTTTCCTTGGCGCTCTTTTTAACATCAGCGTTGTAAGAATACATTCCTTGGGAAGAAACGATAAGCATTAATAATTAGTTAACTCAGACAAAATTAGTTAACAAAACTGTACCAAGGGATTGGAGGAGAGGTGTTATTGTACCATTGTTTAAGAAAGGGGATCGCAAGAAATGTAGCAACTATAGAGGGATAACACTCTTGAGCCAAGGAGCGAAGATATACGAACGAATTATAGAGAAGAGGATACGTAGTGTAGTTGAAGAGGATTTGAAAGATAAACAATATGGATTTAGAAGAAACAGATCTACGAAAGACCTTATATTCGCTATAAGGACCTTTATGGAGAGAAATTGGGAGATGGGAAAGGAAATGTGGTTAGTGTTCCTGGATATTGAAAAGGCGTATGATCATTTGCCAAGGGATAGGGTGTAGGAGAGTTTAGAAAAGAGGGAAATAGACAAAAAGTTGATTGAAAGAGTAAAGAGTTTGTATGTTGGATGTGAGAGTTGTGTGGAAACAGTGGAAGGAAGAACGGGCTGGTTTAGTGTGAGATCAGGAGTAAGGCAAGGCAGTGTGTTGTCACCTTTGCTGTTCATTATGGCAATGGATGATATAATTCGGGAGGAGATGGAGTAGGAGATGGAGAAGGAGATGGAGATAAAGAAGGAGATGGAGAAGGAGAAGGAGAAGGAGAAGGAGATGGAGAAGGAGATGGAGAAGGTGATGGAGAAGGTGATTGAGAAGGAGATGGAGAAGGAGAAGGAGATGGAGAAGGAGATGGAGAAGGAGATGGAGAAGGAGATGGAGAAGGAGAAGGAGAAGGTGATGGAGAATGTGATTGAAAAGGAGAAGGAGATGGAGAAGGTGATGGAGAAGGTGATTGAGAAGGAGATGGAGAAGGAGAAGGAGATGGAGAAGGAGATGGAGAAGGAGATGGAGAAGGAGATGGAGAAGGAGATGGAGAAGGTGATGGAGAATGTGATTGAGAAGGAGATGGAGAAGGAGATGGAGATGGAGAAGGAGATGGAGAAGGTGATGGAGAAGGAGATGGAGAAGGTGATGGAGAAGGTGATGGAGATGGAGAAGGAGATGGAGAAGGAGAAGGAGAAGGAGATGGAGAAGGTGATGGAGAAGGTGATGGAGAAGGTGATGGAGAAGGAGAAGGAGATGGAGAAGGAGATGGAGAAGGAGATGGAAAAGGAGATGGAGAAGGAGAAGGAGAAGGTGGAGAAGAGGAAGAATAAATATGAATATGTGAATAATAAATATTTGATAATAAAAAAGAGGTAGAAGGCCGGAAGTCCATTGTCTCGATTTTGCGTTGCACACTTTCGAAATGATTTTATCAAGCTTTATCAATAGGGAAATTTCGTATAAATAAGATTTCAGAATAATAGTTTATTTTGCTAAAGTTGAGATGTTGCTGAACACAGATATGGTATTATTTTTGTAGTGGGACGAATAGTTTTCGAGAATTCAGATACAAAATTTGATAAATTTCTTCTAAATTTAAAACAGAATAAATTGACATGACATCACAATCCTTCAGTTGCCATGGTAACAAAGTGTATCACCATGGCAACACTTTGTTGTGGACTTGAAAATGGACATCACTTTCCCGATTCTAGTAACATGCCGATTTTCCCGCCAAAATATCCCGTGCATTTCAAATTGATTTTTATAAATGAAAATTTTACATTTCTCGGGGTTTATTGTGTTCATCATTATTACTTAATGCTGATATTTACAAATTTACTGCAATATAATTTCACGAGACTTCCCAGTTAAATTGAGTATTCATACTCCATGACTCAAATCACCACTACAAATATGATAAGATGAACACAAAATTACTAATTTTTGCGCTCATTTTTAAGTAGGTATATAATTGCAATTGATTTCCGGCCTTCCTGAGGTACGAAGTTGAATACTGGTACCTGAACGGGGATATATATTTCTATTTATCTCAACAATAAATGGAGAAAAAGTAATTCTAAGTATGCTGAAGCCATGGTTGAAAGAATCGTCATCTAATGTTGCATTTAAAATAGTGCTGGACAGAAGAAAGTATTACCCTCTTAAATGCAGGTCAATCATTCTTGCAATGAGCTTAACTTTTGAAAAGAAAATAATGCTTTCCTAGAAACTCCTTAAATTATGTAGTGAACTTTTCCTTGAACTCGTTACTATTGATTACAGGTCCAATTTCCAGGTAACATTTTATGTTTTACAAAATGAAACAAAATAAGTAAAATAATAATGCCAATAAATAATCTATTCACATTTTGAATAATCTTTGTGATATTTCTTCATGTCACATTTTATTGAAATTATCTTGTCAGCCGTTTGGATTGAAAGTTTTTAAGTTAGTATGTAGTCCTGATGAAGATTCTAATAGAGGAATCGAATCGGTTGACAAGAAAATTTCCATACAAACTGTAACATGATGAAATATCCCAAATATTATGGATCTTTGTTAAAACATAATAATACCTGTTCACTTGCAACAACAAAAAATAATAAACAATAAACAGCAAAATAATTTTTAATTATCGAATAATTTAAATTTGAAATTGAATTTGAAATTAAAAACATAACTTTATAAAAATACATTTTTAAAAGTGCAAACGGTATTTCTTAAGGGATCTTCCCCAAGAATGGCTGCTTACATTATATCTTACCTTCAGAGTTAGAAGTATAAATTATTTGAATTAATTGAGGAGCATGGGATCAAAACGCAACTAATCGCAAAAAAAACAACTTTGAGATAAAGATGGCGCTGTGTGCATCAAATCAAGCTCAATCGTTAAAAAAATTATATAAAAAACGTAGGATAAAATACTTTGATACTTCCATGCTACTTTGCTATAATAGTCATACCGGTTTTTAGCGATATTCCGGAATATACGAAGTTTGCAATAGTTGCGTTTTGATCATAAAGCTCCTTGGTGTAGTGAATTAAAAGTTACCTGCCCAATCCATGACTTTCGTGATTGGTTTAAGTAAAGTCAGTTCCTTCTGCGGCTCTTGGCAGACAGCTGGGTTCATCTCCAACTCTACTGAGCCACTCTTATTCCTGTATTTGTCAGTCATTATGACAATCAGTAGGAAGATAAACTTGTTGCAGCCGTCACAGTTGGTTTCAAGACTCTTGTAGCTGGCAGTGCGACGTAGAAACTTTGCATTGATTTGTTTCTTAAATATTTTAAGAAAGGACAAGAAATTACATATATTTTAGAAAAATCGATACTTTTGAGAATTAATTCCAAAAACAATGGTGGAGGTGCCGTACTGCACCTTGCAAGACAAGTGCTGCCTGTCCTCGGCTAAATCGGGAACTTCCTTCTAGTAGTTCTTAGATTCTACACTCGCGACTTTGCGCTAAATATTTTAAACAAATATTTGTCCCCGGGAACAGAACATTCCATAATGTTTGAATCTGGTTTTTGCTTTTTCCTGGTGTTACTATATGACAACGAAAATAAAGTACACATCTAGATAATTAAAAGCTCGTGTAACGGACAGATCACGGCCGTATGTTATTAATTAAATTATACTTCGTTACAAGATTTATTTTATTGAGCGAGCGTAGCGAGCGTCACCACGGTACTCTTATGGCACTTTCTCTGTGTGTGTTTTTTTTGTTTGTTTGTATTTTTTTGCCTGCACTGCCCAGGTCAAGCCGCACAACCAATCGATCTGAAATTTTGCAAACATACTAACGTAATCTATGCGGTCCCTGGGATATTTTCTGAACGGGATCATGTGATTGGTTCAAATTTTATAAAAATTATCTTTCGATTGGTTGGTTCGATCAATTTGAAATTTAGCAAAGTCATTGCAACCAACATTGTACCTAATCATAAAAATTTTCAGCCAAATCCTCCCATTGGTTCAAATTTGAAACCATTTTTCCTGTGATTTTTAAAATTTACACTAGAACCGATTGACCGACCAACTAAAAACTTCGCATGGTCATTGGTACCAACATTTAAGGTATTTTTGCAAATTTTCAGTTTAATCTGTCGTTTTTTTCAAAAGTTTTAGTCATTTTATGGACATTTTGCATGTTGGCTGTCAAATTCACGGCGACTTCGAATCTACAAGGCAAGGTTGTTAGAGCAGAAAGTTTCAAACGAAATGAAACTAATATTGACCGTTCAACAGATTGATCTGATATTGTGTACACACTAATATCATATCATATGAGTGGTACCAGGTATATTTTTTGAAGGAGATCCTGTGATTTTTGAAAATTAACAAGGAACCGTTCAATCATAAAGGTTTAATCGATCAACTTAAAACTTAGCAAGGATATTGGGACCAAATTTTTGGAGGTTTTGGAGATTTTTACACAAGTCTGTGACGAAATTCAAGAATTGGCTTTTAATGACGTTTGCGATAGACATAATTTCGGTTCGAGGTGTTGCGTGTATCCGTGCTCGCTCATCAACGCGTTACACAGAGCGTTTTCCTAGTCTAAATATTTTGTGTCATAACTAAAAATAAATAACTACTCAGCCAAGTCGGTACTGTAAACATCTCACACGACATACAGTAAATATGCTGCAAGGAGCAACCGAACACTTTACACGAAGCGTCAACAAAACTATTTCGGCCTTCTGCATCTCAACAATGGAAAATCTCACTATGTTGCTAGAGCGACTCCTTTCGATTCATTTGGCTCGGACCTCTGCCTCTGGCTCTCATGAATGCAGAGTAAATTCATACTCAATCCATCAGATTTCGAAGTCCGTATTCTAGCAAGTTGTGATAAATTACTTGTTCGATTTATACCTAAATTGGCATTGGTTATAAGACGTTAATTTTGAGGTTAAATATGTATTCTTAGCTTGAATTTACATTGTTACGAAATTGTTTGCGAGTAAATTTTACAAATGGTGACAGTGGTAGGTTATATAATAATTGCGTGCTGTTGAGCAACAATTAAATGCAAGTTCAATTAAAGAAATTAAAGACAATAATGCCACAATCACTTTAATTTCTTTTATTCCGTCTCATTTTCGAGAATTTTCGGGTTTTACCAATAACTTATTGCAGGGTGGGAAAAAAATTAAGCAATATAGAAATTGCAAACAATGGAAAATACTGATAGGAAACCACAATCATCGATATCAAATTTTTATGATTTGGAATCCTTTATTCTACTTTATATAATTTATTTTTTATTTTTTATTATTATTATCATCATACAAGAATATTAATTACATTTGTTTTTATTCACAACACAAATTGAGCCTTCTAAGGCTGCGTTTCACCAAGATTCCAAACCCGGGTTAGAGGCGGTAAACCTGGTTTAGGAGCCTCTAAACCATGTTTACCACCTCTAACCCGGGTTTGGAATCTTGGTGAAATGCAGCCTAAGTCCATCGGACTTATCAGTAGGTATTACTATTAAACGTATACACTTTGCTTTATAATACAAAGGGAAAAAATAATCAATTAGATTCAACAGTCAACAGTTGCAGTCAACAACAAATGCAGGTAATAACAATAATAACAATAACAAAAACAATAATATGACATTCAATTGAGAGCAATAATAAGAAAATCAATTTCAACGAAGACAAAGAGTGTAAACCACATGTAAATATAATTAACATAATGCTAAACCAACAATACCAACAATAGATAAGTGTTCAGTTAGAAAGAAATAAGTGGATTGTACCAATCAATACGAAATAAAAGTTAAAATATTGACTTTAATTGAAATGATAACATTAGTGTACAATAAAATAACATTAGGGAGGACCATAGAAGATGAAATATTCTTGAACAATAAGGGAATACAAATTGAACAATAAAAATAAAAAATTATGAGATTTACACTAAAAGCATAAAAAATATTAAAGAATAAGAAAGATGTAAATCGTTGCCAACAACAAGTATAGCATTTCTTCCCTGCATTTTATCCATATCGAAGTGAAACCATAGAATAATAGTTTTCATTTATTAAAATAATAATTATTAATTATATAATACTTAATAATATTCAAACAGGTGCAGATCAGATATTGTACCTATGTGATTTGGAGATGAGGTGCCATTCAATATCTATGCTTCACAAGCCGGTTCCAAAACATGTGCCGGTCACATTCGGTTCCGGTCCCGGTTTCAGTCCCTGCACTTACAATAAATTTAGACATTACGTTGTAATAGCCGAATCCAGACTGAAGTATCTGAAAAGTTAACAGTGATAATAATTAGATAATAATACAGGATTAATTAAGAAAAAAAATGAAAAACTTAGAACGAAATTGAAAGAAAGAAAGAAAGAAAGAAAGAAGGCAGGAAAAGTAAAATAGTTAGAACGGTCAGAAGGAATGAGATTGCATCTGGTGTCAATTCAAAACTTGAGGAAAAGTAATTTAAATATTTGCACAAACTTGAACGAATGTTTTCAAATCCGCGGGTATAAATCCTGCTGTCATTGGCACCAGCGGTTGATTAGCCATTGACATCATGATCCGCATTGATCTCTTGAAGCTTTCCGATGTCTCACTCCAATCACAACCGTAGACAGCCTCTCTCACTGCTTCACTCTGTAACACAGGACAACAGGTTGATTAGCCATCGACATGATGATCCGCATTGATCTCTTGAAGTTTTTGGAGGTTTCGAACCAATCACAACCGTAGACAGCCTCCCTCACTGCTTCACTCTGTAACACGGGACAACAGGTTGATTAGCCATCGACTTCATGATCTAGCAAAACAAGCAAAATCCACCGACTTTTAAACCCACTAAATGTCACTAAATGTGTGAATGACTCTCTGCTAATGGAAAAATAGCACATGAATTGCACATTTTTTTTGCACATTTTTTTACAGTTTATGAATGATTTTATTGTATCGTTTCATACTTCTTCTGACAAAATTAAATATGATACGTCGATCAACTAACGTAGTGGTAAGTATCAGGTTCGAAGAGAAGTAAAGCAGTAAACAGGGTGTAGTGACTGCATACTAGGTAGTTCAATCAAGTAGGTGTGGGGACTTGCAATAAAGTACACAGTGGGGGTCAATGACACCCCACTTTTAGTCTTGACATCCCCGAACAAATGACTTTTTTTTTTATAAAGAAAAATGTTTTGAAAAAAATTAATAATAGTAGAATTTATATGCAATGACTCACTTAATACAACGTGACCATCGTTATCAACATACATTTTAATAATACCTCATTTACGATTTGAGAGCACAGGTAATACTGCATTTGCCTAGTTTGAAAATGTCAACAAATCTATAAATTTGACAATTTCAATGGCTATTGGCTCCCGGGACAAACTTGGGGCCTCACCTTCAGATCCACAACACACACTCCACTTCATTCTCATCTTTCGATCCCCATTAAAGTTGCCCCCTCCCCCTCCCCCCCCCCCCCATACACAAAACAATTAATAGTTACCTGAGCTGTCAAACCATCGCATAATCCATAATTGATCATGGTGAAAATTGACACGAAGGCCATGGCATAAACCATCGCAGATGAGCTTATATTTAATGAAGGCATCTGAAAATTACGAGAAAAAATAAATTGAATTACGGATTTACTATCAACTATTCGATAATAATTGTCTTTTATATTTATATAAAAGACTATTCATTATAATGAGTTATAGAGTTACCGATGAAATGTAAAGAGTGAACGATGAGAAAGTCAGCATAAATACGGTGATTCCGCTCATGAAATTCGGTTCAAATGTAGTCACAAACTCATTGAAGAACCTGGAAAGCAATAACTTTGAGAGAAGTTTTGACTCTTATTCTACCAACTAAATAACTCAATCGACATGGGCCGAGTAAATCATACAAATCTGTTCCAAACTGCTTTTCTACGGACATTTGCAATTATAATACACTTAACGTACTAATGCTGGTAACCAAAGATACCTAAACTAAATATTGAATAGCCTAATTTGGGACTTCGTACTATGTCTTCTTCACAATTCACAATTAAGAACTAAAAGGAAACGAAGTGCAAAGTAGGTATATTGTAATCTTATTTGTGAATGACTAGGATATTAAGAGGCAAACGGAAGCGAACGGAAATCGCACGGTTCGTGAGAGCGTTTTTTTGAAATTTTGTCTTCCCACTAAATAATTTAAAAAAATCAGATAGTAACGACCCATTACAGCCTAATATACTAAATAATGCCGCACACTGGAGTTCATTATGACCTCTGGTGCGACCTCAAAGTGTTAAATACGATTATTTTCGATATTTTTACTAAAAATATCGTATTTAACACTTTGAGGTCGTACCAGAGGTCATAATGAACTCCAGTGTGCGGCATTATTTAGTCTATTAGGCTGTTATGAGTCGTTACTATCTGATTTTTTTAAATTATTTAGTGGGAAGACAAAATTTCAAATAACCGCTCTGACGAACCGTGTGATTCCCGTTCGCTTCCGTTTGCCTCTTAACACAACTCAGAGGACATGATTATTATTACGTCACTGCGGACCTGATAAGAGCTTGGTGATGTTTGATGCAATCCACCAGACGACGCTGCATCTCCAAGTCAAGGTCACGTCGCTGCTGACCATCAGTGACCATCTTCTCCACACCTCGCCACAGTTGTGCGCCCTTCCCGTGGTCCGTAGAAGTACAAGGCCTTCTTGGAGGTTGAACAACCTTCTTGGTCATGATGTGCTCGAGACTGTCGGCGCGAATGTTCAACAAGTTCTCTTGCAGAACTCGGAATTGGCAAGTCATGTGAAGTGTCATGGAAATGATAGCAGTCTGCACAATAACCATGTATGTAGATATATGCGCGCCCAGCAACATAACTGCAGCTGCTGTAAGCTCAGAGTAAGGAGAGACCGATACGTCGTATGGCAAATACCGTCTGGAAATCAAAATTAGAATATAAGAGGAGGGTCAGAAAATGAAATTTTACCATTAACTATTTTACAATCATTACCACAATAACATTACCATCATTACCATCGATAACCATTCCTCCCAAAGTATGGCACCATAAATTGTATTCTTATGTCATCTTACCCTTGTGCTACGTCTCCAAGTGTGAACGAATGAAAGCTGATTACAAATGATAGAAGTTGAAATTTGAATGTATTCCGAGCAACTTTCGCCATGAAGTCGGTGACTTTCAATGTCCTCGAGACAATATCCAGCGAACGCTTCTCTCCCGACGAGTGGTTTATGATTATAGTCTCCATCTCTGTTATCAAGTAGCGTATCGCATCCGGTTTCAAGTAAAACATACTCAGGTGAATCGTGCCCAGCGCGGAAATAATATTCATGAAGAAAATCTCCGTGAGTTTTTCAAAATTCTCAACTTTCCAGTGTTTGTAGAACCACAACATTCGAAGGAAATACGTTTCAACAAAAATAGAGTCAACATAATTCGTGGAATGTAGTACTTGAGTTTTTCCTTGCCGCTCTTTTTAACGTCAGCGTTGTAAGAATACATTCCTTGAGAAGAGAGAATATTAATTATTAATTCTTTATCTCAGAGGTAGAAGGCCGGAAGTCCATTGTCTCGATTTTGCGTTGCACACATTTGGAATGATTTTATCAAGTTTTATCAAATGCCATTTGACTAATGTAAACAAATACAGTTTAAATGATGAACACAAAATTACTAATTGTTGCGCTATCATCTCAAGAATAATTGAAATTGATTTCCGGCCTTCCTGAGGTACAAAGTTCAATTTATATCTCTGTACCAGACCGACATTTATGTTTCGATTTATATAAACAATAAATCTAGAAAACATAAATCTAATTATGCTGAAGGCACTGTTGAAAGGATCGTCAACAGAAGTTGTCTCTGGACAGAAGAAAGTAATACCCTCTGAAATGCAGGTCAATTTCGTTCTTGCAAGTAAATTAACTTTTGAAAGGTACCTACGCTGCCCTAGAAACACCTTCAATTTTGTAGCTTTTCCTTGAACTCGTTCCCTTTCTTTAAAGAGAGCTTTAAAGAGAGATTTGATTACAATTCAAATTTCCAGCTAACATTCTATGTTTTACAAAATGAAACGAAATAAGTAAAATAATAATACCAATTAATAATAACTTTCGTGACTATTTTCATTTTTACACGTACCTGATATCTTTGTGACATTTCGTCATTCTCATAATACATATTTTATTGAAATTATCTTGGGAGCCTTTTGGATTGAAAGTTTGTAAATCGTCCCGATGGAGATTCCAATAGAAGTATCGAAGCGGTTGACAAGAAATTTGCCATAAAATAATATGTAACTTGACGAAATATCACAAATATTATGATCTTGTGAAAACATTCACTTGAAAGCTGATAATGTATCACATTCTCAAAAACTATTTAAAATGTACGATAAATGTAATGTTTTCTAGGTTGCACTGGGTAAGAGAAAGAATATTTTTAATTATCGAACTCTTTAAATATGATATTTAAGACATAATTAAAATTTATTTCAAAGTTTTAAAGGGAACTTCACTTAGAATGGCTGTTAACGTATTTCTCACCTTCAGAGTTAGATAATGGATTATTTATTTGAATTAATTGAGGAGCCAGGATCTAAACGCAGCTATTGCAAAAGATCAAATATGAGATAAAGATGACACTCATGCATGAAATCAATCTTATCGTTAAAAAAATTGTTATTTGAACAAAAAATCATCCGGTATGCAAATCGCACATATGATTTTCTACTTGATTATGGACTGCTAATAAACATAACCGGTGTTTAACGATATCTCGGAATATACAAAATTGCAATAGTTGCGTTTTTATACTGAAGCACATGAATTCAGAAAATTTTTTGGTGGAGTGACTATTACTTTAGTGAAATTACCTGCCATATCCATGACTTTCACTAATGGTTTGAGTGAAGTCAACTCCTTCTCTGGCTCTTGCAAGTCATCTGGGTTCATCTTCAACTCTGTTGAGCGGCTCTTATCCCTGTTTGTTGGTATAAAGACACTCAGTAAGTAGCTGGCAGTGCGACTTACACAAACCTTGTACTGATTTTATTTAATTTATATATTAAGAAAAAGGAAACAAAAATTATGTTTAAGAAAAGCCGATAGTTTTGAGAATTAAGTTTATAATCCATGGTGGAGGTGCCGTACAGCACACTGCGTTGTTTGATTTTTGGCCGAGATGGGTTACCTAAGAGAAACGTCTTTAACATTAAATTGTATCTTTGTAGAGCTTCAGATGTAGGAAATTATGCCTTCCCTGGTTAAAACAACGATTAAAAAATATTATAATTATTAAAAATGTTAAATTTATTAGTAAAAATAAAAGATAACTCAATGCTGGGTAAAACTTCAAAATTCATACTCAGGCCCATCAGCTGTTGAAGTCAGCCTTCTAGCAACTGGTGACAACATTTAACCTGTTCTATGAATTGATAAATAATTATTTAGAAAATAAGAAGTTTATCTCCTGGAGCGGTCACTAAACCCAGCCAAGTCGTACTGTACACTAACAGTCACTCAACATACCGTTAATGCCTAATAAACTGAGGAGCAGACCAAACACTTTTACTGTAAGTAACAACTAACAACATAGCATTTTCGCCCTACTGGACATTAAAATTGGAAAATCTCACATTGTTGCGAAATCTATGGCCCACCCTACCATAATATATTCCAAGTTAGCCAACTATTGGTTATGCCATTTGCGAGCTAGAAGGCCGTGAAAACAGTGAAATTACACCCATTCTAAAATCTTCTTATTCGCTTCTTCTTCAGATATCAGGGAACACTGACTGGGCCACTGCCTAAACGGCTAAACCTATCGATCTGAAATTTTTACTACATGTGCACATTCGACGTCTGAGGTGCCTTTTTTATAAAACCAACCGGAAGCCGACATTTGGAAACCGAAAGTGATGTCATATCTCGAAAAAGGCTACACCGATCAAAATGTAACTAGCACTAAATGATTCAGAGGGTCATTTATATGGAATAGCAATAGTTAACGTAGAAATATTCTATTAACGAATTCGGAAATGACGTCATAAAAATGCTATTTATTGCAGTTTGTTAGGCATTAACGGTATGTTGACAGTACGGCTTGGCTGGGTGGAGCGACCGCTCCACTGAAGTTGATTTATTTGCACTACTCCCTGTCTCTAAGGTGAAACATGGGCACTTTTTACGAGTTTTGTGACCGCTAAGGGTTTTTTAGATGTTCCTAAAAGTTTCTTACCTTGCCCCATCCATGACCTTCACTATTGGTTTGATAAAGTCAACTCCTCTTATGCCTCTTGACAGCGATCTGGGCTCAACAACTCTGTTAAATTGACCTAATTCCTGTATTTATCAGTAATAATGACACTCGAGAAAGAAAATGGAAATGCACCTGACTTAATGTAACTGCGTCATAGAAAAGCCTCGAATTGATTTGTTTTATATTTTGAAGAGGGACACGAACATTATACATAATTTAAGCAATACACTTTTTCACAATACTTTTCAATATATTTTCAAATAATGGATACGAATCATACTCCAAGAAACCAATTACCCTCAGAAGGTTAAATGTGTGATGCTATAATTTAAATGCGATCGATAGTTTTATCAACTGATAATGTTAGTGGTGTCTTTGGATAATCGTTATACTTGTGATGTTGTTAAAAATGATGAGGCAATATTATTGTGAAACTACAAAACTTTATTGAAATTATGTTGAAAGCGAGTTGACCCGCAGAATGTTCAGCGACAACCAATTTTTCAATTAGCTATACAGTAAAAGTGGGTTGCTCCAGCCTTTTTAAATGAGTGTGTGTGCGCGCGCCGTACGACTTGGCTGGCGTGGAGCGACCGCTCCACTTGATCTGAAAGCCATTAGTTGAACCATTAGTTTGTTAGCAGTTGCCATTGGTGAACTAAATTACATTCCGGAAAAACTGCGCCAAGGACGTTTGTTGTTAATTCATAAAGGTGGTGACGATAAGATGATTACGAATTACGAACGAATTGGCGTCCGTTGACTATTTTTTCTGTAATCAGAAGAGTTATTGAGAGAGTTTTCGACAAAAGACTGCGATCATATGTGGAGTTTTCAGTTCACCAGCGTGTCTTTGTTTCTACTCCTGGCACTCATATCAATGCTGCGATCATTAATGGCTGCCTGCTGGATGCGAAGGCTAGGAAAGAGGACTGTTGCATTGCATTCTTGGATGTGAGTAAAGCGTTTGATAACATTGGACATGCTCATTTACGTGCTTGTTTGGAGAATCTTCCCGTTCCTGGTGTTTTAAAAGAGACAATTCTTGGCTTTTTGATTGATAATTCTGTTCAAATTGAAGCTAATCACGGTAAATCCAAAGAAATTCGTATTATGAGAGGTGTACATCAAGGTGCTCCTTTATCACCAACGCTGTTTAATTTGGCAATTGATCATATTGTTAAAGATTTAACTGCGAAGACTGTGGCTGATGAATATGGTTACTCCCTTGTTAAAGATCTTGCAAATGTGTCTGCTGTTGCCCTTGCTGATGACATTGCAGTGATAGGAAAGTGTCAGGAGTCTGCGGCTGAACTGATATCGATGGCGGAAAGAGGGCTTCAAGAAATTGGACTTCATTTGAACTCATCGAAGAGCAGCGGGATCAACATCAAGAAAGGAATATTATCTCCTCAACCAATTGTTACGTTTAATGGGTCAACAGTTGTTTGCATCAATAGTGAAGAGCGAATTAAATATTTGGGCATTGACTTCAATAGTTCCATTGTAATGAATAAGCCGAAGATAATTGCTAATATACGTGAGGATCTTAACAAGCTGACTAAGTCGGATCTCCTTATGCCAGATCAGAAGTTAAACATTATGAATCAGTTCATTTGGCCAAAATTAATCTATCCTTTGCAATGTGCTCCTGTTAATCAACTTACGAAGACATTTCTTGAAGATATTGATCTTATGATGAGAAGTGCGGTAAAGGAGATAATTGGTTTACCTGCTGAGACTCCCAACTCATTCATTTACTCTTCAAGGAAGTTTCGTGGCATTAGAATCTATGCGGGCAACTTGGGAAGCTTATCTTCATTCTTCAGCATTATAATATCTGCAGCAAGTTACAAGGAGTTAATGACCCATTAATTGCAGCAGTCAGAGACCTCTCTAAGGAGAAAGCTGATTGTGTATCAAGTCTTGGTCTTATGATGGATTCCAATGACAACCGAATATCTGGTCGTGTTCTGCATGATGAGCTCCGTCTGAAGTCCTTCAATGAGTGGTCAAATCTCCCACAGAAAGGTAAAGGTGTTGCTATGTTTGCTGATACTCCTCGATCCAACAAGTGGGTTTATAGCAAGAAGGGCCTTTCTTCATCTGAGTGGACAAATTCAATCAAGATGTCCTGCAATGTTGCTGCTGTTCGAGCAGTCCCTGGCAGATCCCTTAACACAAACCGTTGCCGTACTAGTGACTGTGACGAGATAGAAACCATTGCACATGTGTTAGGGAAATGTTCATAGGGAGAACTGCTAAGAAACACAATACATAACACCGTCCGCACATTGATTGCCAATGCCTTTCGTGAAGAGCGAAGATGGGAAGTCCATGAAGAAGTACCTTGCTTGTCTTATGATGGTTCGACCAGAAGAGTTGATATCATAATCATCAGAGAGGATAGGAAACAAGCCCTCATATTGGATCCCACCATTCGTTTTGAGTCTCATGCTCAAAATCGTCTCATGCTACTGAAGTCGACGAAGAAAAGAAGCTAATATATCAACCTTGCATCCAGGACTTGTCAAGAATGTACAATGTGCCAGCTGAGAAGTGGGAGGCCGTTGGGCTGCTCATTGGTGCAAGAGCAGCTATTCCAGTCTTCTTTACTTCATTTCTTAAACGTTTCCATATATCTCTTAAATTTTTAGATTATTTAGTTCCATTAGTTCTTAAATGTTCAATCATCTTTATCTAGTGGAGCGGTCGCTCCACTCAGCCAAGTCGTACCGTACACTCACAGTCACTCAACATACCGTAAATGCCTATATAAACTGAGGAGCAGACCAACTACTTTTACTGTAAGCAACAACATAGCATTTTCGGCCTACTGGATCTCAACAATGGAAAATCTCTCATTGTTGTGAAATGTCTTAATTTTGAGCTATGGCCCACCTGACAACATATACATCACGCGACAACAACCAGTCATGCCGTTTACGAACTAGAGGGCAGTGAAAATCGTGAAATTACACCGCTTTCTTCTTCTGATGATGATGATTATGATGATGATGATATCAAAAAAGGTTGCTATCACCGCCACAGCCTAAACGGCTGAACCGATCAACCTGAAATTTTTACCACATATGCACTTTTGGCGGCTGATGATACCTTGCCCCTTGTGATTTTTTGTGCCGCCATTTTTAAACCGGAAGTGACGTCATATCTCAAAAACGTCTGGACCGATTGGAACGAAATTAGCGCCATTCGATTTAAATGGTCATCTATATGAAGGATCAATAAAAAAATTATTTTTTTCTTATTTTCTAAACCGGAAGTGACGTCATAAATACGCAATATTTAACTTATTTTAACAAATTATACTTAAAATACATACATAATTAACTTACATTGTAACATAGACAATACAATTTAAAAATTCCAGGTTGCAGTGTTCTCGACCGCCATTCCTGAAACCGGAAGTGACGTCATATATCTAAAACGCCTGTACCGATTGCAACTGAACTAGCTCCTGCGTATTCATTCTGCAATTTATTTGAAAAATCAATTGTGAAAAATGAATAAAAAAATTACGGTACCGGAAATGGCGGCAGGAACCACTAACTGAAACCGGAAGTGACGTCATATATTACAAACGGCATGACCGATTTTACGGAAATATAGGGATTATGAATTCAGATGGTCGTTCATGAAGTATCAACTAGATTGTTTTCCTATTACTTTTACCGGAAATGACGTCATAAATATGCTAAATGACGTCATAAATATGATAATTGACACTAAATTCACCACTTTATTCTTTTAATTAGATATTTAGTAAATTTACTTTGTAAATAATTATAAATTCAAGGTTGCAGTGTTCTCGGCCGCCATTTTTAAAACCGGAAGTGACGTCATATATTGAAAACGGCTGTACCGATTGCAACCAAATTTTAGAAATGTGTAGGACTAATAATTATGAATTGAAGACGACATTATTTTCGGCCGCCATTGTTAAAACCGGAAGTGACGTCATATATCGAAAACGGCTCTACCGATTGCAACCAAATTTTAGAAATGTGTAGGACTAATAATTATGAATTGAAGACGACATTATTTTCGGCAACCATTGTTAAAACCGGAAGTGACGTCATATATCGAAATCGGCTGTACCGATTGCAACCAAATTTTGGAAATATGTAGGACTAATAATTATGAATTCAAGACGACATTATTTTCGGCCGCCATTTCAAAACTAGAAGTGACGTTATATATCGAAAATGGTTGTACCGATTGCAATCAAATTATTCAATTTTGTAGGACTTATAATTATGAATTCAAGACGACATTATTTTCGGCCGCTATTTCAAAACCAAAAGTGAAGTCATATATCGAAAACGGCTGGTCCGATTGTAATGAAACTTAAGCTATTCTTCTTGGATAATCATTTTAATCTTTTACCAAACGCAACTTTTCTTAGTACCTATCCAAATCGGTTGAGGCGTATTTTTTTAAAGAAATTAGTCCTTGCTCGGACATGTGCTACAAGCTGTATGAATAAACTAACAAAAGAAGTGATATCCCAGAAAAAAACACTCCGTGTAAAAAATGCAGCCAAGTCTCTTTACTTTAAAAAAATTCAACACCGAAAAGGAGTGATATCAAAAAAGGAGCCAAGTCAATGACATTTCCCAATATTTAATCGTATTTTTGAAATAAAAGAATAAACACCGAGAAATACTTTACAAAAGGACTTGGCGCATCGTTTTTTTAAAGACATTTTTCTATTCATAAGCATGCCATTTCCGTAATTTAGAATTTTTAGAATAATAGGGAAACATCTTTCAATTACATATTATACATACCTACTATAAAATATTTTCTATTTGAATATGTACGCTATGAAACTTGTTGCCTATGATGAGAAGGTATAACGCATGAGACTTAATTATGTTGACCACGAAACAATATTACGAAGATAACTATTGTGTATTTATAGAAAACATAGGCAACAAGTTTCATAGCGTACATATTCAAATAGAAAATATTTTACAGTAGGTATGTATAATATGTAATTGAAAGATGTTTCCCTATTATTCTAAAAATTCTAAATTACGGAAATGGCATGCTTATGAATAGAATAAATACACAATAGTTATCTTCGTTATATTGTTTCGTGGTCAACATAATTAATTCTCATGCGTTATACCTTCTCATCATGAAATAAATTTCTATTAATCCACATTTTATAACAATATATTTCACAAAGTACACAGTCACATTGAAATTCTATAAAAATTATAATAAAAGATTTAACTTTATACGTACACTTAAATGGTTGGCAGTGAGTCTCAGAGGCTATGTGGATCGTCAACGTCTGCATAGCAATAAAACTCTGAGAAATGCTCGTCGTCATTTATATGACAGGCCAACAAATCCTACTTCCACGTCCACGAAGACATGAGTCGCGTGACCCCTGGGCAATGATGGCATGCAATGGATGTATGTCATGTAGCTAACGGAAGAGGGTGGGGGCAAATATCCGGCGCCCAGAAATAGCTGGACCTAGTTGACTAAGGGAATAAACCCTGACAGAAAATTCTGGTCCTCCAGGTTGGGGGTTTAGCTATGGGGTAGTATCCCGTACTTGTAAAAACTAACAGTACTCAAGACACAGACGCTGAGCCTCGGATATTGGACGGATTCAATCGACGACGAATTTTTGCAAAAACAAGGAACATGAATATTGGAACATGGAATGTGCAAGGGTTAGGAACTAAACAGAAGGAAGTCTTTGACCAGTTGGAGAAATATGAGATGGATATAACGGTGCTTACAGAGACGAAGAAGAAGGGTCAAGGGAATGAGGAAATTGGCAATTACATACATTTCTATAGTGGAGTAACAAAGTGCAAACGTGCCAAGGCTGGAGTGTCCATTGCTCTGCACAAGAAACTACGGAGCTGCATCCGCAATTGGGAAGAGGTAGATGAGAGACTCATGAAGATCGAGTTAGAATTGCGTGGACACAGTATTGTAATTGTAGCAGTATACGCACCTACAGAAGATGCAACAATGAGCTTGAAGGACGAGTTTGAACGTAAGCTGACGAAACTTTTGAGTGACATTAATCATAGGAAGGAAATTATTTTGACAGGAGACCTCAATGCTAGAGTTGGTAGAAGAATAGGAGATGAAGTGGTGGGAAGATTTGGTGAGGAGCATGTTAATGACAATGGGTTGCGTCTTATTGGGCTATGTGAGGCATTTTCATTACGAATATGCAATGGGTTCTTTCCTCACAAGGAAATTCATAAGTATACCTGGACGCAGCCCACTTTAGGACGGAAGTCTATCATTGACTATGTTATACAGAGGAAATCTTCATTCTTAAAAACCACTGATGTGAAAGTGTACCGAGGTGCTGAATGCGGTACCGACCACTACTTGGTTCGAGCTTGTGTTAATATCAAACCTAGGAATCATGATGTTAAAAGGAAGGAGAAACGGGATCGGAGTCTTACTGGAATTCAGCAAGACCGTTTCCAGTTGGACTTACTACGTCAAGACTCCATTAGATTTTTATACAAATTGAGACTCGCTGCGAAGATAAGCGATGTGTTTCAAGGTGATTGGCATGAAGCGAGGGCGGAGGAATTGTATGAGAAGATAAAGAGGGTTATCCTAGAAGCTGCAAATGAGGCTCTCGGCATAGAAGTAAGACAGGAAGTAAGGAAAGATTGGTGGAACAAAGAAGTTGAAGAATTAGTGATAGAAAAAAAGGAAATGTATAAAAAGTGGTTATCAACACGAGATCTCGAGGATAGAAAGATGTATGCTCGAATGAGTAGAGAGGTGAAGAAGATGGTTAAGAAGAAGAAAAGTGAGAGTTGGGAGAAGAAATGTGAAGAAGTAGATTGGTGTTTGCTGGGAACCAAACAAAAAGAAGCATGGAAGATAATTAAGAATATGAGACAGGATCATCGAAATTCGGCGCGAGTGCAGATGATTAGCGCGGACCGGTGGGTAAATTATTATAGTGAGATGCTTTATGAGGATAGAGATGAGTATCGGGATGGGTTAGAGGAGGTACTCAGGGCTACGAAGACAAATGAAAGAGTGGAGAGGATTTCAAAGGAGGAGATCAAGTTCGCTTTGAAAGGCATCAAGAATGGGAGAAGCCCGGGTCCTGGAGGTGTGCACATTGAATTGGTCAAGAGTGCCCCAGATGTTGTTCTCGAGATAATGGCCTGTATATTTAACAAGTGTTTAATTGAAGAGGATTGCATACCCAAGGAGTGGAAATTGGCGTATGTTACATCCATCTTCAAGAAGGGATCTCAACTCGAATGTAAGAACTACAGGGGGATAAGCGTGACTTCATCAGTGGGTAGACTGTATGGGCGGGTTATTAAGAAGCGACTTGAAGACCAGATTAATATTGACGAGGAACAATGTGGCTTCACAGCAGGCAGATCATGTGCAGACAATATTTTCTCCATAAAGCAAGTGATTTCGAAGCGAAAGGCAAGGAACACCGATACGCATCTTGTATTTATAGATTTGGAAAAGGCATATGACACGGTACCTCTTAAGAACCTCTTTAAAATATTGGATGAGAGTGGGATCAGCAGCAAGTATATCAACACTATAAAGAGTATGTATTACCAACAGGAGAGTGTTGTTAAAAGTGGAAATAAATTGTCGCAACCTTTCATAATAACAAAAGGTCTACGGCAAGGGTGTTGCTTATCTCCCACTCTATTCAAAGTGTATGTCAACGAGATTTTAAAAGAGTGGCAGAGGAAATGCAGGGGCATGGGAATTGACGTTGGTGGTGAACTTCTTCATACTCTCCTCTTTGCTGATGATCAGATATTAATGGCCTCAGATGAGTATGACATTGATTTTATGCTGAGGAAGCTTAATGATGCATATGAGGAGGCAGGATTAAGAATCAGCGTTACAAAGACATAATATTTGGTGGTTGGCAAGGAGTTTGGAGAGGGCTTGGATTTGAATGGACAGTGTATCGAGGTGTGTGAGCAATATAAGTACTTGGGAACTGTAATTGATAAAGAAGGAAACAGTAGGAGAGAGATATCCTGTCGTATTGGTCAGGCGAGACAGGCAATACAGAAGCTCAATTCGTTACCCTGGTCCAAAAAAAGAATATACCAGACGATAGTTCAAAGCATACTTCTGTATGGTGCAGAAACGTGGGAGATGACGCAGAGGGATAGAGAAAGGCTGCTTGCAGTGGAAATGGATTTCTTAAGAAGGAGTTGTGGAGTCTCAAGATTAGAGCACGTGAGGAATGAGGAGATAAGAAGACGGATGGGAGTAGAAAAGACGGTGGTTAATTGTATAGAAACAAATAGACTTGTTTGGTATGGGCATGTTCAGCGCATGGAACCTCAGAGGTGGCCAAAAAGATTAGAGTCTTGGTTACCTCCTGGTAGAAGAAGACGAGGGCGACCAGAAGAGGATTGGAAGAAACAGGTGCTGCTGGACATGTCAAGAAGAGGAATTGGTGGTGATGACTGGACGGACAGAGAGAGGTGGCGTCTGGAGTGCGGGAAACGGCCGGCTTAGAGCTGTAGACAACCCGCTATTATTATTATTACGTACACTTGACACTTCAAAAATATATAATAGTGTTCCATAGATAGTTAGTAATTATTTGACAACGTGTCATGATTTCCTTCAGTCAAGATCAAATTATGAAAAGTTACCCTTCTAATATCACCATATTAACAGTACTGCAAGAATATGTATGAGCCCACTTCCAATTGTTATTTAATTCTTCCACCCTTATATTACTTATCTATTACAGCATGAAATCTTTCTTCTATCGCCATTGACAAAACTATAAAATAGGCATTACTAAAAATAGCTTCAGTCGTAGATTCTGGCTCTAATAGAAAGAGGAAAATGTACCTACTTCTAAATTTCTTTCCACTTTTAGGATAGAATGATGTCTTTAAAAAAACGATGCGCCAAGTCCTTTTGTAAAGTATTTCTCGGTGTTTATTCTTTTATTTCAAAAATACGATTAAATATTGGGAAATGTCATTGACTTGGCTCCTTTTTTGATATCACTCCTTTTCGGTGTTGAATTTTTTTAAAGTAAAGAGACTTGGCTGCATTTTTTACACGGAGTGTTTTTTTCTGGGATAATATATAGCTTAGGTATATCCTTTATTGAGCGAGCGAAGCGAGCGTCTCCTTTTGGCTCTTTTGGCACGGACCTCTGTTTTTTTTTGTGTTTTTTTTTCTGTGCCTGACGATATACAGGTCAGAGTTTTTCTTCGATCGAGCTGAAATTTTGCACACATGTACGTAACATTTCCGATGGTTGCAGACCCTAATTTTTTTGAAATCCATTGATTGGTTCAAATTTAAAAAAAAATTATCTTTCGATTGGTGGGTTTGATCAATTTGAAATTTTGACAAGTCATTACGACCAACATTTTACCCAATCATAAAAAGTTTCAGCCAAATCCTCCCATTGGTTAAAATCAAAAAAAAATCTTCCATGTGAAATTTGAAATTTAAACTAGAACCGTTTGACCGATCAACTTAAAACTTTGCATGGTCATTGGGACCCACATTATCTGTGTTTTTGACAATTTTCAGACAAATCTGTGTTTAAATCCAAAAGTTATTGACATTTTACGGACATTTTGCTTGTTGCTATGGATCACGGCCAATTCGACGCCTCAGTTCCAATGTTCCAAGGTAGTTAAAACAGAAACTTTGATCGATCTGATATGTGTTCACACACTAATATCATATGAGTGGTACCAGGTATTTTTTGAACGAGATACTGTAATTTTTTTAAAATTAACAAGGAACCGTTCAATCATAAAGGTTCAATCGATCAACTTAAAATTTTGCATGGTTATTAGGTCCAATATTTTTGGACTTGTTGACGATTCTCATACAAATCTGTGACGAAATTCAAGAATTATTGGCTTTTAATGACATTTTCAGTAGGTAGACAAAATTTCGGTTCGAGGTGTTGCGCGTATCCGTGCTCGCTCATCAACGCGTTACACTGAGCGTTTTCCTAGTCCAGATTTGTGAGATTTGCATTTATTGAGCGAGCGAAGCGAGCGTCTCCTTTTGGCTCTTTTGGCACGGACCTCTGTTTCTTTTTGTTTTTTTTTGTCTGTCGTCTGCTCGTATACAGGTCGCACCGTTTATCCGATCAAGCTGAAATTTTGCACACATGTCCAGACCAAATATGAGATTTGCAGACCCTAATTTTTTTGAAATCCCCTGATTGGTTCAAATTTTAGAAAAATTATCTTTCGATTGGTTGGTCCAATCAATTTGAAATTTAGCAAAGTCATTGCAACCAACATTGTACCCAATCATAAAAAATTTCAGCCAAATCCTCTTATTGATTCAAATTTGAAACCATTTTTCCGATGATTTTTGTAATTTAAACTAGAACCGATTGACCGACCAACTTAAAACTTCGCATGGTCATTGGTGCCAACATTTAAGGTATTTTTGCCAATTTTCAGTCTAATCTGTAGTTATTTTCAAAAGTTTTTGTCATTTCAGGGACATTTTATTCCATAATCTTGAAATATTTACTACATTTTCATCCCTGCTTTCTTTAAGCTTCTGCTCCAAGGCCTGTAGAGCAGCCAAGCGGTCCACAATTTACATTAAAACTAGCGCATATTTATTTATTTATTTATTATTTCAAACACACCCTGTGCATTTGCTGACAGTAGGAGTAGGGTGAACCCCGTAACACTGTGTGCCCTACTGCCAGCTACAAATAATACATACATCAAACAATATCACTTAATACTAACTAACAAATAAAATAGATAGGTAGGTATCAAAATTATATTAAAAAAAAATGGAATCAAATCGGATGCAGTAAGAAGGCCAAATCCTCCAATTGGTTTAAGTTTAAATAATATCTTCTGAATGGTCGACAATCAAAATGTTCTGATTAAGTTCAAATTTTGCATGGTGATCAAGACCAACATAATCTAAAATTTTACACATCGGTAGCCCAATCAGTCAAGTTTTAATTTTCATTTTACGAGTTAAGTACGGGTTGTCAAAAGCTGGAAAAAGTATGTAGGAAAGTCACGACACAATGGATCTGATATTTATCCAGAGTATTTATATGGAGATTGGAAAGTTGCAGAGAAAATCGTCTTGTGCCGTGTCGTTTATCGTGACTAGGGTTGTTGCGTGTTCTGTGCTGGCTCATCAACGCGTTACACTGAGCGTTTCCCTAGTATAATATAAATATAAGTGTGGTATACTACCTATGGTACCGAATTAAAATCTCTATACTTTATAATGTTAAATGTAAACAGCAGCAGTGTGTGAAATTGTATGTGTATAAATTATATTTTATTTGCTATAAGTAAGGTTATAACACAAATATTTAAAATGTAATCATTATCGTTACAATGTTGTTATAATAATACTTATTTCAAAGTACAGTTACATTTCTCATCATCATAGTTATCAACAATGATATCGATATTATCGTTATTATTATTTTTAAAATAAAATTTTGTTTGGGAACTTTTTGAAATCACTACCGTTCAATGCTGAATATTTAGGTTTATTGAGCGAGCGTAGCGAGCGTCTCCATTCTGCACTTTTGGACACTTTCTCTGTTTTTTTTTGTGTGTGGGTTTGTTTGGCCCGACGGCACAGGCCACAATTTTTTTTCCAATCGAGCTGAAATTTTGTACACATACTATGTAACGGTTTGAATTCGGCGCTGGCGCCAACGTCAAGTCGTTACCATTAGCCGGCATTTGTACCCATATTTGGAGGGTCGCCTAGAGCAGAAAAGATGTCATGCGCAATGGTCAATGATAGTCGAGTTCGCGGATCGGCGACCTGAGCTCTTTCTCTTTCTCTGACTGACCGTCGTCGACTTCACATCGCCGCGTGAGTAGTGTTTAAATGTAGATTGTAACCACGCTAAGTTGTAGCGGATATAACGTAGTGCGACTGGTCGTCCAGCCCCTACTTGCAGGTTCAATCTTGAGCTTTGTTAACAGAATCATTATTGTGCCCCTGTGGCCTACTTGAAATAGAGTAGTTAATGTATTTTGTCGTTGCGTAGTTTTTGTATTGCAATCAAGTGTGGCCACACTTGGATTGTCTCCGCGGAGAGTCAGGCAGTCAGGGAAAGGGCACCCTTTTCGGATCATCACACCTATCTAAATTCAACATGGTATTAAGTAAGTCCAGTAATCTTAGAACGTCGTCTGTACGAGTTCTATTTAAGTAAATGTCCGAAGTAATTCGGCGAGCATCTTATCACGGAGGAGTGTAAGTAAAGAGTTTATTATATTTATCATTGTATTGTATCAGTCTTATTTGCTATTCATTCAATTGCATGTGTTGTGTTGCCTCCAGGCACACAGCTGATGAGGTTACGACCTGTGTTGTACACAGAGTCCATTTACGCGAGGAGGTCAAACCCCCGGTAATCTGTTATCTCATTCTGATCATTTGTATGTTGTGTTTATTTGACTGTTCATTTATTCCTCACTTGAGGTTATGTAATAAAACCATAATTAATGTCAACTGGACATCACAGCCTTATGTCTTGATAGTCTAGCACCTAGTTCTGATCCTATTGCTCTCGCTCATGTCGTGTCTCTCTCTTTGTCAACTACCACGAGATCACCCGCCCACACCCATCTCCAGCTGTTGCTAGCCCGGCACTGGTTATTTCTGCCCGAGGCGACGACGCCGGCGTGGCAACTAATATCATTCTAACTTAATCGTGTATAGTTTTTGAGAGCTGCCCTTTAATTGGTTCAAAAATTAAAATATCTCCCGATTGGTCGAAAATCAAATTGCTTCGATTAAGTTCAAATTTTGCATGGACATTAAGACACCCATTTTCGATTATTTTACAAGTTTTCAGCCCAATCATAAGATAACTTATGGACTTATTGACAATTTTCACTGTTTGAAACTGTCAGAATTGATGGTATCAGGAAATTCCAATGCTTTCTGGATTGTTTTATGTAACAACCAAAGTGTATATAGATGGCTATTCTCCGTTTCAATGAAATACATTATTCATGTTGACTGTGTGGATTATATTGCAATTCATAAGGGATGTATATTATGTACCTATGTATATGTATACCTACATTGGTCTTATATTAATTTTTTTAATATGGATCGTGTTTCACAGTTATGTTAGAAGCAACGTTTCGAATAGATATCACATGTAACATCTCATATTTGACACACAGACTTATTGCTTTGAATGTTCAGAGAGATTGATGGAGAAGTATCAAATTCATGGTGCACCCACGGAAAGAATAATTGACGGTAAACTGCTAAGTTGAAGCTCGAGCTACCGTCAATATTTGTTGAATGGCGAAAAAATTATTATTATGTATCAAACCCTATAACACCACATGCTCAATATCTGCGGTTTCCTCTGTGCTTTCGTCTGGGCAATCAAATTTTAAAAAGGACTAAGAATTTTTCAAGCAATTTATGTGACCGTGGGTGTGCATTGATCTGTTATTCAATTTTTCCAGAACGTTTATGGAAAGTTGCGTTGAAAATCAGTAATGATGTATAGTTAGTTATCTTTGATTGAATGGATCGTGCTCGATTGGCGATGTTGCGCGTGTCGGTGCTCGCTCATCAACGCGTTACACAGAGCGTTTTCCTAGTTATTATTTTATGTTGAATAGACTTGGCTGGTATTTTTACATGGAGGGTTTTTATGGTATATTCTTTCCTCATAAAAATATAGGGTTCATACAGTATAGTGCAGGTTCAAATGTAGAAAAAATGCTTTCCGCTCGATTGGAGTGCCGAAATTGATTTTTTCATAATTATCGATTGTTTACATCATTCTTAATATTACCTGACGTGCCTTCAATTTTTTTGGTGGCCATCTTGGAAAATATGGCGAAAAACGTTAATTTAACAAATAATTTAATTTTTGGTAGAGGAAAGGTTGAAAAATTATGAAATAATTCACAAAAACTAACTCAAATATGGGGACTTGAAAAATAAATTCGCCGTGAACGAATTCTATTTTTTCATTGTTGGAATTGACCAATCACGTTTCTGTGTTTTTTTGCTCTCAATTTATTATGAAACGCGTGGACTTAGACTAAAATATGTGGAATTAAAATTTGTAGACAATTTCATTTTGAACAATTTGCGTTTTTAAAAAAAAACATTTTTTTTTAAATTTAATTTTTTTTAAATTTAAAAAAAAATTGTTTACGGCGTATTTTTTTTTCAAGTCACTATATTTGAGTTAGTTTTAGTGAATTGTTTCATAATTTTTCAATCTTACCTCTACCAACAATTAAATAATTTGTAAAATTTACGTTTTTCGCTCGTTTTCCGCCATATTTTCCAAGATGGCCACCAAAAAAAATGAAGGCACGTCAGGTAATATTAAGAATGATGTAAACAATCGATAATTATGAAAAAATCAATTTGAGCACTCCAATCGAGCGGATTACATTTGCTCCCCTACTAGTAGGTAGATGGAGTAAAGAGCAAATAGTCTGCTATTAAAAAGTTTATTGACATAGTTATTAGTAACACGTAATTTAATTAAGGTTTTCAAGTTTAGAGTTTATGTATTTAGAAGAAACTATTGCCATATACAACTAAATAAATATAAAGAAGTTACTATGTGCGTGGCATTCGAACCATGTTGACGTTTCTACCATTGAGAGGCTGAAACGGACGGCGGTTTTTAGTCAGCGGCTTTCCCGCGCTGTCCTTTAAAGAGCGGAACTTCTTCACCTGAAAGAAGCAAACGATCTGCACTATATTTCCTATCTCATTCAATTTATTTGTCAACAGAAAGAATGATTCACTGTTTAAACGGCCCGCTAGTTCGCTAATGGCATAACCTGTTGTTCCCAAATTTGGTATATGGGGTGGGGTGGGCCATAGCTTAAAATTCAGATATTTCGTAACAATGTGAGATTTTTCAATTTTAAGATCCATAGTAGGCCGAAAATGCCATGTTATTGCTTACAAAAGTGTATGGTCTGCTCCTCAGTTTATTAGGCAGTAACGGTATGTTGAGTGTGTGTGTGTGTGGGTGTGTGTTGACAAAGCTATCAATGTGAGCTCAGGCGGGTGAATACACAACAGGAATGTGAGGTCCATTTTCAATGTGAGCTCAGACCCCCTGAGCTCGGATTGTTTAGTATAGGGAATCAATGCTAAATGATAAATAAGGCCTTCCTACCGAGTTTCAGCTATGAGCTCACATTGATAGATTTGTCTGTTTTCGTAGTTGAGGTGTGTTCCCACCAGGGCGGCGCTCGAATAGTTTTCACACACTTCGTACACACCCATGACGCGTAGTGACCGCAGCATGTGAGCTCCTTTTTCGGACATGCATTTTGTGGAGTTCCCTTTAAATTCGAATCAGCCAATGACATGACGGCATTCAAATATTTGAAATACACACAGCGCGACCGCCTAAGCCAATACAATGTGAGGTCATAAAAAATAAAAACGTATAGTTTTGTAAACTATTTATTAATACGTTCAATTGTTAGGTACACCTATGTTACATGCATAGAAACCAGCAAATAAATTAAGATCACTACATTGGAGCAATGACTAAACAATTAAATACAATTAAATATCGTATTACTCTGTTGAAGATAATCGTATGTATTTTTTAAAAGTACGTAATATCGTGCGTATGCTAAAATCGTGTACGTACCAAATGATTACCGGAAATTAATAACAATAACGTTAAACAATGTAACTATTACATAAAACAAATGTCACATACGTGCGAAATAGACAAGTTTCTAACTGCAGTAACTGACTATCGATATTTTTATAGAGGGGGGAAATCCACGTAAAATGTTATTGAATACAATTTCACAAATATGTATATTTTTTGTTGGATTATATATAACTTGTAACATCTTGAAAAACATTCTATATTGTTATATTTGACAGACTTGCGTCTTGTGTCTTAAAATGTTGTAATTTAAACGTTGAATTTAAATTTAAATCGGATTGGCGTGTATTAACACACAGACGACCTCGTATTGTTATTTTAAATTCAACAATGTGTATGCGATAGCCAGAAGACTTCAGATACAACTGAGAAATCGGATTGGCGTGTATTAACACACAGACGACCTCGTATTGTTATTTTAAATTCAACAATGTGTATGCGATAGCCAGAAGACTTCAGATACAACTGAGAATATCGGATTGGCGTGTATTAACACACAGACGACCTCGTATTGTTATTTTAAATTCAACAATGTGTATGCGATAGAACTAAACTACAGAAGACTTCAGATACAATTGAGAAATCGGATTGGCGTGTATTAACACACATACGACCTCGTATTGTTATTTTAAATTCAACAATGTGTATGCGATAGCCAGAAGACTTCAGATACAACTGAGAAATGGGATTGGCGTGTATTAACACACAGACGACCTCGTATTGTTATTTTAAATTCAACAATGTGTATGCGATAAAACTACCCAAAAGACCTTGAAGAAATTCAGAAAGTTCAATATATTGATTCAAACTCAAAATGAGGATATTGTTTAGTAATGATTATCCGTAAACGAATGACCAATGCTATGTAAATTTACTTTCATAATATTAGGAGTAAATATGGACGAGTTTGGGATTTATTTAAACAATTGCTTGATAGTTTTTCCTTGTTTTATACACATGCATTAGATTTGCTTCACTGAACTGTTGTGTATCACCGATACGCACACACCGCATTATCTGAGGTCCTAGAGCTTCGACCTTGAACTGAAGGTAGGAGTGTTTATCGCCATAAGAAGGTTTCCATTTTCTGCGTGGTTAGGGGTTTCAGTTTACTTCGAACATGAGTAATATGTTTGATTCTCTCCACGAGTGTGTAATGAGACTTGCCAACCTTCACCGTCTTTCCGAAGTATCTTATATTGTAATATTAATTTCTCATGTCATGCGACGACACTTACTTATATTTTGGGTTAATTTTTAACTTATATCCGAATGATTAAAAAGTAAAATGAATAAAGATGCGATCACAAAGAGAGCTTTTACATGTTGCTTTTCAATTTAAATATCACCGCTTTGCCTGCAATGTTCACATGACACGTCCCGGATATTTTTATATTGCTATGTAGGTACGTTGTCTATGAGAATTCTAAGCTGCAAATTAACTGCAATTTTAAAACAGGAAAAATCGATAGTGATCTCATTATCAACGACATTGTCAAAAGTCGATATTTTTCAAAAGCGGCAAAATTCTTGGGAATTCGTGGTTTTCAACAGGTAGGTACACATAGGAAAACTGTTGATCATGAAGACATTTGCGATAAGAAGAGTCTATTTGCGATGCAATTGAACGAACTTTGGGGTTTGGAAAGGTTTTTTGAAAATGTAACAGATCCGAGAACAAGACACAGCACCGCCAGACGGAGGTAGCTCCAGATTATTTATCGAAAATCGAGTTTGAGCACATCGCTTGCAATTTTTGGAGGAAATACTTGAATATGCAAAACTTAACTAATGCTTACACGTCGATTCCGATGGACATAACGCCGACTCACTAATTCAAGATGGCGCCGAAATGGGCCTTAAAAATTAGTTTTTTGTCCTTTTGAGAGCGAAAGTACGAGACATTTTTAAAAAAAGAGGGTAGGTCCCAGCTCGATATTGAGTGAAGAAAAATAAAAAATACTAGAAATTCTCAGCTAGTCGATTTTTGAAATTGTAACGCCGAACTTTAAACTCAAAATTGGGCAAAAATTTTAAATACATGCCCCCGCAGACCATCGATTTACCTTCTACAGACCTATTAGGACCGCGTCTAGAACTCGACTCATTAGGCGACCCTCCCATCATTTGCCGCTCACAGGGGATGTGAGCAAGTTGGCTCAAGCGCCAACACACGAGCTCGAGGCAATGTATTAACAAGACGGACTTACGCCCCTCTGCGTCTAGAATTCGACACCTTAGCAACCCTCCCATTACGCACAGTTTTGTATACAATAATCTTTACGGTCATTATTAACAGCTTCAATTTCTCAGACGGATGCTTTTCTGTATTCAATTTATTATGAAATACCTATTAAAATACTTTCTTCATAACATACAGTGTTTAAGAATTATTTAAATAATTAATAGCAGAAGTTCTATCTTATACACACTCTAGGCTCATTTACAGTATCAATTCGAGTTCACAAATGTGTGATGATCATTATGAATTTATCAATTACAAACGAGGTCCTAGGATTTTTCTCTCCACTGTTTGAAAAAGATTCGTCAAATTCAATATATTCCCTGATGTATTATCCTATTGTGAGTGTTTTTTGTTTGAAACACTTTTCTCTAGGATGCTTGGATTAACGGTAATCATCGTTCAAATAAAATTATTTTCTCTGCGTTGACTTCACGTGCAAGATCGAGGTTGCTCTAACGTTGTTACTATGGCATTAAATCTGAACAAATTCACGAATTTTAGAATCGGTCTTTCTCTCTCATTTTTGCAAGTAGACAGTTGAATTTTAGAGTGGTTTACTCCAATTTTCCCGCTGAATTCGAATGCAGATTTTGAAAATGTTGTCAGTAGAGTGAATAAACATCAATTAACTGAAATGGCATCTGTGTGTGATATTGATAAGGGCGGGATTCCCATGTCAAAGATACTGAATAATGAATCGTACGGGCTGTGACATGTGATTAAAATGAAACCTAATTACAATTATAAGTGTTTTACACAAGACACTATTATTTAGTGTTTTAAATTAATATGGCATATGAATCGGTGGCTGTGTGGACAAGAAAGATCTGAGATTATACCGGACAAGCACATTATTCAATTCAACTAGATAAAATTTCATCATGAAAACAACAAGAAATTAGCCATTTTTAATTTTTTTTTTGAGTATACCAAACTTTGATATTTTAGGGAATATAATTGAGAAAATATATTCTGGGTGAGAGTTCTCTAAAATCGAAAATAACTTGTACCATGTTTCCATCATATTAGCTGTAATATTTTACCACTTGTCAATGATGTAGTTTTGTGTAGGATGTTTCAATATGACATTTGGCATAAGTAGTATATGATGGTAAATTAAGAATTCTTTTCTAGATTGGAAATTTGTTAATATGAAAATGTTGAGATAAAATGAAATCGTTGTAAATTTGTTCTAAAAGGAGCATACGTTCATAATAAATATACACAGATGCGTCGGAAGTATATTTTTGCAGGGGGGGGGGGGGCACTCCTGGTTGTCAGATGCCCCAAAAGTAGCTGAAAATACATTTTTTCGGGAAAACACGTTTACGTTTGAGTTCAATGTGGGGTTTTGGGGGAAAAGCCCCCCAAAATCATGCAGGTCGGATTTGTTTTTAATTTCAGAAGTTCATATGGACCAAATTTCGATGCGCTTTGGCTTATAATTTTTCGGCGATTTGCTCCCATTACATAGGGATTAACTGAAAATTTGAACTTTAATATCTTTACTCAATAGTTTCTTATGAAGATTATTTCGAAGTCGGACAATTTATTAAGTAGATTTGAATGAATATCTATATTATGGGGAAGGGGGGGGGGGTGGCACATTGATTTATCTGCCTCATGTGTTTTCTTAGGGGGTGGCACGTTTACCCCCCCCCCCTTCGCCGCTCCAGCGCCCATAAATATACATTATATTCATTTTAATTTTTTTATTTCGCTTCAACTAATGTGCAAAGTGGAAATAACCGCCGAACCAGGGCTCGAACCCGGGAGATCTCACTTCCCGGGCGAGAGTTCTACCAACCTGGCTACCATTAGATGTTTTGCTTCACACATACCTTCATATTGAAATTGAAGTTATTTTTATATTGAATATAATTTACATTTATTGAATTTTATTTTATTTGTTATCAAATAAATGAATTACATTTATTAAAATTGTTCAACAAACTATTCACCAAAGTCAAGAAGCTATAGCATCAGTGGAAAAGTCATAATAGTAATTAACTAGGGAAAATGCACCAGTCATTGGCAGATGTACCATACTAAGCGTGTAAATGTACTACTACCCAGCCGCACACCCCTTGTTACGCCCCTGAAATTCACATTCTTTGTTTCTATCTCATACACACAGTATACTTATTCATTATCAATTCGAGTTCCCAAATGTGTGACGCTCAATATGAATTCATCAATTACAAACGAGGTCCTAGGTTTCTTCTCTCCTCGCTTTGAGGAGGATTCGTCAAAATTTATATTTTCCCCGATGTATTATCCTATTGTGAGTGTTTTTTGTTTGAGACACTTTTCTCTAGAATGCTTGGATTAACGGTAATCATCATTCAAATAAAATTATTTTCTCTGTGTTGACTTAACTTGCAAGGTCGGGGTTGCTCTAACGTTGGTACTATGGCATTAAATCTGAACAAATTCACGAATTTTAGAATCGGTCTTTCTCTCTCATTTTTGCAAGTAGACAGTTGAATTTTAGAGTGGTTACCTCCAATTTTCACGCTGAATTCGAATGTGAACTCAGATTTTAAAAATGTTGTCAGGAAAGTGAAAAAATTCCAAATAACTGAAATGGATTCTGTGTTTGATTTTGATAAGGGCGGTATTCCCATGTTAAAGGTACGGGATAATAAACCTTATACGGTCTAGCAATACGTGATTGAGTGAAGAATTGTTATATTATTTAAACATGTATTTCACAGCTATCGATATGAAAACAATTGATCCTAACGCCATCTCCAATAGATATCGTCTATTTGCGATGTAATTGAACGAAATTGAGATATTTGAACGAATTTTTAAAACTACCACAGATCGAAGTGATCGATAGTGTGGTAGGTATACTTACGAGGAGTGTTCCGGAATATTTGCTAAAATTCGAGTGGTGCTTTCGTCATCTATTTTTGCCGTAGAAACAAGATTTACCAGAATCGGTCCTAGTTTTCGCATAGATTTCAAAGCCAAGCGATTACGTATCTGAAATTGGCGGCCGCCAAATTGCAATAACCTAAAGTTTTGTTATGTTATGTTATTTTTGTTTAAAAATTGTTAAAATTCAAAGATTACCATATTTTTGTAGTGGGATGACTAGTTTTAAAGGTATCAAAAAAATTTAAGAAATATTAAAATGATTTATTTTATTATCATTGTTTAAAATCAGTAAAATATACATTGACGCCATAGCTCAGAGTATTGCATACGGCAACAATGTCTTCACCATCGTTACAAATTGTTTCTTGGCTAGAATTGATAAATCATGATGCTCACCCACGGGGTTTCCCGTCAAAATAAAATCGTATTTGTCGGTAAAAATTATTATTTTCATACTCAAAAGTGTACACATTAATTCATAAATATAATGTTTTATTCAGTGGACATTTTCTAGGGAAAACGGTTATACTGTCAAATGGCGTAATTTCTTAATCAACTAACAATTAATGACGTTGACATGGTTACAATAAAATATTAAATCATTCGACAGGAATGCCGTTTCCCGTCAAATTGTCCACTTGATTTAAATGTCATATTTATCAATGGATATTTACACTTTTGAGTATAAAACAGTATGTTTTATCAACATTATGTTGATATTTTCTATAAATAAATTTGTTAGAATAAATAGCTTTTTCTTAAATCTGAAGGTATACCACGAAACAAAATAAGTCAGGAAGAACAGCCAAGAGAATCAAGCCTGCTACCCATTACAAACAATAACATTTCCGTAATTATACAAGAACAATAACCACTTTTTGACATACTATTAAAATGCTAGTTGGACTAAATTGTTTTCTTCCTACTTAATTTTCCTCGTAACCTTGGACTGCGAAAATGTGTTTCAAGGTTGTAATTTTTCAATCATTAGTCAATTTTTTTTGCGATAATCATCTATAAAATAAATATTTTCTCAGACTTATATGGTTCTATCTTATACACACTAGGCTCACTCGTATCATCAATTCGAGTTCACAAATGTGTGATGATCAATATGAATTATGCCATTACATACGAGGTCCCAGGATTTTTCTCTCCTCTGTTTGAACAGGATTCGTCAAATTCAATCTTTTAACCGATGTATTATCCTATTGTGAGTGTTTTTTGTTTGAAACACTTTTCTCTAGAATGCTTGGATTAACGGTAATCATCGTTCAAATAAAATTATTTTCTCTGCGTTGACTTCACGTGCAAGATCGAGGTTGCTCTAACGTTGTTACTATGGCATTAAATCTGAACAAATTCACGAATTTTAGAATCGGTCTTTCTCTCTCATTTTTGCAAGTAGACAGTTGAATTTTAGAGTGGTTACCTCCAATTTTCACGCTGAATTCGAATGTGAACTCAGATTTTAAAAATGTTGTCAGGAAAGTGAAAAAACTTCATATATTGATAAGGGCGAGATTCCTATGTTAAAGGTGCGGGATAATGAACCTTACGGTCTAGCAATACGTGATTGAGTGAAGAATTGTTATATTATTTATACAATTATTTCACAGCTATCGATATGAAAACAATTGATCACAACGCCAATTCCAGTAGATATCGTCGTTTTGCGATGTAATCGCAAACACTCCACCTCCGAAATATTTGCGTGTTGCTTTCGTCATCTATTTTTGCCGTAGAAACTAGATTTACCAGAATCGGGCCTAGTTTTCGCATAGATTTCAAAGCTAATCTGAAATTGGCTACCGCCAATTTGCAATAAACTAAAGTTTTGTTTTGTTACGAAATTTATATTTGCATGAATTCAGAGATTACTACAGTTTTGTTGTGGGATGACTAGTTTTCATGGTATCTATTAAAAAAAATTAAGAAATATTAATATGATTTATTTTATTACCATTGTTTAAAATCAGTAAAATATACACTAACGCCATAGCGCAGATCATTGCAATGGCAACAATGTCTTCACCATCGTTACAAATTGTTTCTTGGCTAGACATTATAAATCATGATGCTGTCCTATATCACCCACGGGGTTTCCCGTCAAAATAAAAACATATTTGTCGGTAAATATCATAATTTTCATACTCAAAAGTGTACACATTATTAAATTAATTAATATAATGTTAAAATCAGTGGACATTTTCTAGGGAAAACGGTTATACTGTCAAATGGCGTAATTTTTTAATCAACCATCAATGACGTTACCATGGTAACAGTAAAATATTACATCATTCAACAGGAATGGCATTTCCCGTCAAATTGTCCACTTGATTTAAATGTCATATTTATCAATGGATATTCACACTTTTGAGTACAAAAACAGTGTGTTTTACTAACATTTGTTGATATTTTGTAAGTATAATTTTGAAACGATTTAAATAATATATTAATATTTCCTAAAACACATGCATGATGAGTGTGAATATAATTATTATCTGCGCTGATAATAACAATTTTGTGATAAATAAGTTGAGTGATTTCCAATTATCAATTCATTATGAAATTCGAGGATCTAGTGGAGCGGTCGCTCCACCCAGCCAAGTCGTACTATACACTCACAGTCACTCAACATACCGTAAATGCCTAATAAACTGAGGAGCAGACCAAACACTTTTACTGTAAGCAACAACATGGCATTTTCGTCCTACTGGATCTCAAAATTGGTAAATCTCACATTGTTGCGAAATATCTTAATTTCGAGCTATGGCCCACCCCACTACATATACCAAATTTGGGAACAATAGGTTATGCCATTTGCGCGCTAGAGGACCGAGAAAACAGTGAAATTACACCACTTTCTGATTCTGAAGATGATGATGATTCTGATGATATCACGAAACGTCGCTATCACCGCCACAGCCTAAACGGCTGAACCGATCGACCTGAAATTTTTACCACATGTGCACTTTTGGCGTCTGAGGTGCCTTTTTATAAAACCAACCGGAAGCCGCCATTTTGAAACCGGAAGTGACGTCATAACTCAAAAACGTCTGGACCGATTAGAACGAAATTAGCGCCATTCGATTTAGATGGTCATCTATATGAAGTATCAATAAAAAAAATATTATTTTCTTATTTTCTAAACCGGAAGTGACGTCATAAATACGCAATATTTAACTTATTTCAACAAATTATACTATAAATACGTACATAATTAACTTACATTGTAACATAGACAATACAATTTATATATTCAAGGTAGCAGTGTTCTCGGCCGCCATTCCTGAAACCGGAAGTGACGTCATATATCTAAAACGCCTGTACCGATTGCAACTGAACTAGCTCCTGCGTATTCATTCTGCTATTTATTTGAAATATCAATTGTGAAAAATGAATAAATAAATTAATGGTACCGGAAATGGCGGCAGGAACCACTAAATGAAACCGGAAGTGACGTCATATATTACAAACGGCATGACCGATTTTACGGAAATATAGGGATTAGGAATTCAGATGGTCGTTCATGAAGGTATCAACTAGATAAAACTAGATTGTTTTCTTATTACCTATACCGGAATTCGGCCGCTATTTCAAAACCGGAAGTGACGTCATGTATCGAAAACGTCTGGATCGATTATAACGAAACTTAAGCTATTCTTCTTGGATAATCATTTTCATCTTATACCAAACGCAACTTTTCATAGTAACCAAATCGGTTGAGGCGTATTTTTTTAAAGAAATTAGTCCCTGCTCGGACATGTGCTACAAGCTGTATGAATAAACTAACAAAAGAAGTGATATCCCAGAAAAAACACTCCGTGTAAAAATACCAGCCAAGTCTCTTTAACTATAAAAAAAAATAGAAGAAATCTAAAAATTCAGCACTGAAAAGGAGTGATATCAAAAAAGGAGCCAAGTCAACGAATTTTCCAAATTTTAATCGTACCATTGAAATAAAAATATCAACCCCCGAGAAATACTTAAAAAAAGGACTTGGCGCATCGTTTTTTTAAAGACATTTTTCTATTCTTAAGCTTATGCCACTCACATACTACGTAGTTCAGAAATGCCTAGAAAAATTGGGACAAAACTTTCAAATTAAATATTGAACATTCTGTAAAATATTTTAAATTTAAATATAAGTACGCAAAGAAACATAGCATTGTCTTACAAGCAATAAATACAGAACAGTTGTGTTTGTGATTGGTAGGTACCTATAGTTTTGTGGGTACATCAACATACCTACTACAGCATTATACTTTGAACCTTCTCGCCGTGTAATTAATTGCTATTAATTAACATTTTATACCAAAAAAATTCATAAATTACATAACGTATTACTTTAGATAAAAATCTAGTCAGTAATTATTTGAGCAGCATGGCTCAGTGCACTAGTCACTTATACAAATCTCATTGACGGCCTTCTTGTAATGAGCGCTTTTGCTATTTCCCTCAGTCACGATATTGAGAAGTATGATTGATTAATATGACCCTAGAAATAGTGGCAATAACGAATAGACTAGGCCGCTTCCGTTTATTCGTTATTCGTTTATCCGTTTATTTCCTCTGAATATTGACAAAATACCAAAACTGCCAGTAGGTAAGAGTACTAGTTATATTAAAACGTAGTATGATTCGTCGATAATGAATGTGATATACTCAGGAAAATATACTTGTAGAGTTCTTCCTATACTTTTAGGATAGAAAAGTGTCTTTAAAAAAACGATGCGCCAAGTCCTTTTTTTAAGTATTTCTCGGGGGTTGATATTTTTATTTCAATGGTACGATTAAAATTTGGAAAATTCGTTGACTTGGCTCCTTTTTTGATATCACTCCTTTTCAGTGCTGAATTTTTAGATTTCTTCTATTTTTTTTTATAGTTAAAGAGACTTGGCTGGTATTTTTACACGGAGTGTTTTTTCTGGGTTCAATAGATACTGAAAGAAAGACCTCAGAAAGACTGAACAGATTCTCAAGTCTTCTTACACACTTGTCCGGTGGTTTAAACCTCTACTCATACATTCGAAGCAAACTGAGGAAACCTGACAACGCCGAAGACATACGATGCAATAGTTCTGGCGAGTAAATGGCAACCTCTACGTCAAGGTCAAAATTATAGGACCTCAGATGATGCGGTGTGTACGTACTCAACGTCACACAGCAGATCTAAGAAACTAATTCAATGCATTGTACAATACACACCGCAAATAATTTAAGACTATTTTATCATAAAGCTCCACTCACAGTTCATATATTCTCCGAATATTAGTAAAGTGGCTTTTCATTAATACTGAGCATTTATGTACAGAAATATTCGTAAAAAATGATAAAATCATGATTTAATACAGATAGGGTTGAAGTGTGGGTATGATCTGAGGTCAGTAAGGTTTTGTCTCATACACACTGATCCCGAAGACATTTGCGTTATTGAACGAAATCGATGGTATTTAACGATTTTTTCAAATGTTAACATTACGAAGATCAAGACGATGCATTGCCAGAGAGAGAGGGGAGTAGCTCCATAATATCAGTACCGGCCCAGTACCGCCCAGTACCTGCCGGTACCGGCCAGAGCAATTGGCCGGTACTGGCCCAGTACCGGAAATTTGGCCGCGTGCAGCCCAGCCAGCACTGAGCCAGTACCGGCGTCATTGCTGTTGGCCAGCATGATCTTTGAATGCACCATCTTGTTCGTGGCCAGCACCTTGCCAGAGTGGCCGGTACTATAGCCCATAACCGTGCCTTCATCGAGCCAGCTGATATGTTTACTGGGATTGATCTAAAATCATTCTAGGCCGAAAAGATTTTAAAAAAGTTATAGATACACAATGTCAACATATTTCTATCAATGCGAGCTCTCAAGTGTGTAATATAACCACAGTTGAGTCTATAGATTTGAAGCGAGGTACTTTGTGTTCTTGAAACACAATGTCAACTTATTTCCATCAATGCGAGCTCTCAAGTGTGTAATATAACCACAGTTAAGTCTATAGATTTGAAGCGAGGTACTTTGTGTCCTTGAAACACAATGTCAACTTATTTCCATCAATGCGAGCTCTCATGTGTGTAATATAACCACAGTTGAGTCTATAGATTTGAAGCGAGGTACTTTGTGTTCTTGAAACACATTGTCAACTTATTTCCATCAATGCGAGCTCTCAAGTGTGTAATATAACCACAGTTGAGTCTATAGATTTGAAGCGAGGTACTTTGTGTTCTTGAAACACAATGTCAACTTATTTCCATCAATGCGAGCTCTCATGTGTGTAATATAACCACAGTTGAATTTATAGATTTGAAGCGAGGTACTTTGTGTTCTTGAAACACAATGTCAACTTATTTCCATCAATGCGAGCTCTCAAGTGTGTAATATAACCACAGTTGAGTCTATAGATTTGAAGCGAGGTACTTTGTGTCCTTGAAACACAATGTCAACTTATTTCCATTAATGCGAGCTCTCATGTGTGTAATATAACCACAGTTAAGTCTATAGATTGGAAGAGAGGTACTTTGTGTTCTAAATGAAACATTGTCTACGTATTTTTATCAATTAGTTTGTTTTAATGGCACCTTTTTACATGTCATGTCTGACCCATTCTCATAAATTATTATATCCATGTTATATAGATGTAAATGATTTTCTGAGATTATAATCTGTATTTAATATCAGGAAAAAAATGCCATCAGTAATCAGTAATACATGGGATATTTGAACAGATGTTCTTACGTGAATCACGTACATACGCAGTTCATTGCTGTGTATATTATGTTACGGATTGTCATAATATTCATTTGTAAGGAACTCGTCCTACAAATAACCTGACAAGTAATGAAGTTATGCATATGACTTCACTCTGTATATGCACTTTCGACTTTGTAACGGTCACTGTGTATGAGTTCGGATAAGCAAAATGTACGCGTAGTGACGGTTATGTGTATGAGTTCACTTTGTATGAGCACATACGACAATGTAACGGTCACTGTGTATGAGCTCGGATTGGCAGTTCACGTGATCTCACATTATATTGAGTAAAACGCAGAGTCCACATAGATATGTCATATCATACTTACACAACGACGTCTTAGAGCAAATCGGTTACGACCACGTCCATCTAGGTACTAAAGGTAGCAATAGCTGTCATGGTAAGCATTGTCTATCTAGTGTAGTTTGCGATGTCTCACATTGGTGGTGTGTATTCACATACCTCACATAGATAGATTCGGTCGTATGGGTGTGTGTGTGTGTGTGTGTGTGTGTGTGTGTGTGTGTGTGTGTGTGTGTGTGGGTGTGTGTGGGTGTGTGTGTGTGTGTGTACAGTACGACTTGGCTTGGTTGAGCGACCGCTCCACTAGATTTAATTTTGCAGTGATTAACAAATAAAAAAAAAATCTCGTGTATAAATTGACGCTTGTGAAAACTGCCAAAACCCAGTGCTGTTATTTTAAATATTACATTCATAATAGTGGATATAATTAATATCTCAACATTTCGTTGGAAAGATGAAGAAAGAGCGCATGTTATACTTTCAACATTGTGTCAGGTTTGTGATGCATATTTGCCTCTTTATTAGTAGATAGATATTATGGTTTATGGCGCTCAACAGCCATACATACATATACATACATACATACATACAGCCATACATATATACATATATATATATTTAATGTGAATAATTCTTCTGGGTTATGCATCGTGTTTTAATTATTTTATTTCAAACAACGTTTCAGCTAGATAACACTAGCCATCCTCAGGTTACATATAGGTTATACATATAGGTTATATATAGGTTATATATATATATATATATATATATATATATATATATATATATATATATATATATATATTGGTGAATAGTTTCATTCTCGTAGCCGTTATTTATTAAAATAGACACATCGGTTTATGCTACGTTTATTAATTCAAATGCCGACGTTTCGCCAGTCCTCCGACCGGCCTTTTCAAGGCACTAGCAAAACAATTTAATAAATAAGAGAAAAATGCAAAACACACTACATTACAAAATGAATGCAGAGAAAAAACAAGAAGATGGAAAGTCAGAAAACAATTCGTCGGCATTTGAATTAATAAACGTAGCATAAACCGATATGTCTATTTTAATATATATATATATATATATATATATATATATATATATATATATATATATATCGGGGAGACTGGACGAAACTTTCATCAGCGGAGGCAAGAAAATGTTTTAGCTGTGGATCAGAACAAACCTAAATCCGCATTAGCTCGACACTCACACCAAAGCAGCCACAGGATCAACTTTAAAGCAATGAGACCATTAGCCACTGTTCCAAGGTATCGGCAACGGAAAGTAAGAGAAGCAATGGAAATTGAACTGCGCCCTCAATGCCTTAACAGACAAATAAATACTGAACGGACATTTCCTCAAGCTTGGTTACCAGCCCTCTCTCTCATACAAGTCCCTGCGCCCAGAAGAATACGCTCCACTCAAGACACAGATGAAGTTTCTTGGAGGCAAGAGTTGGATGACGTCCCACTGGCCACGAGATTAGAGGAAGAAGCTTGGAGTCAAGATTTGGATGATGTCCCACTGGCTACGAGATTGTACGAGGGAGGACCTCAGAACACTTGTTTGAGAATAACAAGATCTATGAAGAGAATGTAATTTTAGACCTTGGTTTTACTTGCTTATGTGTCTTGTCAACTTCTCTGTTTTGTATTTCTAGTAGGCTGATGTTTTAATATTGTTTTCTTATTATTTAGTAATGTCAATTTGCATCTGACAGCTCGTTTTTTCACGTAAAGTTTTATAGTTTTTGAGATTTGTGGCCCTGAAGAGGCTAGTTGGACAACTAGCGAAACGTTGGCAATAAAGAAAATACACAGCATAACCCGTCAAATGGATTTATTTATACATACCATCGGCTGTGAAAACATTCGTCACAATATATATTTATATCGTTAAGCGAAGTCATGGTGTATAAAATAGTCATATTGGTTAAAATCAACTAGATATTACGCTAGTGCGAGTCAATCATGTCATATATAGTAGTCAAGTCTGGATAAGATATATGAAAGTAGTGTTGCAGTAAAAACTGAGGTCATATTTAGCCAGGTACCGTGTTAATAAATACTGGCCCTGGCTGATCTAAAAACTATAACTAACTACGTGTCTGTGATTAAAACATCTTACAGCGTGGTGCTGTGCGTAACTAGATATCGTCTAAGATTCCAGTGTCCTTCAGGAAGTTTATTGATAACCTTATCAATAGATTTATCATCGTCTCCGAGCACCTCGCTGAGCTCTCTTAGTGTAAAGTTTGCTGTTCTTGGCTACTCGTAGAATTTCCTTCAACTTCCGGTCTTGATTTGAGAATATTTAGGTGCAAGGAAGTAAAATCATCATTTTACTGTTATTTTCGCAGTTCTTTTCTGCGTAGATTAGTTCCAACAGATGTGTCCTAACTTATCTGATGAGGGAAAAGTCTTTGCTAAACTAAACCTTTCCAAGTGTCAAATTATTTCTAATCAAGTTGTGACGTCTCAGGTATTCAGGCCACTTAACCAGTTAGAAAGTGCATGTAAGAGGTTTTGCAGATGAGGTATCGATTGCAGAAATATTTTCCATCATGAAGCCGATGAGTGATTTTACCAAGGAGTCGGTGATGAGGAATGGTGTTCTGAACACCAGCCAGGTGACGATCATGAGAGATCTTACCAAGGAGTCGGTGATGAGGAATGGTGTTCTGAACACCAGCCAGGTGACGATCATGAGAGATCTTACCAAAGAGTCGGTGATGAGGAATGGTGTTCTGAACACCAGCCAGGTGACGATCATGAGAGATCTTACCAAGGAGTCGGTGATGAGGAATGGTGTTCTGAACACCAGCCAGGTGACGATCATGAGAGATCTTACCAAGGAGTCGGTGATGAGGAATGGTGTTCTGAACACCAGCCAGGTGACGATCATGAGAGATCTTACCAAGGAGTCGGTGATGAGGAATGGTGTTCTGAACACCAGCCAGGTGACGATCATGAGAGATCTTACCAAGGAGTCGGTGATGAGGAATGGTGTTCTGAATACCAGCCTGGTGACGATCATGAGAGATCTTACCAAGGAGTCGGTGATGAGGAATGGTGTTCTGAATACCAGCCAGGTGACGATCATGAGAGATCTTACCAAGGAGTCGGTGATGAGGAATGGTGTTCTGAATACCAGCCAGGTGACGATCATGAGAGATCTTACCAAGGAGTCGGTGATGAGGAATGGTGTTCTGAACACCAGCCAGGACGATCATGAGAGATCTTACCAAGGAGTCGGTGATGAGGAATGGTGTTCTGAACACCAGCCAGGTGACGATCATGAGAGATCTTACCAAGGAGTCGGTGATGAGGAATGGTGTTCTGAACACCAGCCAGGTGACGATCATGAGAGATTTTACCAAGGAGTCGGTGATGAGAAATGGTGTTCTGAACACCAGCCAGGTGACGATCATGAGAGATCTTACCAAGGAGTTGGTGATGAGAAATGGTGTTCTGAACACCAGCCAGGTGACGATCATGAGAGATCTTACCAAGGAGTCGGTGATGAGGAATGGTGTTCTGAACACCAACCAGGACGATCATGAGAGATCTTACCAAGGAGTCGGTGATGAGGAATGGTGTTCTGAACACCAGCCAGGTGACGTTCATGAGAGATCTTACCAAGTCTTTGTGGATGCTTAATGGCATTCTGATTACCAGCCAGGTGACGTTCTCGGTGCAAGGTGGTGACGTCAGCGATCCTCGGTAGTGGAAGTAGCCGACCCAAACTTTTTTGAGGTATTGGTTCAGAGGTTCGCCATTGCCAAATGATGTGCTGGATCCGGCTGCAGAGATCTTGCCCAGAGCTGCGATGATGTCCTGGTTTTGTTTTGGGATGTTGTTAACATGCACCTAGTAACAGTCAAATCCACTCCATATAACTCAAACAGTTTAAAATTGTTTTTTTCTTTTATTGACAGCACTTAAATATCGAAAATGTACACTTTTCTAAGTTGATATTTTCTGTAATCATTTTTTTTGTTTTAGCTAATAAGATTATTGAGCAAGCGTAGCGAGCATCACCACGGTACTCTTATATTATGGCAATTCCTCTGTTTTTTTTTTTTTTCCATGCACTACCCAGGTCAACCCGCATAACCAATCGACCTGAAATTGTGCACACATACTACAGTAATCTATGCGGTTTCTGGGATCGTTTTTGAACGGGATCCTGTGATGGTTCAAATTTTGTAATAAAATATATTATGATTGGTTGGTCCGATGAACTTGAAAATTTGCAACGTCATTGCAACCAACATTGTCCCCAATCTTGCAAAGTTTCGGCCAAATTCTCGCATTGGTTTAAATTTTAAACAATATTTCCTGTGATTATTGAAATTTAAAATAGAACCGATTGACCGATTAACTTAAAACTTTGCATGGCCATTAGACCAACATTTTTGCAATTTTTGCTAATTTAAAGACTAATCTGTGTATAAATCCAAAAGTTATTGACATTTTACGGACGTTTTGCGTGTTCGCTATCAAATTTCTCGAGGAAAATTTAAAATGTTGAATCACGGCAGCTTCGACGCTTCAGTTCCAAGGTAGTTACAGCAGAAACTTTCAAACGCATGAAACTGAACATAATATGACTGCTCAACAGATTGATCTGATACTGTGTATGTACACACACTAATACTAGGAAACGCTCAGTGTAACGCATTGATGTGCGAAAGGGTGAGCGAGCATGGACACGCGAGACATCTCCAATCGAGCACGATCCATTCAATCAAAGATAACTAACTACATCATTACCAATTTCTTTGTAACTTTCCATAAACACTCTGGATCAATTGAATAACAGATCAATGTACCATGAATATGATACTTTTCCATCAATCTATTTGGACAGATATTCAAAACACTTCTTGATTCAACATTCTTGACCGATTGGGCTGGAAATGTGTAAAATAAGAAATGCATGCTATCTAGTCGAAACGTTGTTTTTAATATAACTGTGAAACATGATCCATATACTTAATTAAATTATTTTAGATTCATATCTATATATGTTGCATACATAACATATTGCATACATTATGTATTGCAATGATCCACTCAATCAACATAAAAGAATCTGTCTTTCATTAAACCTGAGAATATCCATCTATCTAGTGGAGCGGTCGCTCCACCCAGCCAAGTCGTACCGTACACTCACACTCACTCAACATACCGTAAATGACTAATAAACTGAGGAGCAGACCAACCACTTTTACTGTAAGCAACAACATGGCATTTTCGGCCTACTGGATCTTAAAATTGGAAAATCTCACATTGTTGCGATATATCTTAATTTCGAGCTATGGCCCACCCCACTACATATACCAAATTAGGGAACAATATGTTATGCCGTTTGCGAGCTAGAGGGCCGAGAAAACAGTGAAATTACACCACTTTCTGATTCTGAAGATATCAGGAAACGTTGCTATCACCGCCACAGCCTAAACGGCTAAACCGATCGACCTGAAACTTTTACCACATATGCACTTTTGGCGTCTGATGATACCTTGCCTCTTGTGATTTTTTGTGCCGCCATTTTTAAACCGGAAGTGACGTCATAACTCAAAAACGTCTGGACCGATTAGAACGAAATTAGCGCCATTCGATTTAGATGGTCATCTATATGAAGTATCAATGAAAAAAATATTATTTTCTTATTTTCTAAACCGGAAGTGACGTCATAAATACGCAATATTTAACTTATTTCAACAAATTATACTTAAAATACGTACATAATTAACTTACATTGTAACATAGACAATACAATTTATATATTCAAGGTAGCAGTGTTCTCGGCCGCCATTCCTGAAACCGGAAGTGACGTCATATATCTAAAACGCCTGTACCGATTGCAACTGAACTAGCTCCTGCGTATTCATTCTGCTATTTATTTGAAAAATCAATTGTGAAAAATGAATAAATAAATTAATGGTACCGGAAATGGCGGCAGGAACCACTAAATGAAACCGGAAGTGACGTCATATATTACAAACGGCATGACCGATTTTACGGAAATATAGGGATTAGGAATTCAGATGGTCGTTCATGAAGGTATCAACTAGATAAAACTGATTGTTTTCTTATTACCTATACCGGAATTCGGCCGCTATTTCAAAACCGGAAGTGACGTCATGTATCGAAAACGGCTGGATCGATTATAACGAAACTTAAGCTATTCTTCTTGGATAATCATTGTCATCTTATACCAAACGCAACTTTTCATAGTAACCAAATCGGTTGAGGCGTATTTTTTTAAAGAAATTAGTCCCTGCTCGGACATGTGCTACAAGCTGTATGTATAAACTAACAAAAGAAGTGATATCCCAGAAAAAACACTCCGTGTAAAAATACCAGCCAAGTCTCTTTAACTATAAAAAAAAATAGAAGAAATCTAAAAATTCAGCACTGAAAAGGAGTGATATCAAAAAAGGAGCCAAGTCAACGAATTTTCCAAATTTTAATCGTACCATTGAAATAAAAATATCAACCCCCGAGAAATACTTAAAAATAGGACTTGGCGCATCGTTTTTTTAAAGTCATTTTTCTATTCTTAAGCTTAAGCCACTCACATACTACGTAGTTCAGAAATGCCTAGAAAAATTGGGACAAAACTTTCAAATTAAATATTGAACATTCTGTAAAATATTTTAAATTTAAATATAAGTACGCAAAGAAACATAGCATTGTCTTACAAGCAATAAATACAGAACAGTTGTGTTTGTGATTGGTAGGTACCTATAGTTTTGTGGGTACATCAACATACCTACTACAGCATTATACTTGGAACCTTCTCGCCGTGTAATTAATTGCTATTAATTAACATTTTATACCAAAAAAATTCATAAATTACATAACGTATTACTTTAGATAAAAATCTAGTCAGTAATTATTTGAGCAGCATGGCTCAGTGCACTAGTCACTTATACAAATCTCATTGACGGCCTTCTTGTAATGAGCGCTTTCGCTATTTCCCTCAGTCACGATATTGAGAAGTATGATTGATTAATATGACCCTAGAAATAGTGGCAATAACGAATAGACTAGGCCGCTTCCGTTTATTCGTTATTCGTTTATCCGTTTATTTCCTCTGAATATTGACAAAATACCAAAACTGCCAGTAGGTAAGAGTACTAGTTATATTAAAACGTAGTATGATTCGTCGATAATGAATGTGATATACTCAGGAAAATATACTTGTAGAGTTCTTCCTATACTTTTAGGATAGAAAAGTGTCTTTAAAAAAACGATGCGCCAAGTCCTTTTTTTAAGTATTTCTCGGGGGTTGATATTTTTATTTCAATGGTACGATTAAAATTTGGAAAATTCGTTGACTTGGCTCCTTTTTTGATATCACTCCTTTTCAGTGCTGAATTTTTAGATTTCTTCTATTTTTTTTTTATAGTTAAAGAGACTTGGCTGGTATTTTTACACGGAGTGTTTTTTCTGGGATCTGTCTTTCATTAAACCTGAGAATATCCATCTATGCTTTGCTACATAGAGCAACCCAGAATGCAGTGGAATTTCTGTTTTGAAAACATAATTTTTGACAGTTTAAAAACTTAAAAAATTTCAATAAGTGCTTAAGTTATCTACTGATTGGTCTGAAAATTTGTAAAATAATTGAAAATTGTAATCTTAATGGCCATGCAAAATGTGAACTTGATCACACCATTTTGATTTTCGACCAATCAGAAGATAAATTTTTAAGTGTTAATATTTGGAGCAATCATTGGGCAGTGCTCATAAACAATCCAAGGATAAATTATAATGATGTTAGCATGTGAGCAAAATTTCAGCTCGATCGGAAAAACAATGGGACCTACAGCGTCGGGAAATAAAATAAACAGAGAAAGTGTCCAAAACAGCAGAATGGAGACGCTCGCCTAATCAAATAAATAATGAAAGCAAGTTGTTTAATTCTCATATTTAAAACGACTCGCTTTAAATAACCTTGATATCATCACCTCTGTTGCCAGATGTAAGGCTAGTACATCACTGTTCTCCAAACAACACACGTTTCCGTTGTACCTAGAGCGACGCATATCTTTAAACAGATGATTCGATTAAGAAATATCCCCATAAAAACACTCCGTGTAAAAATACCAGCCAAGTCTCTTCAACTATAAAAAAAATAGGAGAAATCTAAAAATTCAGCACTGAAAAGTAGTGATATCAAAAAATGGGCCAAGTCAAAACTTAATTTTTAAAACCAAAATATACTTGGCGCATCGTGTATAAATAGTTTAGAAGTATATGGCAAAAATCAAATGTACGTCTATATAATATACCTATAATGCCCTTAAAAACGATGCGCCAAGTATATTTTGGTTTTAAAAATTAAGTTTTGACTTTGCCCATTTTTTGATATCACTACTTTTCAGTGCTGAATTTTTAGATTTCTTCTATTTTTTTATAGTTAAAGAGACTTGGCTGGTATTTTTACACGGAGTGTTTTTTATGGGGATATCACTCCTTTTTTTAGATCATTCTCACAACGTGTAACACATATCGGAACAACAATGACTAATTTCTTTAAAAAAATAAGCCATTTCCTATTAGATAACTAAGAAAAGTTGCGTTAAGTACAATAATGCTATAAATGATATTACATGAAGAAAAGCGAAAGCTTCGTTCCAATCGGTTCAGCCGTTTTCGAGATATGGCATCACTTTCGGTTTTCAAAATGGCGGCTGAATTTACTGCCACCTAGAATTTATTTCTATAAATGTTATGTATTATTATAAGCCTTCTGAATATGTAGTTATTGTAGTAAGAGATGATAAAAGTCTGATTCTTCATTTTAATGACGTCATTTCCGGTTTCGGTAATAGTAAATATATATTTCGACTATTGATATTTCATATAGATGACTGTCTGAAACGATTGGCGCAAATTTCGTTCCGATCGGCTTTGCCGTTTTTTGAAATATGACGTCACTTCCGGTTTGAAAATGGCGGCACAAAAAATTCGTAAGGGCAAGGTATCTTCAGGCAGACAACCTGTATACGAAGGGAAAATTTAAGATCAATCGGCCCAGCCGTTTAGGCTGTAGCGGAGACCGCGGAATTTATTGGAAGATGAATCTGAATCATCTGAAAGCCGTACAATTTCACGATTTTCACTGTCCTCCAGCTCGCAAACTGCATAACTTATTATGGCCAAACTTGTTATATGTGGTGGGGTGCGCCAAAGCTCGAAATTAAGATATTTCGCAACAATGTGAGATTTTCCAATTTTAAGATCCAGTAGGCCGAAAATGCCACTTTGATGCTTACAGTAAAAGTGGGTTGCTCCAGCCTTTTTATATGAGAGTGTGCGCGCCGTACGACTTGGCTGGCGTGGAGCGACCGCTCCACTAGATGTCGTCTTTAAACTAGGAAAACGCTCAGTGTAACGCGTTGATGAGCGAGCACGGGTAGAGAGCCTATATACTGGGGAAGAGAGTGGCCAACTCGTGGGAGCCATCTTGCGCTCAAGTCATGGACGCTTGTCAAGGTCGTCAACTATTCCTGCCACAGCCAACTACTTGCCCTAGGCTCGCTAACTTGCCCACTGTTTGAGCACAAGATGGCGGCTCCCATTAAAGCGGTCCCCCCATTGGTTAATACTTCAACCAATAGAAAACAGTCACCCAGTTGGCCACTCTCTTCCCCAGTATATAGGCTCTCTAAGCACGGGTACGTGCAAATTCTCGAACCGGAAATGCGTACACAACGCACAGTAAACATATCCATCCATATTGAATTGAAATATGAGTCACTAAATCAACGAATTTCATCGAAACTTGAAAATAGCATCTAAGCACCCTGGTACATATAGCAAATCAGGTTCAATTCAATTGGCACTGGAAAACATTCATTTCGATACTTCATATCTGACAGCTATTAAAAATTTCAATAAGTTTATACGTTCTTAACTGATTGGGATGAACATTTGTAAAATAAGATACATTGTTGGTCTTAATGATCATACAAAATATGAGTTTAATCACTTGAATAGAAGACCATTTTCATTTTTCAACCTATCAGGAGATGTTTATTTAAATTTTAACCAATGAATGGATTTCAAAATAAATTAAGGTCTGCAAACAGAAAAGGTTGTCTCTACATGTGTGCAAAATTTCAGCTCGATCGAAGAAAAACTCTGACCTGTATTAGCCAAAATATGACTTTGATCAGATTAATGGAAGACCATTTTCATTTTTCAACCTATCAGGAGATGTTTATTTCAATTTTAACCAATGAATGGATTTAAAAAAAAATTAGGGCCTGCAAACAGAAAAGGTTGTATCTACATGTGTGCAAAATTTCAGCTCGATCGAAGAAAAACTGTGACCTGTATAGCCTCACCTAGCAGAAAAACAAAAAAAAAACAGAGGTCCGTGCCAAATGAGCGAAAAGGAGACGCTCGCTTCGCTCGCTCAATTAATGGAATAAAACATACAATTGTGTATCATGCAACATTTTTATAATCATGATTTGAGTGTTACGTCATCATGATTACAATGTAATCTCATGAGAAATACCACCATATAAATGATGAAAAATCTCGAAGAAGAGTACTGTTAATTTCTTGACAGAATGTCAAGAATTTTTGGATCCTATGGAGTATTCATATTCTTACTAATAGACCGTTGAGTGACGCGAGCACGACCAAGCCATCGCTGTGTTCGAGAGAAGAGTTGTAGTCGCCGTACTTCTTGTTGTAATGCACCAACTGAATTTCCATCGGATAAGGTTGAGAAGTTGAGACGATTTTATGCTCAGTTCCTTCCCTGTCGTTTTCACCCCAGTGGAATATCATCTCATAGAAGACATAAGTGTCGTCTCCTAATATTCCTCCGCTGATCTCAGCATTCACGTCCATCGTCAGTACAGCTGCACCGAACACATGCAAGTACAAACATGTTATGATGCATTCACGTCCATCGTCAGTACAGCTGCACCGAACACATGCAAGTACAAACATGTTATGATGCATTCAAGTCCATCGTCAGTACAGCTGCACCGAACACATGCAAGTACAAACATGTATACATTCACGTCCATCGTCAGTACAGCTGCACCGAACACATGCAAGTACAAACATGTATACATTCACGTCCATCGTCAGTACAGCTGCACCGAACACATGCAAGTACAAACATGTTATGATACATTCACGTCCATCGTCAGTACAGCTGCACCGAACACATGCAAGTACAAACATGTTATGATCCATTCACGTCCATCGTCAGTACAGCTGCACCCATGCAAGTACAAACATGTAATGATGAATTCACATTCATCGTCAGTACGCTGCACCGAACACATGCAAGTACAAACATGTTATGATACATTCACGTCCATCGTCAGTACAGCTGCACCGAACACATGCAAGTACAAACATGTTATGATACATTCACGTCCATCGTCAGTACAGCTGCACCGAACACATGCAAGTACAAACATGTATACATTCACGTCCATCGTCAGTACAGCTGCACCGAACACATGCAAGTACAAACATGTATACATTCACGTCCATCGTCAGTACAGCTGCACCGAACACATGCAAGTACAAACATGTATACATTCACGTCCATCGTCAGTACAGCTGCACCGAACACATGCAAGTACAAACATGTATACGGGCCATTATCCCACTATATTAGTTTCGCTGTCCGAGTTGAATTGCTAAAAGCAATTGAAATAAAATGAGGGGAAATATTTTTTTTAATTTGTATTACGTACCCCTCTACATGTTGCAATCACTATTTTTGTGTTTTTGTACAATAATATTTTCAAATTTGCTACTTTTATAGGTGAAAAGTAACCTCCGTCCCGTGTCCGTCTTTGAAAAGTCAATGTTTGAGCGCACGGCATTTAATTTTGAGGCAATGAATATAGTAGGGTGATTTTTTTTTAGTGAAAAGACCACGCAAAGTTTACATTTACACAGATGAAACATCAGTTAGTCCACACAATTAATTGTAGTAAATTTTATAATAGCTGTCCATCACTTTGGTTGTAACCTCCGTCCCGTTTGAAAACTCCGGTTTATTATATTGTAGAGTTGGTAGTACAGACCCAGATTTTTTTTTATTGGTTCGTCAACCTGTCTTCATGAATTTTCTGCTTACTTCATGGCGCTCTGATTAAATGACAGAAAATAAGAAGTCATTTTCTATCAAAAAATGTGAGAGTTCCCTTTCTCTCGTAACTCCTGTCCACCCCGGTATAATTAAAACGTGTCAAGCTACATACTAGCATTAATTTTTATTAATTTGTACTATGTAGCCCTGGAATATTTCCAGAGTTTCGAGTTTCTGGCACCTACCCTTAAATTACTGTCGTCATTTTTCTTCTTAAAAGTAACTCCTGTCCCGCGTATCTCTTGTCCCAAAACAGCGATTTCAATGGGGTCGGGAATAACGAAAATTTTGAAATTTTCATTTTTGTATGATCTGATGCGTTACAAGTTACCATTATATGTATAATAGTATGTTGGAATAGAAAAACTCTTGCAATGAGTGCTGTAAATATGATTTTCTTGGATTTAAGTAACTACCGATTCTCCGAAATATCCACTTTCCCTCGCTTAAAACAGCCGAAAAAATTAAATTTTGCTGTAAGCATATTTTTATATTTTTTTCCTGAAAATATATATAATAGTCTACTCATTTTATTTTAGTTTGTGTTATTTGCATTATGATTTTCATGTGCAAATCTAAATGTAATGTTAAATTTTGTTAAATTCCTTCAAAATAGTAAGTACTTTCGGCACAATTTTTAAGTTATTGGTATTTCTAAGTCACGTGCATTTTTTTTATAATAAGTTATATCATAAGCTTAAGAATAAATACTATAAACAAGTTATCTGAGAAACATATTTTATATTGTAGGATTAAATATGTGTGGGACGGAGGTTACTAAAATGAACGTTTCATCATGCAAAATCGCAAATAATTTCGTAACACCCGAGAATCGATCGAAGCTACTTTCCAGTTGGTTACCCAACTATGTAAGTAACATTAAAAAAAATAATGCAACATGAAACAAGTAAAAAAAAAATTATGAAAAAAAATGTTCAAAACTAATATAGTGGGATAATGGCCCATACATTCACGTCCATCATCAGTACAGCTGCACCGAACACATGCAAGTACAAACATGTTATGATAGATTCACGTCCATCGTCAGTACAGCTGCACCGAACACATGCAAGTACAAACATGTTATGATACATTCACGTCCATCGTCAGTACAGCTGCACCGAACACATGCAAGTACAAACATGTATACATTCACGTCCATCGTCAGTACAGCTGCACCGAACACATGCAAGTACAAACATGTTATGATGCATTCACGTCCATCGTCAGTACAGCTGCACCGAACACATGCAAGTACAAACATGTATACATTCACGTCCATCGTCAGTACAGCTGCACCGAACACATGCAAGTACAAACATGTTATGATACATTCACGTCCATCGTCAGTACAGCTGCACTGAACACATGCAAGTACAAACATGTTATGATACATTCACGTCCATCGTCAGTACAGCTGCACCGAACACATGCAAGTACAAACATGTATACATTCACGTCCATCGTCAGTACAGCTGCACCGAACACATGCAAGTACAAACATGTTATGATGCATTCACGTCCATCGTCAGTACAGCTGCACCGAACACATGCAAGTACAAACATGTTATGATGCATTCCCGTCCATCGTCAGTACAGCTGCACCCCTGCAAGTACAAACATGTTATGATACATTCACGTCCATCGTCAGTACAGTGCACCGAACACATGCAAGTACAAACATGTAATGATGAGAAACAAGGGTTTTATGGAAAACTTCCAGGGAGTTGGAATGATAAGAAGGGATGTGCGTTGTGAAAAATATCCGACCGAACCGGGGCTCGAACCCGGGACCTCTCACTTGCCGGGCGAGAGCTCTACCAACTGAGCTACCCGGTCGGACGGACGGACATTAGGCACAACGCACTGATGAGGGTAATAGATCTCCTAGGAGAATGGAATGAAGGTAATGATTGGACATTACAAGCTATCAGACCATCGGTGACGATACTGTCACCATGTCTCTTTGCACTAGCGTGCGCACCCTCCTCTGCTCGACTTAACGAGTTGCTTTTCAGCTTGAATAATGAGAAACAAGGGTTTAATGGAAAACTTCCAGGGAGTTGGAATGATAAGAAGGGATGTGCGTTGTGAAAAATATCCGACCGAACCGGGGCTCGAACCCGGGATGATGAGTTCACATTCATCGTCAGTACAGCTGCACCGAACACATGTAAGTACAAACATGTTATGATGCATTCACATTCATCGCCAGTACGCTGCACCGAACACATGCAAGTACAAACATGTTATGATGCATTCACGTCCATCGTCAGTACAGCTGCACCGAACACATGCAAGTACAAACATGTTATGATGCATTCACGTCCATCGTCAGTACAGCTGCACCCATGCAAGTACAAACATGTTATCATGCATTCACGTCCATCGTCAGTACAGCTGCACCAAACACATGCAAGTACAAACATGTTATGATGCATTCACGTCCATCGTCAGTACAGCTGCACCGAACACATGCAAGTACAAACATGTTATGATGCATTCACATCCAACGTCAGTACAGCTGCACCGAACACATGCAAGTACAAACATGTAATGATGCATTCCCGTCCATCGTCAGTACAGCTGCACCGAACACATGCAAGTACAAACATGTAATGATGAATTCACATTCATCGTCAGTACGCTGCACCGAACACATGCAAGTATAAACATGTTATGATGCATTCACGTCCATCGTCAGTACAGCTGCACCGAACACATGCAAGTACAAACATGTATACATTCACGTCCATCGTCAGTACAGCTGCACCGAACACATGCAAGTACAAACATGTTATGATACATTCACGTCCATCGTCAGTACAGCTGCACCGAACACATGCAAGTACAAACATGTATACATTCACGTCCATCGTCAGTACAGCTGCACCGAACACATGCAAGTACAAACATGTTATGATACATTCACGTCCATCGTCAGTACAGCTGCACCAAACACATGCAAGTACAAACATGTTATGATGCATTCACGTCCATCGTCAGTACAGCTGCACCGAACACATGCAAGTACAAACATGTTATGATGCATTCACATCCAACGTCAGTACAGCTGCACCGAACACATGCAAGTACAAACATGTAATGATGCATTCCCGTCCATCGTCAGTACAGCTGCACCGAACACATGCAAGTACAAACATGTAATGATGAATTCACATTCATCGTCAGTACGCTGCACCGAACACATGCAAGTATAAACATGTTATGATGCATTCACGTCCATCGTCAGTACAGCTGCACCGAACACATGCAAGTACAAACATGTATACATTCACGTCCATCGTCAGTACAGCTGCACCGAACACATGCAAGTACAAACATGTTATGATACATTCACGTCCATCGTCAGTACAGCTGCACCGAACACATGCAAGTACAAACATGTATACATTCACGTCCATCGTCAGTACAGCTGCACCGAACACATGCAAGTACAAACATGTTATGATACATTCACGTCCATCGTCAGTACAGCTGCACCGAACACATGCAAGTACAAACATGTTATGATGCATTCACAACCATCGTCAGTACAGCTGCACCGAACACATGCAAGTACAAACATGTTATGTTGCATTCCCGTCCATCGTCAGGACAGCTGCACCCATGCAAGCACAAACATGTTATGATACATTCACGTCCATCGTCAGTACAGCTGCACCGAACACATGCAAGTACAATCATGGAATGATACATTCACGTCCATCGTCAGTACAGCTGCACCGAACACATGCAAGTACAAACATGTTATGATACATTCACGTCCATCGTCAGTACAGCTGCACCGAACACATGCAAGTACAAAAATGTAATGATGAATTCACTTTCATCGTCAGTACAACTGCACCGAACACATGCAAGTATAAACATGTTATGATACATTCACGTCCATCGTCAGTACAGCTGCACCGAACACATGCAAGTATAAACATGTTATGATACATTCACGTCCATCGTCAGTACAGCTGCACCGAACACATGCAAGTATAAACATGTTATGATACATTCACGTCCATCGTCAGTACAGCTGCACCGAACACATGCAAGTACAAACATGTTATGATACATTCACGTCCATCGTCAGTATAGCTGCACTGAACACATGCAAGTACAAACATGTTATGATACATTCACGTCCATCGTCAATACAGCTGCACCGAACACATGCAAGTACAAACATGCTATGATGCATTCCCGTCCATCGTCAGTACAGCTGCACCGAACACATGCAAGTACAAACATGTTATGATGCATTCACATCCATCGTCAGTACAGCTGCACCCATGCAAGTACAAACTTGTAATGATAAATTCACATTCATCGTCAGTACGCTGCACCGAACACATGTAAGTACAAACATGTTATGATGCATTCACGTCCATCGTCAGTACAGCTGCACCGAACACATGCAAGTACAAACATGTTATGATACATTCACGTGCATCGTCAGTACAGCTGCACCGAACACATGCAAGTACAAACATGTTATGATGCATTCACATCCAACGTCAGTACAGCTGCACCGAACACATGCAAGTACAAACATGTTATGATGCATTCATATCCAACGTCAGTACAGCTGCACCGAACACATGCAAGTACAAACATGTTATGATGCATTCACGTTCATCGTCAGTACAGCTGCACCGAACACATGCAAGTACAAATATGTTATGATGCATTTACATCCACCCACCGTCAGTACAGCTGCACCGAACACATGCAAGTACAAACATGATCAAATAATAAACATGAATAAGCAGTGGTTGCAAGCCCGGCGCGTAGGATAGGGCTGGGTGAGGTTATTACCCCCGCTCGAGCCGTCTTACATACATAATCCTACGATGGCAGCCTACCGTATTATGATCAAAACGCCCAGATTTCCCTATTAACATTGTCACGTGATAATGTGGACATGACGTTGAGTCTAATAATGGTCGAATGAATGAAAATACGTGGATCACAAAGCCCAGGCTTTTGAGTTGGGGCATATTGGGCACAGGTTTGAGCTCGTTCGTTGACGCGACGAGATTGATTTAACCCGTAAATCCTATGTGGACGTCACATACCCAACTCGCCCTATTGTGGTTCACAATAAATGTCTTACTTATATGGAGTAGTTAGTCTTAGTTAATTAGGACTCCATTAATTTAATTAAAAAATAAGTTAAGCGTTCCAGAGAAACATATCAATTGTTTGAGAAACGCCTTCCGGGCAACAACAGGGCGGATCTTTGCTGAAATATGAGTAGTTTATAGCAGTAGAGTTAAAGTACCTAGTTCATTATAACAAAATCACTTTTAAATTGTTAAATTCTAAAAGATTGTCCTGCAGGGCAATAATTGCGGGGTTGTTTGATTCAGTTGGATCAACTCAGAGCCCCAGAATCACTTTTATCGACCAGTTTTTCATTACTCTGCTAACTTTCAAGAAAATCTTATTTTTTTAGATCTTAGAAAAATCTTTGAATCTTAGACGAACTGAAAACTGAATACAAGACTCACCCGCGTGTCCATTATTAGTGAGCGTGGTTGTTCTCGGCTTGACGTCATATCCCTTTGTCTTCAGTGCAGTTTTATCCAGGTACTTTTTTGTTAAGTACGGAGACAAGTCGACAGGCGACTGCTTGTCTCCACCACATGCGGGGTAGTGGTCCTTCCAATGGTCAGGCCCTGGAATCACACACATCAGTGATAGCATGAACTAAGGCTGCTGCTTGTCTCCACCACATGCGGAGTAGTTGTCCTTCCAATGGTCAGGCCCTGGAATCACACACATCAGTGATAGCATGAACTGAGGTGACTGCTTGTCTCCACCACATGCGTGGTAGTTGTCCTTTCAATGGGCAGGCCCTGGAATCACACACATCAGTGATAGCATGAACTGAGGCGACTGCTTGTCTCCACCACATGCGGGGTAGTTGTCCTTCCAATGGTCAGGCCCTGGAATCACACACATCAGTGATAGCATGAACTGAGGCGACTGCATGTCTCCACCACATGCGGGGTAGTTGTCCTTCCAATGGTCAGGCCCTGGAATCACACACATCAGTGATAGCATGAACTGTGGCGACTTCTTGTCTCCACCACATGCGGGGTAGTTGTCCTTCCAATGGTCAGGCCCTGGAATCACACACATCAGTGATAGCATGAACTGAGGCGACTTCTTGTCTCCACCACATGCGGGGTAGTGGTCCTTCCAATGGTCAGGCCCTGGAATCACACACATCAGTGATAGCTTGAACTGAGGCGACTGCTTGTCTCCACCACATGCGTGGTAGTTGTCCTTTCAATGGGCAGGCCCTGGAATCACACACATCAGTGATAGCATGAACTGAGGCGACTTCTTGTCTCCACCACATGCGGGGTAGTTGTCCTTCCAATGATCAGGCCCTGGAATCACACACATCAGTGATAGCATGAACTGTGGCGACTTCTTGTCTCCACCACATGCGGGGTAGTTGTCCTTCCAATGATCAGGCCCTGGAATCACACACATCAGTGATAGCATGAACTGAGGCGACTGCTTGTCTCCACCACATGCGGGGTAGTTGTCCTTCCAATGGTCAGGCCCTGGAATCACACACATCAGTGATAGCATGAACTGAGGCGACTGCTTGCCTCCACCACATGCGGGGTAGTTGTCCTTCCAATGGTCAGGTCCTGGAATTACACACATCAGTGATAGCATGAACTAGGGCGACTGCTTGTCTCCACCACATGCGGGGTAGTTGTCCTTCCAATGTTCAGGCCCTGGAATCACACACATCAGTGATAGCATGAACTGTGGCGACTTCTTGTCTCCACCACATGCGGGGTAGTTGTCCTTCCAATGATCAGGCCCTGGAATCACACACATCAGTGATAGCATGAACTGAGGCGACTGCTTGTCTCCACCACATGCGGGGTAGTTGTCCTTCCAATGGTCAGGTCCTGGAATCACACACATCAGTGATAGCATGAATTAAGGCGACTGCTTGTTTCACCAAATGCGGGGTAGTTGTCCTTCCAAGGGGCAGGCCCTGGAATCACACACATCAGTGATAGCATGAACTGAGGCGACTGCTTGTCTCCACCACATGCGGGGTAGTTGTCCTTCCAATGGTCAGGCCCTGGAATCACACACATCAGTGATAGCATGAACTGAGGCGACTGCTTGTCTCCACCACATGCGGGGTAGTTGTCCTTCCAATGGTCAGGCCCTGGAATCACACACATCAGTGATAGCATGAACTGAGGCGACTGCTTGTCTCCACCACATGCGGGGTAGTTGTCCTTCCAATGTTTAGGCCCTGGAATCACACACATCAGTGATAGCATGAACTGAGGCGACTGCTTGTCTCCACCACATGCGGGGTAGTTGTCCTTCCAATGGTCAGGTCCTGGAATTACACACATCAGTGATAGCATGAACTAGGGCGACTGCTTGTCTCCACCACATGCGGGGTAGTTGTCCTTCCAAGGGGCAGGCCCTGGAATCACACACATCAGTGATAGCATGAACTGAGGCGACTGCTTGTCTCCACCACATGCGGGGTAGTTGTCCTTCCAATGGTCAGGCCCTGGAATCACACACATCAGTGATAGCATGAACTGAGGCGACTGCTTGCCTCCACCACATGCGGGGTAGTTGTCCTTCCAATGGTCAGGTCCTGGAATTACACACATCAGTGATAGCATGAACTAGGGCGACTGCTTGTCTCCACCACATGCGGGGTAGTTGTCCTTCCAATGGTCAGGTCCTGGAATCACACACATCAGTGATAGCATGAACTGAGGCGGCTGCTTGTCTCCACCACATGCGGGGTAGTTGTCCTTCCAATGGTCAGGCCCTGGAATCACACACATCAGTGATAGCATGAACTGAGGCGGCTGCTTGTCTCCACCACATGCGGGGTAGTGGTCCTTAAAATGGTCAGGCCCTGGAATCAAACACATCTGTGATAGCATGAACTGAGGCGACTGCTTGTCTCCACCACATGCGGGGTAGTTGTCCTTCCAATAGTCAGGTCCTGGAATCACACACATCAGTGATAGCATGAACTGAGGCGACTGCTTGTCTCCACCACATGCGGGGTAGTTGTCCTTCCAATGGTCAGGCCCTGGAATTACACACATCAGTGATAGCATGAACTAAGGCGGCTGCTTGTCTCCACCACATGCGGGGTCGTGGTCCTTCCAATGGTCAGGCCCTGGAATCACACACATCAGTGATAGCATGAACTGAGGCGACTGCTTGTCTCCACCACATGCGGGGTAGTTGTCCTTCCAATGGTCAGGTCCTGGAATCACACACATCAGTGATAGCATGAACTGAGGCGACTGCTTGTCTCCACCACATGCGTGGTAGTTGTCCTTCCAATAGGCAAGCCCTGGAATCACACACAGCAGTGATAGCATGAACTGAGGCGACTGCTTGTCTCCACCACATGCGGGGTAGTTGTCCTTCCAATGGTCAGGTCCTGGAATCACACACATCAGTGATAGCATGAACTAAGGCGGCTGCTTGTCTTCACCACATGCGTGGTAGTTGTCCTTCCAATGGGCAGGCCCTGGAATCACACACATCAGTGATAGCATGAACTGAGGCGACTTCTTGTCTCCACCACATGCGGGGTAGTTGTCCTTCCAATGGTCAGGTCCTGGAATCACACACATCAGTGATAGCATGAACTAAGGCGGCTGCTTGTCTCCACCACATGCGGGGTAGTGGTCCTTCCAATGGTCAGGCCCTGGAATCAAACACATCTGTGATAGCATGAACTGAGGCGACTGCTTGTCTCCACCACAAGCGGGGTAGTTGTCCTTCCAATGGTCAGGTCCTGGAATCACACACATCAGTGATAGCATGAACTGAGGCGACTGCTTGTCTCCACCACATGCGGGGTAGTTGTCCTTCCAATGGTCAGGCCCTGGAATCACACACATCAGTGATAGCATGAACTGAGGCGACTGCTTGTCTCCACCACATGCAGGGTAGTTGTCCTTCCAATGGGCAGGCCCTGGAATCACACACATCAGTGATAGCATGAACTGAGGCGACTGCTTGTCTCCACCACATACGGGGTAGTTGTCCTTCCAATGGTCAGGTCCTGGAATTACACACATCAGTGACAGCATGAACTAAGGCGGCTGCTTGTCTCCACCACATGCGGGGTAGTGGACCTTCCAATGGTCAGGCCCTGGAATCAAACACATGTGTGATAGCATGAACTGAGGCGACTGCTTGTGTCCACCACATGCGGGGTAGTTGTCCTTCCAATGGTCAGGTCCTGGAATCACACACATCAGTGATAGCATGAACTAAGGCGGCTGCTTGTCTCCACCACATGCGGGGTAGTGGTCCTTCCAATGGTCAGGCCCTGGAATCACACACATCAGTGATAGCATGAACTGAGGCGACTGCTTGTCTCCACCACATGCGGGGTAGTTGTCCTTCCAATGGGCAGGCCCTGGAATCACACACATCAGTGATAGCATGAACTGAGGCGACTGCTTGTCTCCACCACATGCGGGGTAGTGGTCCTTCCAATGGTCAGGTCCTGGAATCACACACATCAGTGATAGCATGAACTGAGGCGACTGCTTGTCTCCACCACATGCGGGGTAGTTGTCCTTCCAATGGTCAGGCCCTGGAATCACACACATCAGTGATAGCATGAACTGAGGCGACTGCTTGTCTCCAACACATGCGGGGTAGTTGTCCTTCCAATGGTCAGGTCCTGGAATTACACACATCAGTGATAGCATGAACTAAGGCGGCTGCTTGTCTCCACCACATGCGGGGTAGTGGTCCTTCCAATGGTCAGGCCCTGGAATCAAACACATCTGTGATAGCATGAACTGAGGCGACTGCTTGTCTCCACCACATGCGGGGTAGTTGTCCTTCCAATGGTCAGGTCCTGGAATCACACACATCAGTGATAGCATGAACTAAGGCGGCTGCTTGTCTCCACCACATGCGGGGTAGTTGTCCTTCCAATGGTCAGGCCCTGGAATCACACACATCAGTGATAGCATGAACTGAGGCGACTGCTTGTCTCCACCAAATGCGGGGTAGTTGTCCTTCCAAGGGGCAGGCCCTGGAATCACACACATCAGTGATAGCATGAACTAAGGCGGCTGCTTGTCTCCACCACATGCGGGGTAGTGGTCCTTCCAATGGTCAGGCCCTGGAATCAAACACATCTGTGATAGCATGAACTGAGGCGACTGCTTGTCTCCACCACATGCGGGGTAGTTGTCCTTCCAATGGTCAGGTCCTGGAATCACACACATCAGTGATAGCATGAACTAAGGCGGCTGCTTGTCTCCACCACATGCGGGGTAGTGGTCCTTCCAATGGTCAAGCCCTGGAATCACACACATCAGTGATAGCATGAACTGAGGCGACTGCTTGTCTCCACCACATGCGGGGTAGTTGTCCTTCCAATGATCAGGCCCTGGAATCACACACATCAGTGATAGCATGAACTGAGGCGACTGCTTGTCTCCACCACATTCGGGGTAGTTGTCCTTCCAATGGGCAGGCCCTGGAATCACACACATCAGTGATAGCATGAACTAAGGCTGCTGCTTGTGTCCACCACATGCGGGGTAGTGGTCCTTCCAATGGTCAGGCCCTGGAATCACACACATCAGTGATAGCATGAATTGAGGCGACTGCTTGTCTCCACCACATGCGGGGTAGTGGTCCTTCCAATGGGCAGGCCCTGGAATCACACACATCAGTGATAGCATGAACTGAGGCGGCTGCTTGTCTCCACCACATGCGGGGTAGTGGTCCTTCCAATGGTCAAGCCCTGGAATCACACACATCAGTGATAGCATGAACTGAGGCGACTGCTTGTCTCCACCACATGCGGGGTAGTTGTCCTTCCAATGGTCAGGCCCTGGAATCACACACATCAGTGATAGCATGAACTGAGGCGACTGCTTGTCTCCACCACATGCGGGGTAGTTGTCCTTCCAATGGTCAGGTCCTGGAATCACACACATCAGTGATAGCATGAACTAAGGCGGCTGCTTGTCTCCACCACATGCGGGGTAGTTGTCCTTCCATTGGGCAGGCCCTGGAATCACACACATCAGTGATAGCATGAACTGAGGCGACTGCTTGTCTCCACCACATGCGGGGTAGTTGTCCTTCCAATGGTCAGGTCCTGGAATCACACACATCAGTGATAGCATGAATTGAGGCGACTGCTTGTCTCCACCACATGCGGGGTAGTTGTCCTTCCAATGGTCAGGCCCTGGAATCACACACATCAGTGATAGCATGAACTGAGGCGACTGCTTGTCTCCACCACATGCGGGGTAGTTGTCCTTCCAATGGTCAGGTCCTGGAATTACACACATCAGTGAAAGCATGAACTAAGGCGGCTGCTTGTCTCCACCACATGCGGGGTAGTGGTCCTTCCAATGTTCAGGCCCTGGAATCACACACATCAGTGATAGCATGAACTGAGGCGACTGCTTGTCTCCACCACATGCGGGGTAGTTGTCCTTCCAATGGTCAGGCCCTGGAATCACACACATCAGTGATAGCATGAACTGAGGCGACTGCTTGTCTCCACCACATGCGGGGTAGTTGTCCTTCCAATGGTCAGGTCCTGGAATTACACACATCAGTGATAGCATGAACTAAGGCGGCTGCTTGTCTCCACCACATGCGGGGTAGTGGTCCTTCCAATGGTCAGGCCCTGGAATCAAACACATCTGTGATAGCATGAACTGAGGCGACTGCTTGTCTCCACCACATGCGGGGTAGTTGTCCTTCCAATGGTCAGGCCCTGGAATCACACACATCTGTGATAGCATGAACTGAGGCGACTGCTTGTCTCCACCACATGCGGGGTAGTTGTCCTTCCAATGGTCAGGTCCTGGAATCACACACATCAGTGATAGCATGAACTAAGGCGGCTGCTTGTCTCCACCACATGCGGGGTAGTTGTCCTTCCAATGGTCAGGTCCTGGAATCACACACATCAGTGATAGCATGAACTAAGGCGGCTGCTTGTCTCCACCACATGCGGGGTAGTTGTCCTTCCAATGGTCAGGTCCTGGAATCACACACATCAGTGATAGCATGAACTGAGGCGACTGCTTGTCTCCACCACATGCGGGGTAGTTGTCCTTCCAATGGTCAGGCCCTGGAATTACACACATCAGTGATAGCATGAAATAAGGCGGCTGCTTGTCTCCACCACATGCGGGGTAGTGGTCCTTCCAATGGTCAAGCCTTGGAATCACACACATCAGTGATAGCATGAACTGAGGTGACTGCTTGTCTCCACCACATGCGGGGTAGTTGTCCTTCCAATGGTCAGGCCCTGGAATCACACACATCAGTGATAGCATGAACTGAGGCGACTGCTTGTCTCCACCACATGCGGGGTAGTTGTCCTTCCAATGGTCAGGTCATGGAATTACACACATCAGTGATAGCATGAACTAAGGCGGCTGCTTGTCTCCACCACATGCGGGGTAGTGGTCCTTCCAATGGTCAAGCCTTGGAATCACACACATCAGTGATAGCATGAACTGAGGTGACTGCTTGTCTCCACCACATGCGTGGTAGTTGTCCTTCCAATGGTCAGGTCCTGGAATCACACACATCAGTGATAGCATGAACTGAGACGACTTCTTGTCTTCACCACATGCGGGGTAGTTGTCCTTCCAATGGTCAGGCCCTGGAATCACACACATCAGTGATAGCATTAACGATGTACAGTCATGGAAATGATCCTTTACAACCCACCACACACCACATTCAAACAACTTTGCCAGTGTTACGGGTCGAGGGGTTGGGGGGGGGAGCCTAAACTAACGAAATGCGTGTAAAGGGAGATGAAGCGTTTACCGAATATATTTCCATGACTATACACAGTTCAGAGCGTTTCCATAGTAACCATAAGCCGCATTAACATAAGCGCGGAAAGCGTTTTGTGTCCAATCAAAACCCTCCTGCAAGCGGATTTTATCCTCGACGAGTCACCTCGAGTCTAGCGCCGGGTCCACATAGACCGCGTCACCTCGAGTGTAGAGCCGGGTCCACGTAGACCGCGTCACCTCGAGTGTAGCGCCGGGTCCACATAGACCGCGTCACCTCGAGTGTAGAGCCGGGTCCACATAGACCGCGTCACCTCGAGTGTAGAGCCGGGTCCACATAGACCGCGTCACCTCGAGTGTAGAGCCGGGTCCACATAGACCGCGTCACCTCGAGTGTAGAGCCGGGTCCACATAGACCGCGTCACCTCGAGTGTAGAGCCGGGTCCACATAGACCGCGTCACCTCGAGTGTAGAGCCGGGTCCACATAGACCGCGTCACCTCGAGTGTAGAGCCGGGTCCACGTAGACCGCGTCACCTCGAGTGTAGAGCCGGGTCCACATAGACCGCGTCACCTCGAGTGTAGAGCCGGGTCCACATAGACCGCGTCACCTCGAGTGTAGAGCCGGGTCCACATAGACCGCGTCACCTCGAGTGTAGAGCCGGGTCCACATAGACCGCGTCACCTCGAGTGTAGCGCCGGGTCCACGTAGACCGCGTCACCTCGAGTGTAGAGCCGGGTCCACATAGACCGCGTCACCTCGAGTGTAGAGCCGGGTCCACATAGACCGCGTCACCTCGAGTGTAGAGCCGGGTCCACGTAGACCGCGTCACCTCGAGTGTAGAGCCGGGTCCACGTAGACCGCGTCACCTCGAGTGTAGAGCCGGGTCCACATAGACCGCGTCACCTCGAGTGTAGAGCCGGATCCACGTAGACCGCGTCACCTCGAGTCTAGCACCGGGTCCACGTAGACCGCGTCACCTCGAGTCTAGCGCCGGGTCCACGTAGACCGCGTCACCTCGAGTGTAGAGCCGGGTCCACATAGACCGCGTCACCTCGAGTGTAGCGCCGGGTCCACGTAGACCGCGTCACCTCGAGTGTAGAGCCGGGTCCACATAGACCGCGTCACCTCGAGTGTAGCGCCGGGTCCACGTAGACCGCGTCACCTCGAGTGTAGCGCCGGGTCCACATAGACCGCGTCACCTCGAGTGTAGAGCCGGGTCCACGTAGACCGCGTCACCTCGAGTGTAGCGCCGGGTCCACATAGACCGCGTCACCTCGAGTGTAGAGCCGGGTCCACATAGACCGCGTCACCTCGAGTCTTGAGGCGGGTCCACATAGACCGCGTCACCTCGAGTGTAGAGCCGGGTCCACATAGACCGCGTCACCTCGAGTGTAGAGCCGGGTCCACATAGACCGCGTCACCTCGAGTGTAGAGCCGGGTCCACATAGACCGCGTCACCTCGAGTGTAGAGCCGGGTCCACATAGACCGCGTCACCTCGAGTGTAGCGCCGGGTCCACGTAGACCGCGTCACCTCGAGTGTAGAGCCGGGTCCACATAGACCGCGTCACCTCGAGTGTAGAGCCGGGTCCACATAGACCGCGTCACCTCGAGTCTAGCGCCGGGTCCACATAGACCGCGTCACCTCGAGTGTAGAGCCGGGTCCACATAGACCGCGTCACCTCGAGTGTAGAGCCGGGTCCACATAGACCGCGTCACCTCGAGTGTAGAGCCGGGTCCACATAGACCGCGTCACCTCGAGTGTAGAGCCGGGTCCACGTAGACCGCGTCACCTCGAGTGTAGAGCCGGGTCCACATAGACCGTTTTTGCGTTTTTTGTAATTTGTTTTTTCTTACCGACGGAACACAAGTCTATAAACTGCTCAAGGGAGACTTGTAATTAATTGGTTAATAGAAAAAAGAACTGAAAACGCACGTTAATTTCCTCTGGTTTAATCTGTTTTTCAACTGTTATTTCCATCATTTGGAACGTTTTTCATAATCAATGAAATGTTTGAAACTTTCTCATATTAAATTGTATTATGTTTTCTAAGAAGTGAACAAATTTCAGAATCTTATCTATAACAATTTCAATAAAGCGACTTCTTAATCAGGGGGATTTTTTTCGTGACCCGGTATATCATCATGTGCTAAATAAAAAGTTATAGGCGATTCAATTCAAATTGAAAATCACGACAAGATTTTCAAAACGGGAGTGAGTGCTCAAGGTAGATAGAAGGCACTAAATGCCTACTAAAGATACCTTGGTTTTTCATAAAAGTAAACTCTATAGTCAACTTTAAATTGAGAATCGCCAGCCTCAATGGAACGTGTACAATGGCGATTTAACTTTGTTCAATAATAATATTATGACAAAACTTCTTTTGTAAATTTCGCTTCCATAATATTGACTGGTAGTTTTAACGCTGTCACTTTGTCTAAGGGGGGAGCACTCAAGCAAGCATAATCCATTATCTAGTCGGGCGCTAGCTCGACGCTGCCAAGCACCGCTCTAATACAACGTGCGAGCTACTACCAGACTTATACTGCAAGCGCTTCGGGCCCGATTTCGGGGTGTCAGTACGCATGCAAGCAGTTAGAAATGAAAGTTGAAAACCATGGTTATCGGGTTTATTTAGCCACCTGACAACACCTAACCAAATATCAAAGTGCTGCGATCATCCCTTCGGGGTGAAATTTGGGCCTCAAACATGCATGGATTTTTTTCATGCTAGCTGGCTGGCTGGCTGGCTGGCTGGCTGGTTAGTTAGGCACGGCCGGTTTGTTTGCCCATCTCCACAGGTTACACGGTTTGGTCTAGAGAGTTGAAATTTGGCAGAGACATAGAGTCATATTTAAAGCGGTGCCCTTTGAAAGAAAATCTGAAAAATTATGACCGAAAGTGAAGTTATTACAATTTTAAATTTTAAATATTTTAAAAGTCAAACGGGTCCATCGAGAGTTTTGAAATTTGGCAACATTAAAGAGAATGTATTGGTAGACACTCCATTTCAAGAAAAAACAAAAATTTCAAACCGAAAGTGGAAAATTATCAATATTTACCGTTCCGCTCTTCCTCTCTATCTATCAACACAGCCAGCTTCGCTGTCCGTCGGCCTGTATAGCACAGTTGTCTAAGGCAGCTTGCTTCGACGCAGGCATATCGTGTTCGATTCCCGGTCACGGAAAAACTTTTTTTTTCATATTATTATTTTTTAATTTGTATAAGTGATGATACCTTCCTCGATAAATATTCAAATGAGAGGTCTGTGGGATGCTGTGAACATAAATAGACCAAAACATAGCCATCGCGGCACGCCGGTTGCCATCGTGAACAGTGAAGATATCAGGGCTCTAGGGATAACGCGGAGGTCGTTTTACGTTCCGCACTTCTTCTTTGATATACTGCACAGGCTGCTTTGATTTCTGTGTGATGTATTGGCTCATTCACATAAGGCATGTCGTTTCGAACACGGCGATGACGGGTTTGATCCCCGTCACAATCGTTTTATTTTTTATTTTTTTATTTACTTAAAAGATGTTTAACCTTCTTAAATATACATTCAAAATGATAATCCGATTACATCCAACGATTAAAAAGCTACTATTTTTAATATTATACTTATTGGACTCTAATAATGATTTGTCAATACACGTTGTACGAAAAGTTGTGCAATAAAACAATTCGTGGTCAAGCTAATCAACAGAATCTTCAGTTACTAAACTAGAAACCACACAAAAGGCTCCATTACTCGGTGCATTAGTTGTTCACAGCTTTTAATTTGTCAGAATTATTTAATTATATAAAATTCAGTTAATTAAGTAAATAGTAAAATTCAGTAAAGGCTCCATTACTAAAAATTCCTTTACTACTCTGTATTAGGTGTTTACAACTTTTCATTTGTCAAACTTATTTAATTATTTAAAATACAGTTAATTTGTCAATATTGGTGGCTCAACAAGAAACAAGAACAACACGAAACAAGAAACCACACAAAAAGGCTCCATTACTAGAAGTATTAGGTGTTCACTTCACTACTTAGTCAAAATTATTTCATTATTTAAAATTATGTTAATCTGTCAACCTTGGAAGCTCAGTTACAAAAACCAAGAAACCACACAAAAAGGATCCATTGCAAGGTGTATACATAGGTGTGTAAAACATTTAATGTAAATCTGTGGGTATGAGAGAAGATTTAAATTTAATTTCATCATCCAACAGTGCTCACGTTAAAAAAGTTCAATTAATTAAACGCTTTGAAATTATCATGATTTTATTTCCAAACTTCGCCAACGTCTCATCATATTCCTCCTAATCTGATACTAATAAAATCAACATTGGTTTTGATGCAAACGTTATATACGGAAGCGATCGTTTATTTACAAATATCGGCAATACAATGATATTCTTCAAGTAGGCAATAGCACGAAGTAGTTTTCTGGTTTGATAATAATAAAAATATTCTCTTCCACGGCAACATCACAAAACAATATAATAATCACTAAATAAGATCAGTATACTAATTAAAATGTAAGCTAGATAAATGTATACAAGTACCTATAGAAGAAGACAACAATAATACATAGAATGATCGTATTTGATGTGAAAACAAAATATAAACAACGTATAACCCACGTAGCATTACCAGGTATAGGCCGGCCTATGCAAGAGAAGAAAGGTATGATCCGTCTATGTAAGTGTAATGCGTTTAGCGTACACGTCCTACGTGTACGTGTACGTGTTACATCACACGTCCTACTCTTTCCCACCAGCACTATAAATACTAAGTGGATGCTAGCTTAAAGGAGTTCTCTAGGATGACATCATCAGAATCAATTTTCGCAACAAAGCAGTATCGAATGGTCACTTACCAGTACACTTACAATTTACGTTATTCACATGACTCAAAGTTGGGAACTTTTAACAAATTATAATTTGAGATAACTCAAATTCAACCAAAAGAAATTGACCCTTTCGTTATACTAACTTCGGAACTATTGGAAGAAAAACAGAAAACTTTAGACAAGATGTGACGTTGTTGACGTTAACTGTAATGATAGGTAACACTTAATGATCAGTGAAAGCTGCCATAAACTTATACCCCATATGACATGTTGTACAAAAACAAAAACTTGTAAAAAAACTGCCAAGCACCTTCCCACTTAAAACAATTGAGATCTAAAAGAAGGGCCAAGCAATAATATATTGTTTAAACATTTTCGCACTTAAAATTCGTGAAATCATTTCGCCCAGTTACTGCCGCCAAGCACAACACTATAAACCTAACGTTGTGTCCAAATTTGAAGAATACAATCTAAGTGAACCATCATTGTAAACTTTAACATATTATAAAAATTAAAAACGATTTAAAAAATAAATTTAAAATCGAAATTAAAAAAAAATTAAAATAAAGCTTGGCGCATTGAATTTGCACCGACCATGTAGACTTCTTCTATCTTCTTCCTACTTTCTGTCTTTCTTCGGCTCCTTTATCGTCATCTTCTTTATTATGTTGCCTTTTTCTTGACACAATGCGCCAAGCTTTATTTTTTTTTTTTTTTAATTTCGATTTTAAATTTATTTTTTAAATCGTTTTTAATTTTGATTTTGATTTTAATTTTAATTTTTTAATTTTAATTTTAATTTTGATGCTTTGATGCTTTCGAAGCCGCTCATTATAATAATCAATATTTTTCGGTAATGCTTCGTTTATTCCACAGTTAAATATACAACGTTTCGCCTGGCTCCTGCCTGGCTTCTTCAGGTATATTACAAATTAATAAACTAAAAAACACAGCAATAGATCATATAAAATGATGAAATTCAGGATGAAAAGTCAGGAAAAGTGACATTTGAAACAAAATTAACTTGAAACCAAACGGCCACAGCCCTTTGGATACAAGAAACACTGACCTCTAAAAATCAACAGGTATAAATCAAGGTGTAAAATGCTGTTATGAAATTGAAGTTTAAAAAGAAAAAACTATTTAGTTATTTGAGTTCATTTCCTGCAGCCCGCGTTCTGCTGCGTGTCACTCGTTGGTTTTGATCGTCACTTGCAGAGATTGTAGTATCTGGAAACTTCTTGCGTGTCACTCGTTGGTTAGAAGCTGTCACTGGAGGTGCTGGGTTCAGATCTGGAGCCTTCTTTCTTTTGTCAATCCTAGCTGGTTGGTTTCTAGCTTGTTTTGAAACTTCTGCAGTAGGCATAATAGGTGGTACACTAATTTGTTCCACGAGAGGCTTCCATGCGGCTGGAAGACGTTGCCCATCATCTCTCTTGTTGAGCGTGTGGTGTCGCCGCTCTATTTCTAAAGCTTCACGCCAGTTTCTCGATGCGCAATTGTCCACCTTCGCGATTGTTTTCATGCCCTCAAAGTTAATGACATGAGATTTGTATTCGACGTGGGATGCTAATGCAGAATGTTCAGCGCGCTGAAACACTGCAAGTCGGTGTTCGTCTTGTCGAACGGACATATTCCTATTTGTTTGACCTATGTACGTTTTTTCACAATCCGCACAAGGGATCTCATAAACCCCTTGCCCTTCTAGCAGTACATGGTCTTTGTAGGTCATTAACAAGTCTCTTATCTTTCTGTCCGTGGAAAATACCGTTTTGATGTTCACGGTCGACAGTAGCTTCCCTATGCGATCTGTCGTAGCCTTGACATAAGGAAGAAAAGCAGTGGCAATGATCTTCGAGGCTTGAGTGTCAGACACCACACTTTCTTGTTCGTGATCGGCGTTGGTTTCTGATGTCGGTTTTCTATTCCAAGCTTTCTGGATGACGCTGTTGTTGAAACCATTTTGAAGAAGTGCATTTTTCAAAAATCTCTTTTCTTCTGCCAGGTTATCATTGTCTGCGATTCTCCTGAAGCGTATTGCCAACGTATAAGCTACCGACCTTATTTGCGTTGGGTGGTGGTGTGATGATGCGTGCAGGTAACGGTTCGTCGTCGTCGGTTTACGGTATACAGCATGGCCGAGGCTACCATCAGGACGTTTGATTACGTGTACGTCAAGAAACGGCAGTTTACCCTCCACTTCCGTTTCCATCGTAAACTTAATGTTTGGATGAATTGAGTTCAGATGTGTTAAAAACTCGACAAGTTTATCTTGGCCATGTTGCCAAATCATGAACGTATCGTCCACATAACGATACCAACAGCGAGGTTTAAAGGGATCGGAATTAATAGCCTTCATTTCAAAATCCTCCATGAACAAATTAGCCACGACAGGAGATAGCGGAGATCCCATTGGTGCTCCATCAATTTGTTTGTAGAAAACTCCCTCGTACACGAAATAAGTTGAAGACAAACAAAGATCACAAAGTTCGATAATAAACTTGGGCAGGGAATATTTAGTGGCAATCATCTCAATGGTTTCCTGAATGGGCACCCTAGTGAACAGAGACACGACATCACAACTGACAAGAATATCGTCAGTTTCAGTTCTAATGTTTGCCAAGATTTCTATAAAATGTTGCGAATTTTTGACGTACGATGGTGCATCTTCAGTGTACGGCTGTAATCGTTTGGCTAAATATTTGGCCAATGCTTGTGTTGGAGATGCAAATGCACTTACTATAGGTCGAAGAGGAGTATCAATCTAGTGAATCTTAGGCAATCCATAGAGGCGTGGTACACGAGATGATTTCTCTCGAGGAATTAGTGTTTTCTTTACATCAGAAGGAATGGGAGTCGACGTGATGGCATGTCTTATTTTCACCTCCAAATAAACAGTGGGATTTTTATCAGTTCTTTTATAAGCAGGATCTTTTAATATTTCGCTCATTTTGATCCTATAGTCGATGGAATTAATAATAACTGTAGCCTTGCCATTGTCTGCTTGTAAAATGATAATGTCAGGATTGTTTCGCAGGCGCTTTAATTCTGCTATTTCCTCTCGGGTGACGTTACTGCTTGGTGGTTTCGCTTTGCGAAGAATTTGTGCAGTTTCTTGCCTGATCTCTTCGGCTTTGACTTCAGGAAGATGGTGGATGGCCGATTCGACTTCACATATGATACGTTCAACAGGAATTCTCTTTGGTGATATAGCAAAATTCAAACCCTTGCTCAGAATACTCTTAGCGTCGTCGTTGAGAACAGTAGTAGACAAGTTAACCACTAATCTGTCAGTAGGTAATGTGGTAACATTTCGTTTGGCAGTCGTATAATCCGAGAGTAATAAGTTATTAAACTTATTGATTTGTCTAACTTTAGTTGATTCGGCAAATTTCTCCGCTTGTGATCTGGTAATGGTATCAATTCTCTCAAAAATGATAGGATGTAAATCTCTAGCAAGATCTACATGTAGAACATATAATTGTCTTGATATCTCATCAAGAGAGCGATAACAACGGGAGATATATATATATAAATAAATACCAACTGCAATGAGAAAAGATTTTCCTCGAGTGGGACTCGAACCCACGACCTTCCGATATCCAGTCAGATGGGAACACAGCCGCTGCAATGTTAACTGCCTCGATAGCTCAGCTGGTAGAGCATCTGACTGGATATCGGAAGGTCGTGGGTTCGAATCCCACTCGAGGAAAATCTTTTCTCATTGCAGTTGGTATTTATTTACATCTACCTATCTGAGGTTATCAGCGAAAACCATATTTCACATATATATATATATAAGAAATATGGCTTTCCCTTATGACCTAGGGTAGGTGGTGTTGTGATTAAATACGAACTGCAAGAAGAAAAGATTATATATATAATCTTTTCTTCAGGTCTATATATATATATATATATTATAAATCATTACAACGGTATATGCTGTGTAGGTAGTTTTATTCAGCCGACGTTTCGACAAGAGTCCTCTTGTCCTTTTCAAGGCTCACAAATCAATAAATTATGAAAAAACTAATAAAACTAATACAATATCAATCTGTCAGATTCAATAAAAACAACTTAACCAAAAGTGAAAAGTGAAAATTGAAAATTGAAAATTCAAAAGTGAAAATTGGGGACATGTTACGTAATTCAAAAGACCGTATCGATCTTGAAGGCCATGGCGTCTACGAAATCCCATGTGGCGAGTGCCCACGCACGTATGTTGGGCAAACGGGAAAAAGCATATCGTTTCGAAAGGAACAACACCAAAGGGACGTGTTTAATAATACTACTACCTCAGCCTTAGCCCAACATTGCCGGGAATCATCTCATTCCATCAATTTCGAAGACGTGAAGATGTTGGCACCGATAGAAAGATATTGGACTCGTGTTGTAAGAGAGGCGTTAGAGATTGACCTACGCCCCAACTGCCTTAATAAGCAGTTGGATAACCGTCGCCTCCCACAGGCATGGAAACCGATCACCACCTCCATGCAAGTCCCACAAATCATGCCAAGTGACGAAGTAAAGCATAAAGCAACACATCCACCTCCAAAGATTGATAGGCGAAGAAAAACGCAAAACCAGCCACAAGAAGAGGATACAGGTGACGACCTGCCGCTTGCTGAATTGGTTCGGCGACAAGATCCAGCTCCTTCGAACAGGCGCCGCACTACAAGATCAATGGCAAAAACTGTTGCTCAGAAGAAATCCAGAAAGCAGTGAACAAGTGGCTGGAGAAGTTTTGGATTTTCAACTGGCTGATTTCTATCTACTGTTTTATCTTTTCACTTTTGGTTAAGTTGTTTTTATTGAATCTGACAGATTGATATTGTATTAGTTTTATTAGTTTTTTCATAATTTATTGATTTGTGAGCCTTGAAAAGGACAAGAGGTCAAGAGGTCGAAACGTCGGCTGAATAAAACTACCTACACAGCATATACCGTTGTAATGATTTATAATATACCTGGCGGCTGTGAAAATATCCATGAACTATATATATATATATATATATATATATTTAGCGGATTCTCTACAGCTCGGGCCGTTTTCCGCATCCCGCACGCCACACCTCCCGGTTATGGCAATCTTGTTCGAGAAGATTTCTTTTCTCCAAGGCTTCCCCAATGCCATCAAGCCACATTCTTCTTGGACGACCTCTCTTTCTTCTTCTTCTAGGTTTAAACTTCCATATTTTGGCAGGCAATCGTTTTTCTGGCATCCTCCTCATATGGCCATACCAGAGTAGCTGTTTTGCTTCTATGCTTTCTGTAAGTGATGCTTCGACCCCCATTCTGTCTCTTACCTCCTCATTTCTAATGTGGTCAAAAAGAGTAACGCCGCAAGATCTTCTCCAGAACGCCATTTCAACTGCATTCACTCTATGTTGTAACCTTCGGTTTATTGTCCAGACCTCGGATCCGTAGGTAATGCAGCTTTCAACAAGAGACTTAAACATATGGACTTTCGTCTCATTTCTTACCGCCTTACTCCACAGTACCGAATGCAGTTGCCTCGTTATTCCTCTTCCTTGTCCCATCTTGCTCAATATGTCCTTTTCGTCAAGACCGTCATCGGTCAACGTAACTCCTAAATATTTGTACTCTTTAGTTACCTTGATGGTACCAACTGGAGTCTCAATGTCGTTTCCTTGACCACCAACAACCATATATTGAGTCTTCTGAAGATTTATTTCCAAACCCCATTCGTCGTATTCTTCAATCAACTTACGGACCATGTAACTTGCATCTTCCTCATCCTCTGCAAGCACCACCTGATCGTCAGCAAACAACAAGGTATACAAATGTTCATCCTCTAATTTGATCCCCATCATACTACACTTCCTCGACCAATTAGAAAGCACTACATTCATATATATCTTAAACAATGTTGGCGACAAGCAGCACCCTTGTCTAAGACCCTTATTGACGACAAAACTGTCGGAGTATCCTAGTGATGTCTTGACACAGCTTTTAGTATTTTCATAAAGTTTCTTTACTAAATTTATGTGATGTTGATCCACTCCGTTCCGTTCCATTGCCTCCCAGAGTCTATTCACAGGAACACTGTCATATGCTTTCTTTAGGTCAATGAAAACCATGTGTACTTCACTTCCGCAGGCAATTAATTTCTCTGTCAATTGCTTCAGACAAAACACATTATCGATGCATGATCGTCCAGACCTAAATCCACTTTGTTCTTCTATCTCCGTCATTTGATCTTCAATCTTCTCTTTGAGAATGCGCCCATACAGTCTACCTATAGACGCTGTCACGCTAATACCCCTGTAATTGCTACAAACTGTCTTATCTCCTTTTTTGAATATGGAACTGATGAATGCCAGCTTCCACTCGGATGGTACTTCATCTCCTCTAAGACATTTGTTGAATATTGATGTAAGGGCTTCAATGACTGCTATTGGAGCGTATAGGGAACTATATATATATATATATATATATATATCGGTAGCTAGATTGGTAGAGCATCTGACTGGACATCGGAAGGTCGTGGGTTCGCGTCCCACTCGAGGAAAATCTTTTCATATTGCACTTGGTATTTATTAACATTCACCTAACTGAGGGAATCAGTAAAAACCATATTTCACATATATATATAAATACCAACTGCAATGAGAAAAGCAAAATAATAAGATTCGGATCATTTGCTTCTGTGAAAACAAACATCAGCTCTATTTATAGCCCAGATTGGCAGTAATTGCACAGAGTGATTTGTACTTTACCATTGTCTCCGTTGTAGCCGTAATCAGGCGCAGCATTGACGCTGCTCAGACCTGTGACAAAACAAAACACTGAGCTCAATGTGAGCTGAGAACATCACTTAGTGGAGGACTTTGATTGTGATTCTATTGAACTGGAGAATTGAATGATTCCAACTGGGAATATAAAGTCGGTTTCTCCGTCTGTTTGTTTGTGTTTTGTCTGCACTGCCCAGGTCACACATATCTACAAGATATTTTGCACACACACTAAAATGTCATACAATTGTATTGGTCACGTGCTCCTTATTAGAGCTAAATCCCATGATTGGTTGAAAAGGGAGCCGTTCGATGGAATTCCAATTTTACATTTCAATTTTATTTTGAAATTGTATCAAGTTTTATTTGAAGAAAGTATAACACACTGCTCCTTGATCACTTGCTAATCAATTAGGTTTGTCTTGACCTAGCCAGGTTGTTGGTTCCATTTGACAGGATATTTCTCATTTGATGATCTACTTTATTTCACACTTTTCAAACCAAATGAATGGTAATCCTGACATTTGGAAAGCATACCAAGAACAAAAAGTTGGTAGCACAGACATTTTAACAAACTCTTACCTCCCATGCTTAAGTTTTGTTCACTCTCTGATGACATTAAAAGGAAATATTAGGCGGAAGTAGCAAACTACAGGAAATTATTGAGCGAGCGTAGCGAGCGTTACCACGGTACTCTTATGGCACTTTCTCTGTGTGTGTTTTTTTGTGGTCACAGCCCAGGTCAAACCGCACATTCAATCGATCTGAAACTTTGCACACATGCTAATGTAATCTATGCGGTCCCTGGGATCGTTTTTGAACGGGCTCCTGTGATTGGTTCAAGTTTTAAAAAAATTATCTTTCGATTGGTTGCTCCGATCAATTTGAAATTTAGCAAAAACATTGCAACCAACATTATACCCAATCATACAAAGTTTCAGCCAAATCCTCCCTTTGGTTAAAATTTAAAACTATTTTTCATGTGATTTTTGAAATTTAAACCAGAACCGATTGGCCGACCAACTTAAAACTTCGCATGGTCATTGGTACCAACATTTAAGGTATTTTTGCCAATTTTAAGTCTAATCTGTCGTTATTTTTAAAAGTTTTTGTCATTTTAGGGACATTTTATTCCATAATCTTGAAATATTTGTAAAATGTAAACTGCATTTTCATCCCTGCCTTCTTTAAGCTTCTGCTCCAAGGCCTGTAGAGCAGCCAAGCGGTCCACAATTTACAGTAAAACTAGCGCGTATCAAATCGGATGCAGTACTAATTATCTTTGGCAGTACGAAGGCCAAATCCTCCAATTGGTTTTAAGTTTAAATAATATCTTCTGATTGGTCGACAATCAAAATGTTCCGATTAAGTTCAAATTATGCATGGTTATCAAGACCAACATTATCTAAAATTTTACACATGTTAAGCCCAATCAGTCAAGTTATTAATTATTGTAATTTTACGAGTTTAGTATGGATTGTCAAAAGCTGGAAAAAGTATGACGTAGGAAAGTCACGACACAATGGATCTGATATTCATCCGGAGTATGTATATGGAGATTGGAAAGTTGCAGAGAAAATCGTCTTGTGCCGTGTCGTTTATTGTGATTGGGGATGTTGCATGTTCTGTGCTCGCTCATCAACGCGTTACACTGAGCGTTTTCCTAGTATGAATCTTATATTGAGCGAGCGTAGTGAGCGTCCCCGCGGTACTCTTATGGCACTTTCTCTGTGTGTTTTTTTTTGTTGTTTATTTATTTTTGTGGTCACTGCCCAGGTCAAACCGCTCAACCAATCGATCTGACATTTTTCACACATACTAACGCAATCTATGCGATCCCTGGGATCGTTTTTGAACGGGATCCTGTGATTGGTTCAAATTTAAAAAAAATATCTTTCGATTGGTTGTTCCGATCAATTTGAAATTTTGACAAGTCCTTACGACCAACATTGTCCTCAATCTTACAAAGTTTCAGCCAAATCCTCCAATTGGTTAAAATTTAAAACAATCTTTCCTGTGATTTTTTACATTTAAACTAAAACCGATTGACCGATCAACTTACAACTTCGCATGGCCATTGCGAAGTTTTAAACCCAACATTTAAGGTATTTTTGTCAATTTTGTCAAACTTTGTGACTAAATTTGACATCAAAGAATCCAACTAATTTAAAATATTAATCTTTACAGGAAATCAAAACAAATTATAATGCAAAAATCGATTTTATCATAAATCATAAAATATATGAAAAAACGAAATGTATTTTTCTTAAAAAGGGCATCACAATAAGATAAAGAACTAGAAAAATATTAAAATAGAAGAACGTGCAAATGCAATGCTCAAAGCTATATTTTTTATAAGTCTTCCAATTAATTAAAAATATAAATTTTTCAATTATTGAGCGAGCGAAGCGAGCGTCTCCTTTCGTCTCATTTGGCACGAGCCTCTGTTTTTTTTTTTTTTTTTTTTTTTTTTTTTTTTTGTATATTTTTCTGTTGGGTGAGGCTGTACAGGTCTGAGTTTTTATTCGATCGAGCTGAAATTTTGCACACATGTGGGGACAACCTTTTCTGTTTGCTGACCCCAAATTTTTTTATAACTATTCATTGGTTAAAATTTAAATAAACATCTCCTGATGGTAGGTTGAAAAATGAAAATGGTCTTCGATAAATCTGATCAAACTCAATTTGGCTATACAGGTCAGAGTTTTTCTTTGATCGAGCTGAAATTTTGCACACATGTAAAACCAACCTTCTCTGTTTGCAGATCCTATTTTTTTTTGAAATCCATTCATTGGTTAAAATTTAAATTAATATCTCCTGATAGGCTGAAAAATGAAAACGGTCTTCGATAATTCTGATCAAACTCATATTTTGCATGATCATTAAGACCAATATTGTCTCTTATTTCACAAAATTTCATCCCAATTAGTTAAGAACGCACGAACTTATTGACATTTTTAATAGCTGTCAGTAATGAAGTATCGAAATGAATGTTTTCCAGTGCCAATTGAATTGATTCTGATTTGCTTTATGAACCAGGGTGCTTAGATGCTATTTTAAAGTTTCGATGAAAAGCATATACTTTTATGTTGATATCATATTTCAATTCAATATGGATGTATACGTTTTCTGTGCGTTGTGTACGCATTTCCGGTTCGAGAATTTGCACGTACCCGTGCTCGCTCATCAACGCGTTACACTGAGCGTTTTCCTAGTTTAAATAATTTATTATTGTGTTTTAGTTTAATATTTAAAATTATGAAGGTCATTTTATGGAAATATACTGGTTCAAATCTGTAAGAAACATTAAGTTTCAGGTTTTTCCAAGTAATATTACAATACAACATAGAATATGTTAAATAATTCATAATATTTATGCTGGTATTAGAATCCTGAGCTTCCATTGTGCATGAAAGTCAGTGAGCACATTACTAGTACATAGTCTTGGCAATATCACAGAGTAACATGAAGTATAGAAATAATCTGACAATCTCAGATGGGATGATGTTTAGTATATGAACTGCAAATTTCAAAAGAGCATTAGACCGGCAATCTAAAGGTCGTGGGCTCAAATCCCATCGGAGGTCAAATCTTTTAAATTTGCAGTTCATATACTTAACATGAAGTAATTGAGTGAAACTTACACAGAATAACAGCGATGATTTTCATGGCAGTTGACTGCTATTTGTTGCTTAGTGTGGAGTTTTCACAGAGCCTTTATACTGTTTATAATCACCACCCTGCACACTATAGCGTGATGTATAGCTCCTCCTGCTTCTGCACTTTAGATAATAATGCATGAACTGTCATCTAATTGCAATAATAATTTATGTTATTATGAGAAATGGAACTTCGTGCTTGCTTCTTGAGGACTAAAAGCATGTAATTAATATTTTCTTATGACTCATTTACTCGATAAGCCGCCATCTTGACGACTAAAAGTAATTAAATGATAAGGATTCACCTTGATTTAACATGCAATGAATGATTGGTAAATGATTGCAAGTGGCAGGTCGATATGTGAAATAATAAGTAATTAAACTCAGGAACTCTGAAAGCTGTACTGTATGAGAGTAACAACATTGTATTGTGCTAATTTATGGATTATAGGGGACTCCAAAAACGCACCCCCGCCCCTCCCACATTGAGCATTAATTCTCAATTCTCTAACTATAAGCTCCACTAGTGAGAATGTAATATAGAGAAGGGAGGAGAGAAAAACCGGTACCGGCATGTAGCCTATATTCTGACGAAAGATACCAAGGGGGCCAACGGCTTAACGTCCCATCCGAAGGGCGGTGTAACATTCACAGCACGAGCCTCCACAACCCGCGCCGTCGAGAGACTGATAACAGGTGGGGGGAGGTCGTCACACTAACCCCCAAACACCCCAGTCTCTCTGGCCCAACGGCAGCAACCTGGCAAGGCAGAGTTGAATGGTCACCCATCCAACCGCTGACCGCGCTCAATGTTGCTTAATATCGGTGATCTAACGAGAACCGAGGTATCCAACACACCAGCCGTTGGGTATAAATAGCTACAATATTTATAGCTACAGAAAAAACTACTTTCAGAATTATTGATCAACGGGCCAGTCGTAGTATTGTTTACATTTGGGGGGGGGGGGGCGCTGTTCACTGCACCCCCCCCCTTCTTCTTCTTCTTCTTCTTCTTCTTCTTCTTCTTCTTCTTCTTCTTCTTCTTCTTCTTCTTCTTCTTCTTCTTCTTCTTCTTCTTCTTCTTCTTCTTCTTCTTCTTTCTTCGTCACCTTGATTTAACATGCAATGACAGAATGGTAAATGAATGCTTATCGATATACGAAATATTGAAAAATTAAACCCATAAACGCTGAATCCAAAATATAAACCCTGCAAGCCGCCCTGCATCACAAATTGTATTGTGAAAATACAATTCCTCTAATTTATATATATTTTATTTAAAACTCTGCCAACAACAATTGTTGGTAGCCAACAAAAAACACATAATAATACACAACATAATTGAAAAGATAACTAAATTAACAAAATCATGTGAAGTGACTAAAATTACTAAACATTTGAACTAAGAAATTAATGATATAAATGGTTTTTCAAAATAATAACTGATCTCCTAATTACATCTATAACTATACTATTTTACAAATTCTTATGCAACTTGTGCTTCACTACAAATGTTTTCAAAAATCCAGGAATGTGACCCAACCATTAGCCCAACGATGTCGACATGAAGCAAACCATACATTCTTGAGTATTCCCCGATAGTTGGTTCATAATACTTTCGTTTTCTTCATCAACTTCTTCAGGCTGGTTTTTATGTGACTCAAACCTAATGGTTGGGTCGATGATTAGGCCGTGTTCCTTCAGATTGTCGATTAATGTCAATACGTTTAGACCCTCCAAAGCACGTAACTCCTTCATAGACGTCGATTTTTTCCTTTTCTCTAAACGCATTGGCAATCATTGTTCGGACGGTATTATCTACGATCAACACTGTATTATGTCTCGCGATTTGTAGAAGTTCTCCGTGCTGGCAGAAGTTCAGGACGTGTCCAAGGGTTTCTATCTCAGTGCAATGTCTGCACTGGTTACCGCCCTGACTTCTGCCGTGTAACACTCGAACTGGGGCTACATTTACATTTTCTGTGGAAAACTTCCGTGGAGTCGGGATGTTAGGAAGGGATGTACGTTGTGAAAAATATCCGACCGAACTGGGGCCCGAACCCGGGACCTCTTACTTGCCGGGAGAGAGCTCTAGAGAGCTCTCTTAAAAATATGTAAAATTTTGGGATTGACTTCAGTACATTAATACATTAATGTTCATACATTAATAATATTTCGACTTTTCATTGTCTAATTCATCTTTAGTAAGTAAATAAGAAAATTCTAGTAACAACGAGATGCATAACAAGGTCTGGGTTAAGAGATTCCATGCATTGACATTAATTTTTCATACATTCAAGTATCAAACATATTTCCCTACAAACCTCACGAATCATTAACGACTGAAGCGCATGAATGGACGGATTTTGACAGCTTGTTTTTGTCAATCGAAAGCATGCATGGAAGTCTTGGTTTCTGGGGTAGAAACTCGGCTTTTCCTATAGAAATCTTCTCTGTTGGTTCGACCTAGTCCATGCAATGTGATTACTTGCACGTGCACCACATTGATAAGACAATATCTCAGTCGTATGACCAGGATGATATCATGTAATTATATCAAATAAAACCTCTGCTATATCTTAGCTGGACTGAATGACAGTAATTAATATTGATAAAGAATGACGTACACTCAAAACGATAAAAATTGGTTACTCGAAAAGAAAATGATTGGCTGCTGGTAAGTTTCATTGAAATCAATCCTTGTTATTATCAATGAAATAAGAGCTCACCTACTAGAGGGTGATGATGCGTTAACACAGCCTTCATGGGATGATGCCATCAAACCTTAATCAGCCAATCCTTTTATTTTCGAGTACCGATTTTTATTGGCTTGAGTGTACTTCATAATCGCTTCCTTGCGGACGAAAGAAATAACCTTGATTCAACATACAACTAGGAAAACGCTCTGAGTAACGCGTTGATGAGCGAGCACGGATACGGCGCAACACCTCGAATCGAAATTCTGTCTATCGAAAATGTCCTTAAAAGCCAATAATAGTTTCTTGAATTTCGTCACAGACTTGAATGAAAATCTCCAACAATTCCTAAAATATTGGTATCAATAACCATGCAAAGTTTTAAGTTTATCGATTGTACTTTTATAATTGAACGATTCCTTGTTAATTTTCAAAAATCACAGGATCTCGTTCAAAAATATACCAGGGACCACGCATATGATGTAAGTGTGTGAACACAATATTAGATCGATCTGTTAAACGGTCATATCAGTTTCATAAACGTTTCAAAGTTTCTGCTCTAACTACCTTGAACTGAAGATTCAAACTTGCCGTGAAGTATGAAATTCGAGAAATTTGACAGCCAACACGCAAAATGTCAGTAAAATGTCAATACATTGCCACGCCGGCGTCGTCGCCTCGGGCAGAAATAACCAGTGCCGGGCTAGCAACAGCTGGAGATGGGTGTGGGCGGGTGATCTCGTGGTAGTTGACAAAGAGAGAGACACGACATGAGCGAGAGCAATAGGATCAGAACTAGGTGCTAGACTATCAAGACATAAAGCTGTGATGTCCAGTTGACATTAATTATGGTTTTATTACATAACCTCAAGTGAGGAATAAATGAACAGTCAAATAAACACAACATACAAATGATCAGAATGAGATAACAGATTACCGGGGGTTTGACCTCCTCGCGTAAATGGACTCTGTGTACAACACAGGTCGTAACCTCATCAGCTGTGTGCCTGGAGGCAACACAACACATGCAATTGAATGAATAGCAAATAAGACTGATACAATACAATGATAAATATAATAAACTCTTTACTTACACTCCTCCGTGATAAGATGCTCGCCGAATTACTTCGGACATTTACTTAAATAGAACTCGTACAGACGACGTTCTAAGATTACTGGACTTACTTAATACAATGTTGAATTTAGATAGGTTTGATGATCCGAAAAGGGTGCCCTTTCCCTGACTGACGACGACCCGCGGAGACAATCCAAGTGTGGCCACACTTGATTGCAATACAAAAACTACGCAATGACAAAATACATTAACTACTCTATTTCAAGTAGGCCACAGGGGCACAATAATGATTCTGTTAACAAAGCTCAAGATTGAACCTGCAAGTAGGGGCTGGACGACCAGTCGCACTACGTTATATCCGCTACAACTTAGCGTGGTTACAATCTACATTTAAACACTACTCACGCGGCGATGTGAAGTCGACGACGGTCAGCCAGAGAAAGAGAATGAGCTCAGGTCGCCGATCCGCGAACTCGACTATCATTGACCATTGCGCATGACATCTTTTCTGCTCTAGGCGACCCTCCAAATATGGGTACAAATGCCGGCTAATGGTAACGACTTGACGTTGGCGCCAGCGCCGAATTCAAACCGTTACAATTCCCCGTTAACCCCAACAAAAAGAAAATACAATTTTCTTTTTCTTCGAGTTCTGCTTACAAGCTAACTATCATAATAACTACGCAAATCCTTGATGTGCCAGGTTCCGATATCGCGTCCATCGAGGTCCTTGAGACGGTAGATCAGCGGTGACGTTTTCTTGCTGATCTCGAACGGTCCTTCGTATCGAGGCGCTAGCTTGGCTGCATAGTTGTCGGCAGCGTTGGACAAGTGGAAGTCTCTCTTCAAGACTCGGTCGCCAACATGGAATTCCAGCGGGCGTCGTCGGAGGTTGTATCTCACGGCGTTTTGCTGAGGGCGCGTTTCAAACGAGCGCGAATATCTGTAAAAATAGATTTTAGTCCTTGCATCTTGTCAACATTGTCCGCGACAATAATAATCGCCATATCGATAGCGTCGGTGGTCTATACCACACAGAATTATTTCACGACCCAAAGTTAACGTATGCATGTGTCTAGCCAGTTACTTCGTTCACTGCTGTACGTAGGGCACAACCTATTTTCGGCACATTCTTGTCCCATAGCATATGATTGTCGGTGATGTATGATCTCAGCATACCTAGAACAGTACAATTAGCGCGTTCCGTCGGGTTCGCTTGTGGATGACGTTTGTCGTTGTAGTGAAGAGTACTATGGTAGTCTGGACTCTTGAGCCATCTTCTTCCAAGGAGCTCCTATGAACTCAGGACCATGGTCACAAACTAAGATCTCTGCAGTGTCGTACACTAAGAATACCTCGTCTTCTATCTTCTGCGCCACGAGTTTCGACTTCGCGGATCTCACAGGAAATAGTAGGCTGTATTTCCAAAAATGTGTCCGTCACCATCAAAGTTTTAGATACAGGTCACTGCTGTTTGCAGGCGCTCGCTTAAAGCATGAATTTCTTCTAACGACTCGGCTTCGTCCATGATGAAAAGATTACGTAACAGGGATAAATAATGACTGAACGATACAGCTCACCAGTATTCACGGCGTGTTCACGTAACTCGAAGGTCAAACGTATCTCGATGTAATTGCAGCACGCACAAGCGTCTGAAGGTCGTTGTTGTCCCACGTCGATTTTGGATTTGAGCACCAAAATGCCAACGTTCGGGCTCCACACATCGCGTCTTGATCACCAGGCCCCACGTTGTGTGCGCCAAAAATGCCACGCCGGCGTCGTCGCCTCGGGCAGAAATAACCAGTGCCGGGCTAGCAACAGCTGGAGATGGGTGTGGGCGGGTGATCTCGTGGTAGTTGACAAAGAGAGAGACACGACATGAGCGAGAGCAATAGGATCAGAACTAGGTGCTAGACTATCAAGACATAAAGCTGTGATGTCCAGTTGACATTAATTATGGTTTTATTACATAACCTCAAGTGAGGAATAAATGAACAGTCAAATAAACACAACATACAAATGATCAGAATGAGATAACAGATTACCGGGGGTTTGACCTCCTCGCGTAAATGGACTCTGTGTACAACACAGGTCGTAACCTCATCAGCTGTGTGCCTGGAGGCAACACAACACATGCAATTGAATGAATAGCAAATAAGACTGATACAATACAATGATAAATATAATAAACTCTTTACTTACACTCCTCCGTGATAAGATGCTCGCCGAATTACTTCGGACATTTACTTAAATAGAACTCGTACAGACGACGTTCTAAGATTACTGGACTTACTTAATACAATGTTGAATTTAGATAGGTTTGATGATCCGAAAAGGGTGCCCTTTCCCTGACTGACGACGACCCGCGGAGACAATCCAAGTGTGGCCACACTTGATTGCAATACAAAAACTACGCAATGACAAAATACATTAACTACTCTATTTCAAGTAGGCCACAGGGGCACAATAATGATTCTGTTAACAAAGCTCAAGATTGAACCTGCAAGTAGGGGCTGGACGACCAGTCGCACTACGTTATATCCGCTACAACTTAGCGTGGTTACAATCTACATTTAAACACTACTCACGCGGCGATGTGAAGTCGACGACGGTCAGCCAGAGAAAGAGAATGAGCTCAGGTCGCCGATCCGCGAACTCGACTATCATTGACCATTGCGCATGACATCTTTTCTGCTCTAGGCGACCCTCCAAATATGGGTACAAATGCCGGCTAATGGTAACGACTTGACGTTGGCGCCAGCGCCGAATTCAAACCGTTACAACATTTTGGATTTAAACACAGATTAGTCTTAAAATTGTCAAAAATATAGATAATGTCGGTCCCAATTACCATGCAAAGTTTTAAGTTGATCGGTCATACGGTTCTAGTTTAAATTTCAATAATCACATGAAATATTTTTTTAAATTTTAACCAATGGGAGGATTTGGCTGAAACTTTTTATGATTGGGTACAATGTTGGTCGTAATGACATGTCAAAATTTCAAAGTGATCGAATCAACCAATCGAAAGATAATTTTTTTTAAATTTGAACCAACCAGGGGATTTCAAAAAAATTAGGGTCTGCAAATCTCATATTTGGCCTGGACATGTGTGCAAAATTACAGCTTGATCGGATAAACGGTGCGACCTGTATACGAGCAGACGACAGACAAAAAAAAAAAAAAAAAAAAAAAAAACAGAGGTCCGTGCCAAAAGAGCCAAAAGGAGACGCTCGCTTCGCTCGCTCAATGACAGAATGATAAATGAAGGCAAGTGGCTTCGATATTAGACATATAATAAATTAAACCCAACAACTCTAACACAAAAACGAGGAATTTCATTTTGATTATGAAATTGAAATTGAACACCTGGCTACTTTAAATTTCTAGCCAATGAAATTGCTATTATATGAAATTCTGGAATCCAATTGAGATGATTGAAAATGTCAAATTTATATTGAAAAATGTAACATGGCCTTTACTAGTTCGATGGAATACAGAATTGTGCAATAAAATCAGAGTTAACAATGATCGAACCTTTTTATTAAGGTTCATTCACTAGCGCTCGGCCGTTTTAGAAAACTGAGAGAGAAAATTTGTTTCATAATTGCGTGTAACTTTTATGGGATGTTCACATGATCAGTCTGATTGTTTATTAGTGGAACTTTTTTACTTTTGCTTCTTGCATTGTTAATTAGGCGCCAGTTATTCAACAAAACCGCTAAAAACTATGAAATTTCCGATACGACGTTACGACGTTATTTACGTTTCCCACTTTAATAACTATGTAATCAAATTCTATCAATTGCCATCCGACAGATGTCAACAAATACCGTTAGATCGAAGAATTCGCTTGCAAAATGACTTCTTGTCACAGATATTAATAATTTCAAAGTTTCTACGTGACGTCATCACAAAGTTGTGCTACCAAATGTTTCTATAAGTGGCTGAATGTGTTTTGGTATACTGTGAATAACATTAATGTTTAGTACTTGCAATTGCTTTCAGAATACTCTCGGTTCGGTTTTTAGAAAATATTGTCACAAAGTCTTGAAAAACGTAATTGAAATATCGATTGGTATGGAAGATAGATACAAATTTCTAAATAAAAATTCGTTTATCTCAAGCTGCTTTCACACTACACTATTTCCCCGGGTCGAAACCTCAGTCCGACCAGAGTCAAGAAATAAATCGTTTCTACACAAAAAAAAAGTTAAAATGATAACTTTCTTGTCACGGTGACAAGACAAGACGGAAGGCCTTGAATGACATTGAGATGAGAAGCTAGTCACCGTGACAAGAAAGTTCTCATGTAATGTATTTACACCTGATCGCCCCGGGTCCAGCCCGCGGAAACTTACGGCGTGTCTATTCACACGGCGGCCGTGCCCGCAAGGGGTTCAAATTCTATTTACACCAGAAGTTCGCCGTGTAGCCAAGAAGGCGTATGCTATTTACACCAGAGTTCGCCGTGCGCGCAAGAAGGCGTATGCTATTTACACCAGAGTAAAACCGTGTGTGGAAACGGCCTTGTATTATGAACACGCCACGGTAGTAGACCGTGCAAGTGAGCTGCGAACACATTAGATACCTAGTTCAAATTCTAGAGTGACACCATATAGCAACTTAAGTAGACATCTAACGCAACAATTCCTCAGTGGCAACAATAGCCGGTTGGTTAGCCCATTGGCTTAGGGCGCAGACGATCGCGGTTCGATTCCCCGTCAGGGATTATCTTTTTTACTTCTGTAATTAACTTTATTTACAATCTACTGGTCATTTGACATGTATTTTATTGTTTAATACCGTCACGACCCCAAACTTCGATCTAAACGCATCTGTGCAGCTAAATGACTTCACTTACGCGCACGGTTTTACTTCTGGTGTAAATAGAATAGGAATTCATAGGAACACGGCAGCCGTTTGCGCAAGGGGTTCAAATTCTATTGCCACCAGAGTACACCAGAGTTCACTCCAAGATGGCCGTCCTCTGAACAGCTGTTTTCCGGAGCCTATTTAGACTTTTTATACTAATGCAGAAGGATCGTGACGTTTTGAAAAGTATTGGAACTGATCAATAATCAATACAATTAGGCCAGGGTCATACGTCACGAGCCCAAACTTCGTTCTAAACGCATCTGTGCAGCTAAATGACTTCACTTACGCGCACTGTTTTACTTCTGGTGTAAATAGAATAGGAATTCATAGGAACACGGCAGCCGTTTGCGCAAGGGGTTCAAAATCTATTGCCACCAGAGTACACCAGAGTTCACTCCAAGATGGCCGTCCTCTGAACAGCTGTTTTCCGGAGCCTATTTAGACTTTTTATACTAATGCAGAAGGATCGTGACGTTTTGAAAAGTGTAGGAACTGATCAATAATTGATTGCAATTAGGTCTGCCACGTAGTACAAATACTAGTGAAACCATATTGCAACTTAAGTAGACATAAAACACAAGGTCTTTTTATTTGCATCAATAGCCGGCTATTGGGGTTACTTGGACCGGTCATATCCGCACTCAGGTCGTGACGTAGTATATACACTTCCTCCTATGCTATAAGGGGAAGTGGAATCATGTTCAAAGTGGAATCATGTTCATACGTGTAATGATTGGCAGCTAAAGGGACAACCGGCACATTGCGCAGTAGGATGCGCGTAAGCAACGCCTGCCTGTGTGTAATTTTATGTAGCAGTTTTTAACGCACCTCGGCATGAGCAGCTTTGTAGCTCAGGCGGTAAGGCGTTTGCCTGCGGTGCAAGGGTACACCCGTTCGAATCTGGTCGAGGACGAAATTTTTTATTTTGACATTTTCACAAGTTTGAATTCTGCCTAACCATAGAGCTATTTTTTTTAGGTTGCCCAGCTTTAATTTTCGCACGTTGGAATTTGTCTACCCATAGAGAGTTTTTTCCTTCGTCTGCCCAGTTAACTCATGCGCGCGCAATGTGAAGTTGTACTTCTAGCTGCCAGTGTGTAATGGCTGACACGTATCAGTGCATCTAGACGTCAAAGATATTTTACTGGAGCTATCATACCCATAGCTGAAATTTTATTAGATAATAATTGTTCCCAGTCCTCTTTATAACTCCACGATTCTCAGTATAGTAAAATGTCAGAACATATTGTACCGTCACGATCCTTCTGCATTAGTATAAAAAGTCTAAATAGGCTCTGGAAAACAGCTGTTCAGAGGACGGCCATCTTGGAGTGAACTCTGGTGTACTCTGGTGGCAATAGAATTGGAACCCCTTGCGCAAACGGCTGCCGTGTTCCTATGAATTCCTATTCTATTTACACCAGAAGTAAAACCGTGCGCGTAAGTGAAGTCATTTAGCTGCACAGATGCGTTTAGATCGAAGTTTGAGGTCGTGACGTATGACCCTGACCTAATTGTAATTATTATTGATCAGTTCCAATACTTTTCAAAACGTCACGATCCTTCTGCATTAGTATAAAAAGTCTAAATAGGCTCCGGAAAACAGCTGTTCAGAGGACGGCCATCTTGGAGTGAACTCTGGTGTACTCTGGTGGCAATAGAATTTGAACTCCTTGCGCAAACGGCTGCCGTGTTCCTATGAATTCCTATTCTATTTACACCAGAAGTAAAACCGTGCGCGTAAGTGAAGTCATTTAGCTGCACAGATGCGTTTAGAACGAAGTTTGAGGTCGTGACGTATGACCCTGACCTAATTGTAATTATTATTGATCAGTTCCAATACTTTTCAAAACGTCACGATCCTTCTGCATTTGTATAAAAAGTCTAAATAGGCTCCGGAAAACAGCTGTTCAGAGGACGGCCATCTTGGAGTGAACTCTGGTGGATTCTGGTGTCAATAGCATACGCCTTCTTGCGCACACGGCGACCGTGCTCTGGTGTACTCTGGTGCCAATAGAATACGCCTTCATGCGCACACGGCTACTCTGGTGTAAATAGAATATGAACCCCTTGCGGGCACGGCTGCCGTGCCAATAGAGCCAGCCGGAAACTTAAACCCCAGTTTATCCCTGGGTTTCAACCCGGGGCGAGTTTGACTCGAGGCGAAACTGGTTATCTTTTCATCCACGTGAGCTCTGTAATCTTATCATTTAACTTGAAACACAAAATAATGGAAATGTTTGCATGATACTTCATTAATAAATGAACAAACTATAAAAATTATTGCCTTATCCAAAGCTTCAACAAACTGTGCCGATCATTGCTACATTTTGATTTTGACAGAGGCATTTGACGTTGGAAAAAGAAAAAACGAAGAAATATTACGGTATCTACTTCCTTCTTGATTGATTTTGTTTAAGGTAGCACAACTGATATCTCATATCTTCCAAATAAGCCTATTTTTGGCAGAGGTATCAATAATTACTATTTACACGATACTGTGAAATATGAACAACTTCTCGTGTCTAGATTTTGAGATATTGTAGTTAGCAATTCCTATTTTTAACATGTAGTCTTATGGGGGCCATTAAAATCATGACGATTTCCATGCTATTTTTGAGTTTTGAATTTTACTGAGGTTCAACGTTTTTTCAAAAAAATGATTTCTAGATAGATAGTTGGACATTCTATTAGGAAAAAAATTGAAAACAATACCAACGTGTGCTATTTTAAAAGTTATCAACCAAAAACTATATGATTTCCCTATACCTCCTGTGTTACAGTTTTGTTCATTCTCGGAAGGCAATAAATTGAAACCTCGCTATACGACAGGGGTTGCAAGTTAAATGACATTTTATGATTCATTTATACTTAAATATAGTTGAAATGTAGGAAAACGTTTTCTGAACTTGTAATTTCAAGTTTTTTTTTGTATATGTATAATGAAGGTACTACCTTAATGACAAAAGCTGTAGATACATCGTAGTGTAAACACATTCAATGTTTGGTCCCAGGCAAAGCCCTGGGTCCAGACTTGAGTCGTGAACCCCTGTGTTTGACCCGGGGATTAAGTGGTGTTGTGTGAAAACAGCTTCAGTTTCATCCGAATGTGACTTGACCGCTCTTTCCATGTTCCCTTTTATTGTAGGCTATGAACTACTTATAACTAGGGCTAGGATGTTTATGACATATCCTTCTTTAGTTTTTTGTTCAGACACGTCTAAAAATGATATATAAATATGTTTCATGTGTTCCTGATTTCAAAAATATGTGTTTCATTTTGCCTGAAAATGTCTTTTTCACTATTTTTTAAGAATTCAGTCCTTTTCTTGCTATTTTAAGGTCTTTTTGTCCTTTTTTAACATTATTGGGGAAAATAATATGAAATGCTTGTTGCAAGTTACAACAATTTTATGAATTTCGGTCTAGACAACAATTCATAAAATTTCCATCCACCATTTGGATGCACCATCAACAATTGACACTTGATATATTGACACATTCATCCAATAATTTAAGTTAATTTTAATATATTACTCCAAGTCCAACTCCTAAACCGATAAATCGAATAATATATTGACGAATATTAGATAACATACAATTTCATAGGTCCTTTTTCGGGATTTTGTGGTCCTTTTTTAATAGTTTTAAGATACTATTTGCCTGCCTTTTTTTACGTTTCAAAGGTCATAAGCATCCTAGCCCTACTTATCACTTACTAAATATCTAGGATTAACCGATTAGCTTAAATCCGACTAAAGAAACATATTAATTGGCACCATTTTTGTATACGAAATACACTTTTTACTTTCTGCAAACAAACCAAATGACGCTTCAGACCTGGAAATGATCGAATGAAGATAGAATTATTACTGACTTGAGTTCACCTTAATCATTGAAATGGACATCGGGCCTTCTACCTCTGAGTACAAGAAGTCAAGAAAGCATCTTTGTTGCGGGTCGGCTTTATCTTATAGATAAATGGACATGTTTCGAATGCAATGTAAATGCGTAAAACTGAAAGTATTATTAGCAAATCAAAACATTATGCGATTTCTTATAAGGTCCTAGGGGGGAATAAGGCCCAGTGGGGAACAAGGCCCACTCTAAATATCTCAGGAGATATATAGGTATTTGTAGGTAAGAAGTCTATAGCATAAATGTTTTGATAAACTTTCTAATAGTATTATTTTAATTTGATACGTTCTGTTTTCATCAACCGAAAATCTTGGATTTTGACAGCTGCTGAAATTGGCCTCCAGGGGGGGGGGGGGGGGTTATGGCGGAAGCTCCCCCCCCCCCCCCCCGGAATTCTCAAATTAAACAAATCATTGTATTGTATTTGCACCATTCCAAGGAAAGTGACTGCTTTTAATTACATATTCCATATGAGGGCTACATTCAAGTTCATGCTTCTAAACCAGTTGAAATTCCTCAAATAAGAAGCAATATATTTGTAATTGATTTTGTTCTGTTGAACAGAGATTCAATATAATACAGTCATGTCTAAAACACTCACAAATGATTGGAATTGAAATATATTTCTGAAGAGTGATGACAAACATCTAGAAAGTTAAAAGAAACAAATACGTTTGGACTTTACAAAAACCATTAATATTTTTAAAAAAGCAGCAATTCCGTATATTTTTCAATAAACTTTATTGGGCTCTCAAATGACGTATTTCTAAGCTACGATCTAATCTAAGGAATGTCATTTAATAGCCTGATGAAGTATATTGAGAATAAACGAAATATTGTTGTGCTTTTTTAACTAAAGTCGTATGTATTTGTTTCTTTGAATATTTTACCAAACAATTTTCAATTCAATTTGAAAATAAACCTATCTGAGTTTATTATCTGGAAAGTTAATTGTTTTAAAATACTGCATTTGAAGCCTGCTATCTTCTTGCTGGACTGAATGACTGTAATTAATATTGATAATGAATGACGTACTTCTTAATCGCTTTTATACGGACGAAATGCTAGCAATTATAAATGATAAGGAGTCACCTTGAATCAACGTGCAATGACAGAATGGTAAATGAATGTTTTCTATATTCGAAATATTTAAAATTATACCTAGAAACCCTGAATCCAAAATATCAACCCAGAAAGCCGCCCTGCATAACAAACTGCTTTTTACACTACTTTAAGTGCTAATAACAAATATAATACCTTTCAAGAAATCTTTTTAGACATTTTTAATGAGTGTTTCCCAAAAAAGCGAGTTCGTATAAACAAAAAATACATGCCTCAATCATGGATAACATCAGGTATAAAAGCATCTAGATTAAATTTAAAATCCTTATATAAATTAAAGAGTCATTTTAACAATTCTCTTTTGACTAACTATTATAAAGTATATAAGAAGCAATATGATAGATTTATAAAGGCGGCAAAAAGACAAAGTATTCATTGTAAAATAAATAGTAGTGATAATAAACCTAAAACTACCTGGAATATTATAAATGATCAAACCAGTAAAGTTTCATGCCAGAAGATTAATAAAGCTATCAAGATAAAGAGTGAAAATGGAGATAATATTATTAAGGATCAACTTCTTGTAGCAGAAGAATTCAATAGGTATTTCTCGACTATTGCAACAAACCTAACTCAGAATACTCATATTAATGAGTCAGACATCTAGTGGAGCGGTCGCTCCACGCCAGCCAAGTCGTACGGCGCGCGCACACTCTCATATAAAGGCTGGAGCAAACCCACTTTTACTGTAAGCATCAAAGTGGCATTTTCGGCCTGCTGGATCTTAAAATTGAGAAATCTCACATTGTTGCGAAATATCTTAATTTCGAGCTATGGCCCACCCTACAACATATACCAAATTTGGGAACAATAGGTTACGCCCTTTGCGCGCTAGAGGGCCGTGAAAACAGTGTTTTAGGGCGGTTTTCATAATCAGTAATCATAGTAGTAGGCTGGAGCTAAAATCCGGTAAACAGGCCACAGCCTAAACGGCTGAACCGATTGATCTCACATTTTTACCACGTGTGCACTTTTGGCGTCTGATTTAACCTTGTCCCCATGAATTTTTTGTGCCGCCATTTTGAAACCGGAAGTGACGTCATATCTCGTCAACGGTTGGACCGATCGGAACGAAATTTGCGCCAATCGTTTCAGACGGTCATCTATATGGATTATCAATATCAAAAGACTGAACATAATTTTAAATAAACCGGAAATGACGTCATGAAATTTAATATACATCGATTTGCATTTCAGCAACAACTGTTGATCCGATTGTCTTGATATTTATGTAACGTTTGTACTTTTGATATTTCATTTGACTTGTTATAAAACCAACCGGAAGCCGCCATTTTGAAACCGGAAGTGACATCATGTCTCAAAAACGGCTAAACAGATTAGAACAAAACCAGCGCTAAACGATTTAGACGGTCAACTTTATGTAATCAGTAATATTTGATGATTCAAATATCGAAACCGGAAATGACGTCACACATTTTATGACCTATACCGGAAATGACGTCATAAATATGCTAAATGACGCTAAATTCACCACTTTATACTTTAAAATAGATATAAGTAAACGTACTTTGTAAATAATTATAAATTCAAGGTTGCAGTGTTCTCGGCGGCCATTTTTAAAACCGGAAGTGACGTCATATATCGTAAACGGTTGTACCGATTGCAACCTAAGTTTGGAAATGTGTTGGACTAATAATTATGAATTCAAGACGACATTATTTTCGGCCGCCATTGTTAAAACCGGAAGTGACGTCAAATATCGAAAATGGCTGTACCGATTGCAATCAAATTTTGGAAATGTGTTGTACTAATAATTATGAATTCAAGACGACATTATTTTCGGCCGCCATTGTTAAAACCGGAAGTGACGTCATATATCGAAAATGGCTGTACCGATTGCAACCAAATTTTGGAAATGTGTTGTACTAATAATTATGAATTCAAGACGACATTATTTTCGGCCGCCATTGTTAAAACCGGAAGTGACGTCATATATCAAAAACGGCTGTACCGATTGCAACCAAATTTTGGAAATGTGTAGGAGTAATAATTATGAATTCAAGACGACATTATTTTCGGCCGCCATTGCTAAAACCGGAAGTGACGTCATATATCGAAAACGGCTGGACCGATTGTAACGAAACTTAAAGCTATTCTTCTTGGATAATTATTTTAATCTTATATACCAAACGCAACTTTTCTAAGTATCCAAATCGGCATAGGCGTATTTTTTTAAAGAAATAAGTTCTTGCACGGACACAAGCTGTGCTACAAGCTGTATGAATAAACTAACAAAAGAAGTGATATCCCAGAAAAAAACACTCCGTGTAAAAAAGGCAGCCAAGTCTCTTTACTTTAAAAAAATTCAACACCGAAAAGGAGTGATATCAAAAAAGGAGCCAAGTCAATGACATTTCCAAATATTTAATCGTATCTTTGAAATAAAAGTATAAACACCGAGAAATACTTTACAAAAGGACTTGGCGCATCGTTTTTTTAAAGACATTTTTCTATTCATAAGCATGTGCCATTTATATACAACCGTCATTTTGAATGTTTAGAATAATAGGGAAACATCTTTCAATTAGGTACATATTATACATACCTTCTGTAAAATATTTTCTATATGAATATATACGCTATGAAACTTGTTGTCTATGCTTTCTATAAATATACACAATAGTTATCTTCGTAATATTGTTTCGTGGTGAATATAATTAAGTCTCATCATGCGTTATACCTTCTCATCATGTAACAATTTCTATTAATACTCATTTTATAAAAATACATTTCACAAAGAAGACAGTCATATTGAATTTCTATTAAAAAATTTAACTTTATACACTTGACACTTCAAAAATATATAATTGTGTTCCATTAGTTAGTAATTATTTGACAACGTTTCATGATTTCCTTCAGTCAAGATCAAATTATGAAAAGATACCAGTCTAATATCGCCATATTAACAGTACTGCAAGAATATGTATGAGCCCACTTCCAATTGATATGAAGGGATGTGTGTTGTGAAAAATATCCGACCGAACCGGGGCACGAACTTGGGACCTCTCACTTGCCGGGCGAGAGCTCTACCAACTGAGCTACCCGATCGGACGGGCGGACATTAGACACAACACACTGATGATGATCCTGACTCCTGACTCCATGGAAGTTTTCCAAAGAAACCTACATTCTCACCACTTCCAATTGTTATGTAATTCTTTCACCCTTATATTACTTATATATTACAGCATAAAATCATGCTTCTATCGCCATTGACAAAACTATAAAATAGTCATTACTAAAAGTAGCTTGATTCATAGATTCTGGCTCTAATAGAAAGAGGAAAATGTACCTACTTGTAAATTTCTTTCCACTTTTAGGATAGAATGATGTCTTTAAAAAATCGATGCGCCAAGTCCTTTTGTAAAGTATTTCTCGGTGTTTATACTTTTATTTCAAAGATACGATTAAATATTTGGAAATGTCATTGACTTGGCTCCTTTTTTGATATCACTCCTTTTCGGTGTTGAATTTTTTTAAAGTAAAGAGACTTGGCTGCCTTTTTTACACGGAGTGTTTTTTTCTGGGATACAAAATAATCTAGCAAAAATGAAGTTTGAGAGATGCAATTCTATATTTTTCTTTCCAACAATGGCCTCGGACATCATCAAAGTTGTACAGAGTTTAAAAAATAAATGTTCTACTGGTGTGGATGATATTTCGGTTTCCTTAAGCCACGTTTATAATAAATGCATTACAGAAGGTGTGTTTCCGGATAGGCTCAAAACTGCTAAAATAATACCGTTATATAAGAAAGGTGATAAGCTTCAATTAGGTAATTATCGACCAATTTCTCTGCTACCAGCCTTTTCGAAAATTTTCGAAAAGATTATGTGTCGAAACATTACTTCTTTCTTGGACAAGTTTAGTATTTTATCTGATCGTCAAAATGGTTTTAGACAAAATAGATCTACTAGTTCCACAATTCACAATTTTTTACAACTGATAACGGATGCGCTTGATAATCATGAGCACCAGTTAGGTGTTTTTTGCGACTTGGCTAAAGCGTTCGATTGCGTTGACCATAAAATATTAATTACTAAACTTAATCACTATGGTTTCCAGGGAAATGCACTGCACTTAATGGAATCATACCTATCTGATAGATCTCATATCACTGAAATAAAGTCTTTTGATGATGAAAATATGGAAAGTATTTATGCGTCTTAACCGGCGAATATCACTTGCGGGGTACCGCAGGGCTCGATTTTAGGTCCACTGTTGTTCATCATATTCATAAATGACCTTCCGTTTAGCATTGATAATTCAGAGCTTTTCGCAGATGACACCAGCATACTCATCAAAGAGTCTACTTTTGAAAAACTTATAGATAGCGCCGAACAAAGTATCAAAGAAACAAGCATTTGGCTTAAAACGAACAAATTAATCTTGAACACCGATAAAACAATTTCATACAATTTCATACAACGCAGAAAAGCAAAAGTCTTAAAAGGGTTACTTCAGTAAACAATACACTGGACATGACGAATATTTCATCAGTTTGTCATACAAAATTTTTAGGTTTGACCATTGACGAGAATTTAAGCTGGTCGCGACATTGCAGTACCATTGCTAGCAAATTAAATTCGGCGTGCTTTGCTATCAGAACTATCAAATCATTATCTGACACAAAAACTGCTAAATTAGTCTATCACTCAAACTTTGAAACACACCTCCGGTATGGCATTGAATTTTGGGGATTATCTCCACATGCTCACAAGTTATTTATCATTCAAAAGAGAGCTCTCCGATCAATGTGTGGGGTCAGGACCAAGGACAATGTCATACCACATTGTAAGGAGCTCTTCCAAGTACATAATATTCTTACATTTTATAGCCTTTATTTACTAGTAGTGAGGGCTGTAAGCATAAAAATAGTGCAAAATGTGATACTAATTTTTCCTTTGGCAGTCTTATAGGAAATTTTCCGCTCTTTCATAATTTCGATATCCTCAAAAAATCGGACCGCCATTTTGAGCTCCAGGGCTGTCCAAAGTGCCAAAAAGTTTGTATTTCGGTGAAATTATAAAATTTTTGTCAATTTATTGTTCTTGTATAATAAACAATGTGTCAGGAAGGTACGATAAAAAAATAAAAATTCTAAGTCTAACCAAAGTTGTATTTATTCAAGAAATTAAAGATGTCGGCGGGAAAGTTCTAAAATGACCGCCATTTTCAGGGAATTTGTGTTTTAAGGTTGCAGTTGCTTATGTAGGCTCATATTATGGACTTTTAACATAAAAATCAATGGATCACGAAATTGACCCTTTGGGGGGTGGGGGGTGAAGACTTAAAGGTTTCCATATCTGTACAATAGCCCATTCTAGCTAGAGAAAATTGGTTTCTTGCACATACTAACAAAAATATGCTCTCTTCAAAAAAAAATACGAGAACTCAAAACTATGCCGCCATCTTGGATAAAAAGAGGTTATTTTTAATTTTTCGTAAAATTTAGTATGTTTTATAAGCACTACGAAAAAATGTATTTTAAAAAAAATATAGCCCTAAATCTAATAATTAAATTTGTAATTTGAATATTCTCTGTATCTCCAACCTTTCTCCCTAAAACTTCATTTGTGTGTTGATAAAACGTCCCAAGATAGGGATTTTAGCATGTAATTTTAGTCCAGGAGGCGGTGACTCGATACATTTGCAGTGAACAAGGGATGACCAAAATCGCAAATTTATAGTTATTTTTCAACTGCTGAGCGCAAAACAACGAAATACAAACGCGTCTCATTCAAGATGGCGGCATAATATTGCGGTCTCGTGAATTTTTTCGAACAGAGCACATTTTTATTAGTATATGCAAGGAAACAATTTTCTCTAGCTAGAATGGGCTGTTGTACAGATATCAAAACCTTTAGGTCTCCACCCCCCACCCCCCAAAGAGTCAATTTCGTGATCCATTGATTTTTATGTTAAAAGTCCATAATATGAACCTACATAAGCAACTGCAACCTTGAAACACAAATTCCCTGAAAATGGCGGTCATTTTTGAGCTTACGCGCCGACATCTTTAATTTCTTGAATAAATACAACTTTGGTTAGACTTGGAATTTTTATTTTTTTATCGTACCTTCCTGACACATCGTTTATTATACAAGAACAATAAATTGACAAAATTTTTATAATTTCACTGAAATACAAACTTTTTGGCACTTTGGACAGCTCTGGAGCCCAAAATGACTGTCCGATTTTTTGAGGATCTCGAAATTATGAAAGAGCGGAAAATTTCCTAAAAGACTACCAAAGGAAAAATTAGTATCCCATTCTGCACTATTCTGTCAATTTTATGTGCTAACAGCCCTCACTATAGAAGCAATTTCATTAATCAAACGTAATATCACCAAACAGGTTTTTAGTACTTCCGTTCACAATTATGATACTCGAGGTAAGGATAATCCCCATAAAAAACACTCCGTGTAAAAATACCAGCCAAGTCTCTTCAACTTAAAAAAAATAATGAAATCTAAAAATTCTGCACTGAAAAGTAGTGATATCAAAAAATTAGCCAAGTCAAAACTTTATTTGAAAATCAAAAAATACTTGGCGCATCGTGTATACATAGTTTAGAAGTATAGACCAGATAGAAAATATACATCAAATATACATAATACATGTAGTATACCTATTATGCCCTAAAAAAACGATGCGCCAAGTATTTTTTGATTTTCAAATAAAGTTTTGACTTGGACCATTTTTTGATATCACTACTTTTCAGTGCAGAATTTTTTAGATTTCATAATTTTTTTTAGTTGTAGAGACTTGGCTGGTATTTTTACACGGAGTGTTTTTTATGGGGATATCACTCCTTTTTTTAGTTTATTCTTAGAACTTGTGACGTCAATTGAACAATTACTAAATCCATTAAAAATAGTCGCCATTGACAATTTGGTTTACTAATGAAAATCTGCGTATGGTACTATATATTTGCTTTAAATGATCTTTCATGAAGAATAGCAAAGGATTCATTCCTAACAGTTAACCGAGTTCCGAGATATGGCAACACTTCGGTTTTCAAAATGGCTGCTGAACTTACTGCACTGCCACAAAGAATGTATATCTATAAATGATGTGTATCATTTTAAGTTTTCTGAATATGTATTCGTTATATAGGAGGGGATTATAATAATTTTTAAATTTGAATGATGTAATTTCCGGTCTTATAAATAGGAAATTTCTAGTGTTACTGTTCCCATTTCATAGAGATGACCTTCCGAATCGTTTGGCGGTAGTTTCATACCGATCAGTTAACCAATTTTCAAGAAATGACGTTACTTCCTGTTTCAAAATGGCTGCTGAAATCACTGACCCCTTGAATTATAATTTAAACATGATTACATTTTATTATAAGCTGTCTCAAATAGTATATTTATTGTATCAAAATGTAAATTTGTGAGATTTTTAAAATGTGTGACGTCATTTCCGGTTTTGGTATGGGAAACTGCAAATATTATTGATGATAATACATAAAGTTGACCGTCTAAATTGTTTAGCGCTGGTTTCGTTCAAATCTATTTAGCCGTTATTGACATATGATGTCACTTCCGGTTTCAAAATGGCGGCTTCCGGTTGGTTTTATAATAAGTCAAATGAGATATCAAAAGTACATACGTTACATAAATAACAAAATAATCGGATCAAATTTGTTGCCGAAATGCCAATCGATGTATTTCAAATTTCATGACGTCATTTCCGGTTTCGTTAACATAAATTTAAGTATGTTGCCATTGATAATCCATATAGTTTACCGTCTGAATCGTTTGGCGCAAATTTCGTTCCGATCGGTATAGCCGTTGTCGAGATATGACGTCACTTCCGGTTTCAAAATGGCGGCACAAAAAATTAATGGGGTGAAGGTTAAATCAGACGCCAAAAGTGCACACGTGGTAAAAATGTGAGATCAATCGGTTCAGCCGTTTAGGCTGTGGCCATGTTACCGGATTTGAATTCCAGGAGACTACTACTACTACTACTGAGATTATTATTATTATGAAAACCGCCCTAAAACACTGTTTTCACGGCCCTCTAGCGCGCAAAGGGCGTAACCTATTGTTCCCAAATTTGGTATATGTTGTAGGGTGGGCCATAGCTCGAAATTAAGATATATCGCAACAATGTGAGATTTTCCAATTTTAGGATCCAGTAGGCCGAAAATGCCACTTTGATGCTTACAGTAAAAGTGGGTTTGCTCCAGCCTTTATATGAGAGTGTGCGCGCGCCGTACGACTTGGCTGGCGTGGAGCGACCGCTCCACTAGATCCCCATAAAAAACACTCCATGTAAAAATACCAGCCAAGTCTCTTCAACTTAAAAAAAATAATGAAATCTAAAAATTCTGCACTGAAAAGTAGTGATATCAAAAAATTAGCCAAGTCAAAACTTTATTTGAAAATCAAAAAATACTTGGCGCATCGTGTACATAAATAGCTTGGAAGTATAAGCCAATTATAAATTATACATGAAATATACATATACATAGTATACCTATAATGCCCTAAAAAAACGATGCGCCAAGTATTTTTTGATTTTCAAAGAAAGTTTTGACTTGGCTAATTTTTTGATATCACTACTTTTCAGTGCAGAATTTTTAGATTTCATTATTTTTTTTAAGTTGAAGAGACTTGGCTGGTATTTTTACACGGAGTGTTTTTTATGGGGATATCACTACTTTTTTTAGTTTATTCTTACAACTTACGTGTGACACATATCACATGAACAATTACTAAATCCTTTAAAAAAAATTACCCTTTACAATTTGGTTATTCTCATGAAAAAAACAAAGGTTTCATTCCAATCGGTCAACCCAGTTCCGAGATATGGCAACACGTCGGTTTTCAAAATGGCCGCTGAACTTTCTGCACTGCCACATAGAATTTATAACTATAAATGATGTGTATCATTTTTAGCTTTCTGAATATGTATTTATTGTATAGGAGGGGATTATAATGATTTATAAATTTGAATGACGTCATTTCCGGCCTCATAAATAGGAAAATTCTAGTTTGACTGTTCCTATTCCATAGAGATGTCCTTCCGAATCGTTTGGCACTAGTTTCATACCGATCTGTCAACCAGTTTTCGAGATATTACGTCGTTTCTTCCGATTTCAAAATGGCTGCTGAAATCACTGACCTCTTGAATTATAATTTAAACATGATTTCATTTTATTATAAGCAGTCTCAAATAGTATATTTATTGCATCAAAATGTAAATTTGTGCGATTTTTAAAATGTGTGACGTCATTTCCGGTTTCAGTATGGGAGACTGCAAATATTATTGATGATAATACATAAAGTTGACCGTCTAAATTGTTTAGCGTTGGTTTCGTTTAAATCTATTAAGACGTTATTAAGATATGATGTCATTTCTGGTTTCAAAATGGCGGCTTCCGGTTGGTTTTATATCAAGTCAAATAATATCACAAAAGAACATACGTTGCATAAATATCAAAATAATTGGATCAAATTTGTTGCCGAAATGCCAATCGATGAATTAAATTTCATGACGTCATTTCCGGTTTCGTTAACATAAATTTTAGTCTGTTGCTATTGATTATCCATATAGATGACCGTCCGAATCGTTTGGCGCTATTTTCGTTCCAATCGGTCTAGCCGTTGTTGAGATATGACGTCACTTCCGGTTTCAAAATGGCGGCACAAAAAATTCATAGGGTGAAGGTTAAATCAGACGCCAAAAGTGCACACGTGGTAAAAATGTGAGATCAATCGGTTCAGCCGTTTAGGCTGTGGCCTGTTTACCGGATTTTAGCTCCAGCCTACTACTACTACTGAGATTATTACTGATTATTATTATGAAAACCGCCCTAAAACACTGTTTTCACGGCCCTCTAGCGTGCAAAGGGCGTAACCTATTGTTCCCAAATTTGGTATATGTTGTAGGGTGGGCCATAGCTCGAAATTAAGATATATCGCAACAATGTGAGATTTCCCAATTTTAAGATCCAGTAGGCCGAAAATGCCACTTTGATGCTTACAGTAAAAGTGGGTTTGCTCCAGCCTTTATTTAAGAGTGTGCGCGCCGTACGACTTGGCTGGCGTGGAGCGACCGCTCCACTAGATATTCACACAAAAGGATATAATCTGTCTATTTCTCGAAAAAACTTAACGTACATAAATGCAAAATTTTACAATAGACTACCAATTAGAATTAAAACAATTGAAAAATTTAAGCACTTTAAGCATGAGATCAAAACTTTATTAACCCAGAAAGCGTATTACTCGATCAATGAATTTGTAGAGGACAATTCTTTGTAGTGTGTTTAGTGTATTATTGTACATTGTTTATTTTTTTTATTCTTGTTGGACTATTGAAATAGATATTTCAAATAAAGCTATAGTTATTAGAGTTTTTGTAATTGTTTTGTACTACTTGACTTTACTGATGTATACTGCTTTGCTGTATACTGTGTGTATGTGTATCTTTCCAAATACCTTTGACTAAAGGTCAAATATGTATGATTGTATCTACATTGTTGGAAATAAATTGATTTGATTTGATTTGACTGTATTGTGTAAATAATACTTCCGTTGATTAAAACTATAGACTATAACTTCTTGAATAGGTACTCAACATATGAAGGTGGAAAAAATATGACAATTCGTATAATAGATCAGTGTATAATATTGTATAATTTAGTCAAATTTGTACAAGTACTTTCGGAAAAAATAAAAATGAAAAACTGAAATTTCTAGAAAATTTAATGGTCTAAAATCTTTCATATTGACAGACAAATTTTATTCTAAATTTACTTTCTGGCTGTTAAATTGTTGCTCCATCTTTTGGGGAAATATACAAAGCTTCAAACATGGAATAAGTGAAAGTGTAAATGTCTGACAACACACAATGTAAACCAGAAACTCTATTGGGATAAATCTGAACACACATCCATAATACATTTAAAAAAAAAGCTTCAAACATGGAATAAGTGAAAGTGTAAATGTCTGACAACACACAATGTAAACCAGAAACTCTCTTGGGATAAAACTGAACACCTCTATAATACATAAAAAAAGCTTCAAACATTGAATAAGTGAAAGTGTAAATGTCTGACAACACACAATGTAAACCAGAAACTCTCTTGGGATAAAACTGAACACCCATCCATAATACATAAAAAAAAGCTTCAAACATTGAATAAGTGAAAGTATAAATGTCTGACAACACACAATGTAAACCAGAAACTCTCTTGAGATAAATCTGAACACACATCCATATTACATAAAAAAAAAAGCTTAAAACATTGAATAAGTGAAAGTGTACATGTCTGACAACACACAATGTAAACCAGAAACTCTCTTGGGATAAAACTGAACACCCATCCATAATACATAAAAAAAAAGCTTCAAACATTGAATAAGTGAAAGTGTACATGTCTGACAACACACAATGTAAACCAGAAACTCTCTTAGGATAAAACTGAACACCCATCCATAATACATAAAAAAAAAGCTTCAAACATGGAATAAGTGAAAGTGTAAATAACTGACAACACACATTGTAAACCAGAAACTCTCTTGGGATAAAACTGAACACCTATATAATACATAAAAAAAAAGCTTCAAACATTGAATAAGTGAAAGTGTAAATGTCTGACAACACACAATGTAAACCAGAAACTCTCTTGGGATAAATCTGAACACACATCCATAATACATTTAAAAAAAGCTTCAAACATGGAATAAGTGAAAGTGTACATGTCTGACAACACACAATGTAAACCAGAAACTCTCTTGGGATAAAACTGAACACCTCCATAATACATAAAAAAAGCTTCAAACATGGAGTAAGTGAAAGTGTAAATGTCTGACAACACACAATGTAAACCAGAAACTCTCTTGGGATAAAACTGAACACCTCCATAATACATAAAAAAAAAGCTTCAAACATTGAATAAGTGAAAGTGTAAATGTCTGACAACACACAATGTAAACCAGAAACTCTCTTGGGATAAAACTGAACACACATCTAGTGGAGCGGTCGCTCCACCCAGCCAAGTCATTCTGTACTCTCACAATCACTCAACATACCATAAATGCCTAATTAACTGAGGAGCAGACCAAACACTCTTACTGTTAGCAACAACATGGCATTTTCGGCCTACTGGATCTTAAAATTGGAAAATCTCACATTGTTGCGAAATATCTTAATTTCGAGCTATGGCCCACCCCACTACATATACCAAATTTGGGAAAAATAGGTTATGCCATTAGCGAGCTAGAGGGCCGTGAAATACATAAAATTACACCACTTTCTGATTCTGATTCTGATGATGATGATGATATCAGGAAAAGTTGCTGTCACCGCCACAGCCTAAACGGCTGAACCGATCAACCTGAAACTTTTACCACATGTGCACTTTTGGCGTCTGATGATACCTTGCCACTTGTGATTTTTTTGTGCCGCCATTTTTAAACCGGAAGTGACGTCATATCTCAAAAACGTCTGGGCCGATTAGAACGAAATTAGCGCCATTTGATTTAGATGGTCATATATATGAAGTATCAAAAAATGAATATTATTTTTTTATTTTCTAAACCGGAAGTGACGTAATAAATACGCAATATTTAACTTATTTCAACAAATTATACTTAAATACATACATAATTAAATTACATTGTAACAAAGACAATATAATTTATAAATTCAAGGTTGCAGTATTCTCGGCCGCCATTCCTGAAACCGGAAGTGACGTCATATATCTAAAACGCCTGTACCGATTCCAACTGAACTAGCTCCTGCGTATTCATTCTGCTATTTATTTGAAAAATCAATTGTTAAAAATGAATAAACAAATTAACGGTACCGGAAATGGCGGCAGGAACCACTAAATGAAACCGGAAGTGACTTCATATATTACAAACGGCATGACCGATTTTACGGAAATATAGGGATTATGAATTCAGATGGTCGTTCATGAAGTATCAACTAGATAAAACTAGATTGTTTTCTTATTACCCTACCGGAAATAACGTCATAAATATGCTTAATTACGTCATAAATATGCTAAATGACACTAAAATCACCACTTTATACTTTTAAATAGATATTAGTAAACGTACATTGTAAATAATTATAAATTCAAGGTTGCAGTGTTCTCGGCCGCCATTTTTAAAACCGGAAGTGACGTCATATATCGAAAACGGTTGTACTGATTGCAACCAAATTTAGGAAATGTGTAGGTCTAATAATTATGAATTAAAGACGACATTATTTTCGGCTGCCATTGTTAAAACCGGAAGTGACGTCATATATCGAAAACGTCTGTACCGATTGCAACTAAATTATTGTAATATGTAGGACATATGATTATTGATTATGAATTCAAGACGACATTATTTTCGGCCGCCATTTTTAAAACCGGAAGTGACGTTATATATCGAAATCGGCGATTGATACGAAACCTTAGCTTTTCTTCTTGAATAATCATTTTAATCCTTGACCAAACGCAACTTTTCTTAGTACCTATCCAAATCGTTTGAGGCGTATTTTTTTAAAGAAATTAGTCCTTGCTCGGACATGTGCTACAAGCAGTATGAATAAACTAACAAAAGAAGTGATATCCCAGAAAAAAACACTCCGTGTAAAAAAGGCAGCCAAGTCACTTTACTTTAAAAAAATTCAACACCGAAAAGGAGTGATATCCAAAAAGGAGCCAAGTCAATGACATTTCCAAATATTTATTCGTATTTTTGAAATAAAAGAATAAACACCGAGAAATACTTTACAAAAGGACTTGGGGCATCGTTTTTTTAAAGACATTATTCTATTCATAAGCATAAGCCATTTATATACAACCGCCATTAAGAATTTTTAGAATAATAGGGAAACATCTTTCAATTACATATTATACATACCTACTGTAAAATATTTTCTATTTGAATATATACGCGATTAAACTTGTTGCCTATGTTTTCTATAAATACACAATAGTTATCTTCGTAATATTGTTTCGTGGTCAACATAATTAAGTCTCATGCGTTATACCTTCGCATCATGAAATACATTTCAATTAATCCACATTTTATAACAATACATTTCACAAAGTACACAGTGACGTCACATTGCATTTAAATTAAAAAAATTATCTTAATACACTTGACACTTCAAAAATATATAATAGTGTTCCATAGATAGTTAGTAATTATTTGACAATGTTTCATGATTTCCTTCAGTCAAGATCAAATTATGAAAAGATACCCTTCTAATATCACCATATTAACAGTACTGCAAGAACATGTATGAGCCCACTTCCAATTGTTATTTAATTCTTCCACCCTTATATTACTTATCTATTAAAGCATGAAATCTTTCTTCTGATCGCTATTGACAAAACTATAAAATAGCCATTACTAATAAAATTGATATTGATATTCTAGATTCTGGCTCTTATAGAAAGAGGAAAATGTACCTACTTGTAAATTTCTGTCCACTTTTAGGATAGAATGATGTCTTTAAAAAAACGATGCGCCAAGTCCTTTTGTAAAGTATTTCTCGGTGTTTATTCTTTTATTTCAAAAATACGATTAAATATTTGGAAATGTCATTGACTTGGCTCCTTTTTGGATATCACTCCTTTTCGGTGTTGAATTTTTTTAAAGTAAAGTGACTTGGCTGCCTTTTTTACACGGAGTGTTTTTTCTGGGATCCATAATACATTAAAAAAAAAGCTTCAAACATTGAATAAGTGAAAGTGTAAATGTCTGACAACACACAATGTAAACCAGAAACTCTCTTGGGATAAATCTGAACACACATCCATAATACATTAAAAAAAAGCTTCAAACATGGAATAAGTGAAAGTGTACATGTCTGACAACACACAATGTAAACCAGAAACTCTCTTGGGATAAAACTGAACACCTCCATAATACATAAAAAAAAAGCTTCAAACATTGAATAAGTGAAAGTGTAAATGTCTGACAACACACAATGTAAACCAGAAACTCTCTTGGGATAAAACTGAACACACATCCATAATACATTAAAAAAAAGCTTCAAACATTGAATAAGTGAAAGTGTAAATGTCTGACAACACACAATGTAAACCAGAAACTCTCTTGGGATAAATCTGAACACACATCCATAATACATTAAAAAAAAGCTTCAAACATGGAATAAGTGAAAGTGTACATGTCTGACAACACACAATGTAAACCAGAAACTCTCTTGGGATAAAACTGAACACCTCCATAATACATAAAAAAAAAGCTTCAAACATGGAATAAGTGAAAGTGTAAATGTCTGACAACACACAATGTAAACCAGAAACTCTCTTGGGATAAAACTGAACACACATCCATAATACATTAAAAAAAAAGCTTCAAACATTGAATAAGTGAAAGTGTAAATGTCTGACAACACACAATGTAAACCAGAAACTCTCTTGGGATAAAACTGAACACCCATCCATAATACATTAAAAAAAAAGCGTCAAACATGGAATAAGTGAAAGTGTAAATGTCTGACAACACACAATGTAAACCAGAAACTCTCTTGGGATAAAACTGAACACCTCCATAATACATAAAAAAAAGCTTCAAACATGGAATAAGTGAAAGTGTAAATGTCTGACAACACACAATGTAAACCAGAAACTCTCTTGGGATAAAACTGAACACCTCCATAATACATAAAAAAAAAGCTTCAAACATGGAATAAGTGAAAGTGTAAATGTCTGACAACACACAATGTAAACCAGAAACTCTCTTGGGATAAAACTGAACACCTCCATAATACATAAAAAAAAGCTTCAAACATGGAATAAGTGAAAGTGTAAATGTCTGACAACACACAATGTAAACCAGAAACTCTCTTGGGATAAAACTGAACACCTCCATAATACATAAAAAAAAGCTTCAAACATGGAATAAGTGAAAGTGTAAATGTCTGACAACACACAATGTAAACCAGAAACTCTCTTGGGATAAAACTGAACACCTCCATAATACATAAAAAAAAGCTTCAAACATGGAATAAGTGAAAGTGTAAATGTCTGACAACACACAATGTAAACCAGAAACTCTCTTGGGATAAAACTGAACACCCATCCATAATACATTAAAAAAAAAGCGTCAAACATGGAATAAGTGAAAGTGTAAATGTCTGACAACACACAATGTAAACCAGAAACTCTCTTGGGATAAAACTGAACACCTCCATAATACATAAAAAAAAAAGCTTCAAACATGGAATAAGTGAAAGTGTAAATGTCTGACAACACACAATGTAAACCAGAAACTCTCTTGGGATAAAACTGAACACCTCTATAATACATAAAAAAAAGCTTCAAACATTGAATAAGTGAAAGTGTAAATGTCTGACAACACACAATGTAAACCAGAAACTCTCTTGGGATAAATCTGAACACACATCCATAATACATTAAAAAAAAGCTTCAAACATGGAATAAGTGAAAGTGTACATGTCTGACAACACACAATGTAAACCAGAAACTCTCTTGGGATAAAACTGAACACCTCCATAATACATAAAAAAAAAGCTTCAAACATGGAATAAGTGAAAGTGTAAATGTCTGACAACACACAATGTAAACCAGAAACTCTCTTGGGATAAAACTGAACACCTCTATAATACATAAAAAAAGCTTCAAACATTGAATAAGTGAAAGTGTAAATGTCTGACAACACACAATGTAAACCAGAAACTCTCTTGGGATAAAACTGAACACCCATCCATAATACATTAAAAAAATGCGTCAAACATGGAATAAGTGAAAGTGTAAATGTCTGACAACACACAATGTAAACCAGAAACTCTCTTGGGATAAAACTGAACACCCATCCATAATACATTAAAAAAAAAGCGTCAAACATGGAATAAGTGAAAGTGTAAATGTCTGACAACACAGGGGGGCCCGAGGACCAAGGGGGCCCGAAAATAATTTACCATCAAAGACTATATATTATTGATTTTAACGAAGATAGAAAATAGTTTTTACTTCTTGAACATGACTTTACAGGTTGTCATTCGAGCCTGGGAGCGGATGCGGATGATGAAGAATAATTATTAATAGACTCATGACTTGGTTTCTTCTCAGAATTGTGTATAGACCCAGTACCATCTAAGACTAATGACTATGTGACTTTGTCACCACGGCAGAGAGATATATATAGATATACACTTACACTATAGCAGAGGTATTCTCACTCCACCAATGAACGTGAAGCCTTTTCGACATGAGAAATATTTGGGGTACCCGGCATCGTTAGCGCATATATCAGCACTAGTGGTAAAAATATGAACTAACTGCTAAATTTACCCATTGAGCCGTCGTTGCATTTATATGCTATGCACGATCTTCCCAGTGAACACAGGCCGTCCCAGGGACAGACTATTTTTAGGATATCCTAGCCTAAAGTAGGACATCCTACTAGGATGTCCTGGGTACCTCCCTGGGATATCCTAATAAAGGAAGAAGATCCTTTTTTAGGAACATTCTTCCTAAATTAGGCAATTGCCTTTTTTAGGAAGAATTGTCCTAAAAATGGCTGCTACTGAAATCCTATTTTAGGACAATTCTTCCTAAATTAGGCAATTGCCTTTTTTAGGAAGAATTGTCCTAAAAATGGCTCCTATTGAAATATTTTTAAAAGTTTCTACAACTGTCAACAGAGTACTCTGCCCTTCGACTTCACAATATAGATGTTTAATTTCAGCATATCTCTTTATCGTTTGTTTTTAAGTAAGTTATATTATTTCCAAAATCTGCCAAGTATTAAGATATTATAACATGAAGAGACATGTCCTATTGGATGATAGGAAAAATGTGTATTTCTTTTATTTTGTACTGGAACCTAAGTTGTCACCTTGGAGTCGGAGCCATATTTTTTGGATGCAAACATTGATAACTGAATTAATGAATATGAATAATGCGAATCGTGCGAATTGGTGTCTGTGCAAATAGAACCTGTCTATTAAATATGGCAATTGCATCCCAATAGGGGAAAATTATCTTCCATAGGAAATACCATTCTATTATAATAATAATGACAAAATTATATATTAAATTTGTCATTTTCATCCTAATTTAGGAAAAGCATCTACCTAAATAAGAAAATGATGTCCTAAAGTAGGACAATGTATATCTTAAATTAGGCAGTTTCATCTTAATTTAGGAAAAGTATCGACCTAAATTAGGAAATGACGTCCTAAACTAGGACAATGGATGTCCTAAATTAGGCGGTGTCGTCCTTTTTTAGGAAGGTCCGCCTAATTTAGGACGTACCTGGGATCGAAAAACTTGTGTAATTAGGACACTCTGGGGACACTCTGGGGATCATTTTAGGCCGAGTTTAGGACGGACTGGGGATGTCCTACCTAAGTAAGTAGTCTGTCCTGGGGACGTCCCAGGTACGTCCTAGTGTTCACTGTGTTCTTTTGTTTTATATCAGCAATTTACAATTAAACTATAAAACTATTAAATATCGTCAAATAACAGCTATTCTGCGTGCCAGCAGGCACATCAAGTGTAAACTATGAATTAGCGGTTGAGCCATCGTCAGGGATTGGTCATCAAGTAGTTTACTCTTCACGCTATAGACGTCGCTTAAATCACCGGGGCCACCCAGATTTCCCCAATCACAGGGTCTGAAAAGGCTTCACTGCGGTCAATGTTATCGGTATAGGAGTGAGACAACCGTCTCTACTAGTATGAATGTAGTAATGATGTCCATGAATCTTGGTCACCCCATTCTGTATAGATACCCTGCTGACGATCGGAAGTCCAATATTCAACTTTCAAATTAGGACTGTTAAGTATAGAAGCTGCAAGAGCAAAGAAGATGAATGTGGAAACTGTAATTGACCACTTTGCTGAGATGAAATCCCGAAAAAAGGATCTCCATTGACAGCCTATAAGGCAGTGGTCGGCAACCTGCGGCTCCTTGGTGGTTTTTGAATGGCTCTTTATAATTTAAATAAAGATCTGGAATCGGAAAATTTGAAAATTCGAAAAAATAACGCCCTGCGGGGCAACAATTGGAAGGTTATTTGATTGATGAGTTTGTTCATTTTAGAGTCCCAGAATCACTTTTTTTAGATTGTTGAAATTCTACAAAACGCCCTGCGGGGCAACAATTGGCAAATTATTTGTTTCAGTTTGTTCATTTTAGAGTCCCAGAATTAACTTAGAATTGTTGAAATTCTTTAAAAAACCCCCTGCGGGGCATCAACAACAAGCAAGCAACAATATACCAACAATAGCAGAATAAACTAGTAATTCAATTGATTATTTTCGTTGCATTATATTATTTGATTGCCTGCTGCGGGGGAGCGCGTTAACTCTCCGAAGCGTCAACTCTTCGAATCCGCCAACACGTCGAATCCGCCAATTTTTTCGAACCGCCAACCTTCGAAAATGGGTAGCTGTTAACTCTCCGAATTGTAAACTCTTCGAATCCGCCAACCCTTCGAATCCGCCAACTCTTCGAACCGCCAATCCTTCGAAAATGATACCATTTTAATAAAGTAAAAATAACACTTCAAAAACTCTCCGAAACGACAACTCATCGAAACCGACAATCCATCGAAAATAATAAATAATATGAGAATTAAATATAAAATGAAATTTCCGCCAACCCCTCGAATCCTCCAATTCTCCGAAACCGCCAACTCATCGAATTTCTACCTGGATCGGCAAAGTTCCCGAGCGAGCGAAGCGAGCGTCTCCTTTTGGCTCATTTGGCACGGACCTCTGTTTTTTTTTTGTTTTTTTTTGTTTGTTTTTGTTTGTTTTTTTCTGTTACTGACGATAATACAGGTCAGAGTTTTTCTTCGATCGAGCTGAAATTTTGCACACGTGTTCGGACATTCTCTGGGCGTTGCAGACCCTAATGTTTTTGAAATCCATTCATTGGTTAAATTTAAATAAACATCTCCTGATAGGTTGAAAAATGATAATGGTCTTTGATAAATCTGATCAAACTCATATTTTGGCTATACAGGTCAGAGTTTTTCTTCGATCGAGCTGAAATTTTGCACACATGTAGAGACAACCTTTTCTGTTTGTAGATCCAATTTTTTTTGAAATTCATTAATTGGTTAAAATTTAAATAAACATCTCCTGATAGATTGTAAAATGAAAATGGTCTTCGATAAATGTGATCAAACTCATATTTTGCATGGTCATTAAGACAAACAACGTCTCTTATTTTACAAATTTTCAGCCCTATCAGTTAAGAACGGATGCACTTATTGACATTTTAATAGCTGTCAGAGATGAAGTATCGAAATAACTGTTTTTCCACTGCCACATGGATCTGATTTGCTTTAGGAACCACAGTGTTTAGATGCTATTTTCATGTTTCAATTAAAAGCAGATACATTTATGTTTACTGAGTGGATCATTTTTCAATTCAATATGGATGTATTTGTTTTCTGTGCGTTCTGTACGCATTCCGGTTCGAGAATTTGAACGTACCCGTGCTCGCTCATCAACGCGTTACACTGAGCGTTTTCCTAGTTAATTATTTCAATTAATCAAACAAAACGCACTATTGCAAAAAAAAATGAGATAAAGATGGCTCTGTATGCATCAAATCGAGCTCAATCGTTTAAATTTTTTTTTAATCCTTTCATATATAAAAAAAAAGTATTAAATATTTTGCTGATGTCGTGGACGTTTTCGGAACCATCTTGTAATAACATGGCAGTGGTGACGGTTTGTTCCGATGAACGATTTGATGTTCCGATTTGTTCCGACCGTCACCACTGCCATGAAATATTTTGCTACTTGCTAAATTTAAAAAAAATATATATTTTATATAAAAAAAAACGTATTAAATTTTTATTCTAATGAACATTCCGGTTTTTAGTGATATCCCGGAATATACAAAATTGCAATTGTTGCGTTTTGATCATAAAGCACCTCAATAATTCATATCGTCCCCCCAGTTTAAGACTATACGTTCTCTGCAAAACGAAACGGCATTTTAATATTTCAAAATCGCCTAACAAATCAGAATAATAGTTATGGTAGATATCATTATTTTTATGTATCAACAGAAATACCTACGCATTATGTACTTTTCAAAATATTGATTGGATTATTTTTATTATAATTGGCCATATTAATTAATATAGGTATAACTTTGTTCAACACAGCGTTATTTGCAGATAGTGCAGTATTGAACTAACATTCTTCTCAAGATTTATTTCTAAAGACATGGTAAAATCTAGAGCAATACTACTCTAACTGCAAATAACGTTGTATTGGATTTAGTTTTGACGCCAGGTTTACATAATTCTAGTGCAAACACTATCTGTAAATAGCATAGGAAATTTTGCAGATAACGTAGTATTGAACGAATTAAAAGTTGAAAATGACTACGTTATGTGGTCTAGGATGACCCCATTATGAAATATAAGAATTTGCAACATTGGGCATAATAGGAAAGGTCCTAACAAAGACATTTATGTAAAAAAATTATTTTTTGAACAGGGGGACGATATAATTTAGTTGGTGTAGTGAAATAAATTTTACCTGCCCAATCCACAGTATTGGGTAGGAACGGAACGGAAAAGTTCCGTTCCTAGGAACGCGTTCCTTTTCTGAGGAACTTTGGAACGCCCCGTTCCTTTTTTCTAGGGAGGAACTAAGGAACGCTCCAGTTCCTTTTTTTGAGGAACTGTAACGAATTTTGTCAAGTTCCTTTCTTTTCCAACTTTTTAAATCCTATTCTCAGTCGTGTAGCCAGTCAGTGTCACTAATATTTTTTGTCTAAACAAGTCAATGCTCAAAATCCCCCAACAGAAATCTATAAATATCTCAAGCCAGTGGTCACTTTCCCCAACACAATAGCCGTCCCCCCCACCCCCCCCCCCCCCCCCCCAGCAATCACTCAGCAATCACGTGCTCAACCCTTGACGAAGAAAAGATCTGCATTCTTTGTAAATTCACTCTCATTTTGCCAACTTGACACGTGCAGCGCTGGCTCATGGCGCAGTGATTTTTAATTCCTGGGTCTTGTCTTTCTTAGTTTGTGTCCCACCTTCCGTCGTTCATTTCCTTTCCGACTTTTTAGCAGTTTACGTGCTTATGCTAGTTGAGATAGTTGCTTGAGAATAGAGTTTAAAGATTGTCCGCATTATAATGTCTGCAATTGAAAATGTCTTGTCATTTAAAAATCTACGAAAATTTTTCTTTTGGGGGACGATGATTTTGACGTATAGAAAACTTCTCTGCAAAGTGTATTTTGTGTTTGCCTGTGTTGTGTTTTCTGGTAAAAGCATGTTAAAGGAACGAAAAAGGACTTAGTTTCTTTTGAAAAGGAACTAGGAACGGGCCCGTTCCTTTTATTCTTCAAGGAACTGGAACGGGAACTAGTTCCTTTTTTTCATAAGGAACTGGAACTGGAACTAGTTCCTTTTCAAAAGGAACTTAACCAACACTGCCAATCCATGACTTTCGTGATTGGTTTGAGCAAAGTCAACTCCTTCTGCGGCTCTTGGCAGACATCTGCGTTCATCTCCAATTCTACTGAGTCCCTCTTATTCCTGTCTTTGTCAGTCATTATGACAATCAGTAGGAAGATAAACTTGTTGGGCCGCACATATTGCTGTCTCTGTTGGTATTAAGACTCTTGTAGCTGGCACTGCGACGTAGAATAACTTTGCATTGATTTGTGTCATTTATATTTTAAGAAAGGACAAGAAAATTACACACATTTTAGAATAATCGATACTTTTAAAAATAAATTTCAAACCACATGGTGGAGGTGCCGTACTGCACCCTGCAAAACAAGTGCTGCCTATCCTCGGCTAAATCGGGAACTTCCTTCAAGCAATACTTAGAGTCTACACTCGCGACTTTGCGCTGAAGATTTCAAACAAAGATTTGTCCCAGAGAACAGAACATTCCAAAATGTTTGGTTTATGGTTTAGGTATGCTTTTTTACTGGTGTGACCATACTGACAACGAAAATAAATTACACATCTAGATTAATAAAAGTTCGTTTAACCGACAGCCACGGCCGTATGTTATTAATACTTCGTTACAAGATTTTTTTTATCTAAATAATTTGTGTCATAATTATTAGCAATACCTGAAAACAAATAACTAACCTGAATCCTACTTCTAGTGGAGCGGTCACTCCACCCAGCCAAGTCGGTATTGTAAGCATCTCACACGACATACAGTAAATATGCAACCGAACACTACATAGCTATTTCAGCCATCTGGATCTCAACAATAGAAAATCTCACATTGTTGCTAAAAGAACCTCAGACTCCTGCCGGAGCCCATGAATGCAAAGTATAAATTAATACTCAAGTCATCCGCTTTCGAAGTACGCATTCTAGCAACCTGTGTGAACTGATAACTATTTATTAAATACATTTATTTGTTAAATAAATATTAAAAATTAATTTTTTTATAAAATGCTAATACCATTTTATAAAAATGTTAATTTTACCAATTTCCATTTTTTTACCACTATAAAAAGAAGAATTTATATCAAGAAAGCGCCAGTAGGTATATGGACATTTAATATAAACATCATGGACATACATTGATGTTCAATTCTCTTCAACCGATGAACTTAAATCTTTGCTAACAATGATTCTCCGTAGCTCAGTTGGTAGTGCATTAGACCGGCAGTCTAAAGGTCGTGGGTTCGAATCACACCGGAGGGAAAATCTTTTAAATGTGCAGTTCATTTACGTATTAACTTTCCGTCCTTTACATGTCCTTGTTTCATTGGATGTTTTTTTTTATAAACAATTAATTTATTTAACTAATGTGCATTGGGTATATGACGTTAATTTTGAGGCCAAAAGTGGGTATATAGGTTTGAATTTGCTCGAAATTGTTTCGAATGAATTTTACAAATGGTGACAGTGGTAGGTTATATTATAATTTCATGCTGTTGCAATACAATTCCAATTATTGCAATAATACACAATACGGACACAATAATTTTACCTTCTTTTACTTCATTCATTCTCATTTCCGTGAATTTTCGGTTGCTTAGAATCCTTTCATACTTCCAAGTTTTTATAATTCCGGGTTTTACCAATAACTCATTGCAGGGTGAAAAAAGAATATAAATAAATTGCGAAATATGGGAAATATGGATAGGAAAAGTGGGTATACAATCACTATACAATTCAATTGGGCAACTCAAATCTTCCAGATTCAAATTGTACCAATTCAAATCTTGTTGAATGTGTCAATTTAAAGGTTTGATTAGGTTAGTTTTATGTTTTTATCATAACAATCGTCCTAAACAGCAAGTAGCATTCAATTGTTCTGTTAATATGTGATCTTCATACATAATAATGATTTAATATTACGAAGTTGTGTTCTCTGTTTCGATATTTGTTCCAATACTAGTGTTTATTCATCTCAAATTGTCCAACTGCAGTTGGGAAAATAGAACCGGTTCTAAATCAAGAATTGTCAAGATTTGGATTTTTCTTGTCTATCACACTAGCCAAATTGGCAAATTATAATCGACAGATTTGATTGCCCAACTTGAATTGCATAGTGTATTACCCAATTTAAACAATTAGGAATATAAATTCAACGATGAAAAGGAAGAAGACAAGTATATCACAATAAAAAATATATAATTGTACATAAAAAATATTATATAGCGTGGACCAAGGCTAAGCAACCAAGTAATTTTTTTTACATCATATTTTTGCATTTTATATCTATCAAAGTAACCATGGAATAATAAATGTTTTCCTTTATTATTCTTTGTCATTGCAGGCGCGAGCGATTTGCTGCTGCTTTTTGCAGGAACTCTCTTGTAGGGATGGAGTGAACTTGGATTTTGATATCGACTATCGATATCATTTATATATCGATATATATCGATATATCGATATATTGAAATATTGAATATCGAAATATTGAAATATCGATATATTGAAATATTGAAATATCGATATATCGATATATTAAAATATCGAAATATCGAATATCGAAATAACGAAATATCGAAATATCAATATATCGAAATATTGAAATATTGATATACGGAAATAAAATATTTAGATGTATAGGTATGGAAATATTGATATATCGCATGAATGTATTTATTTGCTCCTAAAACTGCTAGGAATTTCAAAAGAAAATGTTAAAAGAAATAACACAGCAGTTTGAAAATATAGGGTCACCAGCCAGATAAGAAAGAAAATGTGAATAATCTGAGAAATTGTCCATAAATCTGGTAAACGCTGCACTGCAAATATGAATTATTTTGCCATAGTAGGTATAAACTTCAATTAAGAACATAATTGTATCATGCGGTAAGGCTTAAATATATCGATATTTCAATATATCGATATTTCAATATTTCGATATTTCAATATATCGATATTTCAAGATTTCGATATTTCAATATATTGATATTTCAATATTTCAATATATCGATATATCGATATTTCGATATATTCAGGTATCGATATTTCGATATTTTTTTGATATCGATATATATCGATATATCGATATTTTCTCCATCCCTACTCTCTTGGATTAGATTGGAGACGAGAAGGGTTGACGAAATGATATGAAATTTTAATATTGATTAGATAAAAGATAAACTTAGGGTTATCACTTGGTTACATTTTTATTTTTTGTTTCGATTTAGAAATAATTAGTTGATTTTTGGTGAAAAATTAACTATTTTCTTGTCTCGCTGGGTGCCGTGTGTAATTTAAAAAAAAGTGCCAGTACAACCCTAAGTTCATCCTTGAACCACACACTTGTCAAATTTGAGATACTTTTGAGAATGAATTCCACAATCCATGGTGAAGGTGCCGTACTACACTCTGCAAGACAAGTGCTGCGATCTACGGATGGTTTGGGAACTTCTCGCTACTAGTCTAGTCTACTCTCGCGAGATAGCGCTAGGGATTTCAAACTGAGGTTTCCAGGTAACAGAACATTCCAAAAAGTTTGATTTTGGTTTGGATTTTTAGTTATTGACTAAAATTTTAAGACAAAAATACACTAATCAACAACCCAATACAACAATTACCTATAATCTACTTCATAAATATAAAGTACCTATACCGACTTATACATCTAGATTAATAAAATCTGGGGGAACTGTCTGATGAAGGTATAATTATTATACTTCGTTACACATTTATTTTATTGCTGAAAATAAATAACTAACAGCTGAATCCTACATATAATTAACAATGTTACAAAATCGTGTAAATTCACCTCCATTTTGTTTCATGTAAATTTTCACCGTGAATCATACATAAATTTAAATCGCCCTCCCAATTAATACCAACTCGAGTTGCCAAGAGTTCGGGAGATATCCCAACAATGTATAACACTCTTACAATTAGCGTACGACAGTGAAGCACGGTGCAATTAATTAAGAGTCACTTGACAGAAACACAGAATGCGGCTGGGCAAAATCGTTCTATCAAAGTCTAATGAGAAATACACAAACATCTCTTCATGAAAAACACAAGCATCCAGGTGTTTTCAATGCGTCCCACCCCGTCAACCCTAAAAGATTGATAATTAATGAGTTTCCACGGGTTAATTAGTTACGTTAATTAACCAACAGCAGAATTCGGTTTCTTAAATAATGTTTTAAATAGGTGTTTTTTTTTGTTTGGAGGAGGTATTTTTGTAAAATGTTAACTCACTGAAATTAGATTTAGTTAACAACATGGGCTAATGATTGTGTTAATTTATCTTTTGTCTTAATTAAAGTAAAATTGAACTAACTTCGGAGCGGAAGATTCAAGGTTTTTTCTCAACCATTTTCTGTGTTTTAGACACTTCTATTAATTTGAAATGTTTTAGCTACACTTTACTGTTTCCTTTCAATTTGATCCAGTTTTCAATGATCATTATATTATCTTTGATGCAAAAGTATCGAATGGAAACAAAATGTAAACTCAAAACGGTGATATAGAAACTCTGGCTAAGAAACAAGGCATTCTACATTAAAGTAAATTCATAGAATCAAAATAAAAAGAATAAAAACTGAAACATCATGAAAAGACAAAATGCCAATCAATAAGAAAATATCTGTTTTGGCTGCTGCAACTGTCCTAATATCACAAAAGCAATTTTCGTGGAAATTTCAACTTCTGTAGAGCTTTTTAGTGACGAACGACAAAAAAGCTCAACAAATCTGGTTCAAAGTGGACTTTCGAGAACTACATGTTGTAAAAAATGACATAAATTTAAAAAGTAGAATTTTATAAATTATGCACTAAGAATGACAAATATTTTGTTGGTTATTGCTACCTTTACCGAAGTCATGGCAGTAGCAACAAGTCAACTATCTCCACAATTAATCAATCTTATAAGTAACATCTCAAAGTCCGCTGATTAGCAGAATACGCTAATGCACTGCTGCGCACGCAAATGATGACGTCACTGCATGCGTACTCTGTACTGCACATGTCGTCCACAATGCAGTTTAATTACACGTTTGCAGTCGGCGCTGCTTTGAACGGAGTGGAAACCCAATTAGAGCTTTGAGAACTAATACAATTAAAAACAAATTAGACATGTTCATGCCGGCTTGTTTAAAGGGTAAAGATAAATAATAGTGTCATAAAAATTGTAAATACATAAGTAATTCGTTGATATTTTTAATGAATAGCAAGTAAGTTTAACGGAACGAATGGGCTTGGTAACGTTTTGATGTTGTGAGGCTTGGGTTTGATTCCCGTGACCGATCTTTCTTGCTCGAGTTTTTGTTGGAGATTCCCTCAGTGAGAGACAAACATGGGAATGGTCCTTATAATACTAGACCACGACCACCTCCTTCCATCGTTTCGTTCTCTTTATGCATCTTTTCATCATCATAATCATTCATCGAGCAGTGCGTACTTTTAACATTCTGGCAACAGTTTGTAAAATGTATATGCTTCATTAATTTCATATACTTACCTATTTCTAAATTATTTTGTTGACCAAAGTAGGACCATTGATATTTTTTTAATTTTGACATTGTATATTTTTTATTTCTATAGTTTTGGTGATATTTTGAAATATTACAATAAAATTACAAAACATATTAAGTAATTAATTATTAATATTATTAATAAATAATAATAATTTGATTACATTAATTATTGTTCACATCATCAGTTTTATACTCCATAAATTCCGATTATTTTACAGAATGAATAAAATGAATAAATTCGTTAATAATTTTATTGATTTTTAGTATCATTACGCCAATGGTTTGAGAAAGTTGAACTGCTCTTTCCTCTATGGTTTTGTTTGCTGTTTGCTGTTCATACTTTACACTTTAAAAGAGGTAAACACTCAATTAAAATGTCAACTAGAAACTCGCACCAAAAGAAAATGCATTTAATGTATTCTCCACATTATTCTAACCAGCATCCTGCACGAACTTCCCCTGTATTTGTTTAGACCAACAACGCGTTCATTGTGTTGTCGGTGCGTCTCAAAGCTGTCACGCATATGTCACCGAGAAATTAGACATCTTCTTACGTCACAATACAATGCCTCCTTGATGTCCCCATGAGCTTCTTACTAGGATGCCAATTAGCAGCTGATTCCAGACTTCTTGCCAAGTTCTTTGAGGCAGGATGAGCCAAACATGTAGAGATATTAATTAATCTCAATGGAATTAAATATGCTCTATAATTATAAAGAAGGTGGTATGGAATGGGAGTTGTTGAAATGATGACAACTGTTTCTTTGAATTTAGTTAAGTATATGTTTTAATTGTGTTTATTCTCATATTTTTTGTGTAAGTACAAATAATAATCTTATTTCTATGTTTCTAATTAATTTATCATTTTTTTCTTAACTTACTTGAAATAATAACACTTCATAAAAACGGAATTTGCAAGAATATTTAACACGTTTTTCAAAGTGATTTAAAGTAGAGATACAGGTATTATGCGACAAAAACACGTTTTTTTATTTTCCGGTAATTCTTTACAGTACATAATTTTCGTTTTACTCGGAATTTCGTTTCAGATTCAGATTCAGATTGTTTATTTGTTACAAATAGTATAAATACAGGTGGTAACATCTTAAGACTAATGATTCTTATAACTACTTATGGATAACATTTTGATTGTAATTATGGCAAGGTATGAAACTATTATGTAACATATTGGAAGTATAGGCTAAGTATAAATCTAAATCTAAAAGTAACAACATATTGTCATTTTAAAATGTAATAGTAGCTATGAAATAAGCGATGTAATTTTCCATTTTATATTTTTTCCATCCTTGTCATTTTGCACTAGTTAACTGTCAGTCTTCTTTTAAAATCCTCTATATTAGCTGATGCGGATGGGAATTGTGATGGAATTGTGATGGAATTGTGATGGTGATGGGAATTGAACGCTTTGAAAAATGTCAAAAAGCTACGAACAAGAATAACCCATAATTTCGTCATTCACCCTCAATCATCCTCGACTATTATCATTTGTAATTCGTTTTAAAATACTTATACGCTAAATTTACCATACAAAATTGCAAACATAAACGTGTACGATAAAACTTTAACGATTTGAGGCACTCTTAATTGAACATTTCCTCACTGCGACATCAAGAAGTAAAGAAGCATCGGATGTCTTCCACCACGGCTGGCCTGATCTCTCTTGACAACTGACTGACTATGTATTTATGTTGGATGAAGCCCCACTAACGATCATCGTTGAGACTCAAAGAGTCGTGTGCAATGGCGGAACGATCACTTAACTTGAAGAGAACTTGGCGGAAAAGCAAAACCAGAAGACGATCGACGAGGGAGTGGGTTTTTAATGTTGAAGAAAGTGACAGATTGGTTCGTGGAAATTGGATCGGTGGCGTTCGAACTCGAGGCAATTTGTTATCTGATTAATGTGTCAGGACACAAAATGGGATCAATGACTTGAATTTCTAATTATTAAACGCATAAGTTTAACTTTCAGGAAATACAAATTAAATTGTAATTGGTATTTAATATAATTATTTGAATGTCCCAGACTTTCAATATTTTTAAATTTAAGTGTCCAATAATTATGAAAATAATTTATTACAAATTAAAATGTATGATTGTGTTAGAAAAGTTTAAATTGTCTATACTATTTATACGATTCTAGTACACAATTCTATTTGTGGTTGTTGTGCTATTAAGGTGGCTGGGTCGATCGACCATTTTTTCAGATAGTGTTCAATTTTGCTGTACTCACTCATTGGTATCCCCTAAACAACACTTCAAAAAATAAAATACTTCCCGTGTCTAGTTTTCGAGATAGGCGAATAAGAAATAAGTATTTTCCCCATGTTATCTTATGGCAGGTTTGAAAAATTTGCTACAAATGAAGATTTTATTTAATTGGCCCGATAGATTTTCAAAAAACCTATATACAAAAAAAATCTTTGATCTATTTACTTTCATTAAAAAAATATAAACCAATATCATCGTGTGCTAAATAAAATGTTGTAGGCGATTCAATTCAAATTGTGAATCAAGTCAAAATACTTTTGGCAACACGGGAGTGCTCAAGGTAGTTAGAAGGCACTAAATGCCTACTAAAGATACCTTGACTTTTCATGAAAGTAAACTCTAGGTGTAAGCTCAGCCACCTCAGCCATCATGACTCCACACAAATTCAAATTTCCAAAGTACGATGTTGCCATATTGTACCGTATTGTTAAAATTATAGAAAAATATTCAATATCCGATTCAAAACTAACTTCTTTGTGGCATTAATACTGCTCTAAATAATAAGATAACGTATAAATACCATTTAAATGTTGTCTATTTCAACTACCCAGTATATTATAAAAGTAAATTATGTGCTAAAATAATTTATAAACGTGATTTATGAACACTTAATAAATTAGTGAAAGCTCTCCAATACTTCAGAAAATCGATCGATCCAGCCACCTTAAGTGTCTACATTTTTCATTAAATATATTTTTTTCAATTTTACATTAATTTTATTATTGTTTAGGTAATTACCTACATTAAAGCTCAATGCATGGTTAATGTTTGTTTTTGTTTATTTTTATGCATTTATCTTAAATCCTGTATATACTTTTGTTCGTGTGTTTGTGTAATTAATTTTAATAAATTTCAATTTCCTAAATCTTATCGTAAATAGAAAATTTCTCATTAATCTCCGAAATTTCTGTGTAACTAAAAATTATAACACAAGATAATCTCTTCAACATTCGTAGTTCAAATCCCTTTGAGCCATTCACTGATTTGTTACTACAACAATAAAAACAAACATGTCTAAACAAAACCTTCACTTCTCATCCAAGTCAACTATAAATCGGTCCATATCCGCCAGTCTAGCCGCCATCTTCATTTAATTCAACACACACATCCCATGTCTCTTCTCCACGGTAGAGTTCATCTGTGGCAAATGTTTATCCTCGAGTCAGTCTCTTAAAGCAACTAACACCGCTCATTTGTCTTGCTAAATCTGCCGTGCGACAATCTTCCCAAACTCTTGATGTCTCATAGACAGCTGGCTCCATACAGCATCTCTCTCCATCGTGGCAGCTGATTCATCTTCTCTCTCTTTTCATCTACCAGGGTTCGGTTCGACGATCAAAAGAAATTAATTTGCTCTCCGACTTAGCTCTCTACCGATGAAGAAGGCTAATAATGTGATTAGGGTAAATTACGTTTCTATTTTTGTTGTGAGTATAAATTTAGAGTCATCAACGTATGACATTATGTGGAAGCATTCGGTTAGTTAGTTGGTTTAACGACACTGTTTAACGAAAGTGTAAGTGGACGTCGCGAATTTGGGATTTAAAAGAGCAAAAGCTTGTTGAATAATTCGACAAGAAAGAATTATTAAATTTGCTATAATATTATTACTGTTATCATTAGGGCCAGTTTTTCAATTCTCTGCTAAATTTTAAACGCTGATTAGAACTTTATTGCTATGCAAAAAAGTCCCGAAAGTCTCTACTAAGTCACACTTAGGAAATTTGTATATTGTTCAAAACTAATTTTTAAAAGCAATAAGAATAACAAATACCTAAGGGCTTCAACTATATATTTGCCTACGTCCTAATTTCTTGTGTGCGTACGAAATTGTTTAAGGCAGCTCTCAAAACTTTATCACGTCGTACACCCGCAAAACAGTCGTGGAGAAATTATTGCATTGCGTCAATTAAGTCTGTAAAAGAAATACTTTGTCACTATTGATTAGTGAAGTGCCAGATTTTGGAATAACCTATTTATTTGAACACGGAATTAATTATAATTGGAAAGCTCTTGTATTTGAAACAAAGAAGCCAAAAAGCTCAACGATTCAGAACTTGAATTTGTCTTATTCTTATTTTAAAAGCTGATGAAATGCCTGAATGCCACAATAAATGGAGCCTGATAATGTAGATTCTATTCCCCTTCTCGGCATCTCGCACATAGGAGGGCGAAAGCGGAACATCCTACAGGAACTTAACATCCAAGCGTGTCTCCCTGATGTCAAGATGTCGAGATGTCAAACATCCCGCCGACATCCTCGTTAGTTCTTGACATCATGCATGACCTGGACAAATGATCAACCAAGATCAACATTTTAGTTGACAAATGATCAACCTAGATCAACATTTTGCTTCTAGGAGTTAAACAAATAATCAACCAATATCAACATTTTCTCAGTTTGCAAATGATCAACCTAGATCAACATTTTGCTTCGAAGAGTGGGACAAATTAACCAAGATCAACATTTTATTTGTCAACTGATCAACCTAGATTAACATTTTGCTTCTAGGAGTTAAACAAATTATCAACAAAGATCAACATTTTAGTTGACAAATGATCAACCTTAGATCAACATTTTGCTTCTAGAAGTTAAACAAATTATCAACCAAGATCAACATTTTAGTTGACAAATGATCAACCTTATATCAACATTTTGTCTCTAGGAGTTGGACAAATTATCAGCCAAGATCAACACAATTTTGTTTTAGAGTAGTTGTTTGAGAGTGACAAATGTTTATAGATTAATACTTTTTCAAGATCTGACTAAGATCAACATAATATTGCTTCCAGTAGTTGGACAAATGAAAGATTAACATGTTGCTTATAGTTGACAAAGTGTTGTGATGTTTGCATCAGTCGGTGTTGAGAATCTGTTGATTGTGGTGAGAATGAAAGAGAAAGTTGAGCTTTTGTTTGGTTAAGAGTGTAGGCATGATATTCAATTGTACGCACGATGTTCATGGTCAAATTGGTTCCTTTTGTTAATAACTTGATTAATACTTGTAATTTCATTATCAAGTAACAATATATTTGTTAACAATAAAGTCAACAACAGGTACATAACAACATCATGGGTATTTCAATTAGGTAACGCTTTCATCCATCTTTAGGTATACTCCATCTTTTGAATCTCGTATCAATTCTGCATGTCTTGAATGAAAACTTTTTCGAAGCATTGAGCTTAAAGCTACAACAGGCAGGAGAAACCCAATTGCTTGTAGAACGAGAGTAATAACAATTGGTTTTGTTTGACATTTTGTTTGATTAAAATACATTCTAAATGTGTTTCCAAAAAAAATTATAAAATGGTTCTTGTAGCCATTTTGTTTTGTCTGTATAACTTCATACATTATGCATACTTTCTATCTCAACTTACACATTTTTACATGGTAGGTAATTATAAAATTATACAAATTTACATTTTAATTTTTATAATTTAAATTTATTGGAGGGAAAATAATAAGAAAACTGTTGTAACTCCAATAATTAATTTTTTATATGTTTGTGATTTCGCTGATGATCTTATCAATTTAAACATATTAAAAAACAATTTAACTTAAATTTTTAAATTAATATAGAAACGCGTTCGTGTATGTAACCTCAGCTTTAGCCATTAAAAATAAATGTATAATTACGACCTGTCACTTTAGTGACGTGCTTAAGACTGTTGAGCTTCGTATCAAATAAAACATCTGAAAATAGAAAACTATTACACGCATGGCCCTTAATTGAAAACGAAACGAAACGCATGCTATCATGTGAGGTATTTTAAAATGGATCTTAAAAGCGAGCTTATTATAAAGTATTGTCCTGCAGAATTCAAAGAGGACGTTATGAATACAGAATTATTCAAACTACTTTAGATAATCGTTTAGTTTCATGTAGAAAATTGAAAAGTTTAACTTCGTGATGTAAAGTGTAGTTTATACTTGCTAATGAGAATCATCATCTCATCAAAAAAACTACGTAATTGATAAAAGAAATTGTTAGATAAAAGATAAAAAAAAGTGTGGTAAAGCGTGGCATAAGAGTATATTGCCTTATCGTTGAGCAAAGAGTTTCTTTGTTCTATCGATAAAAACTATAAAAAAACACATGGAAAATAACTGATGTTACTATACAAGATATTGTTTATAATTTTAACCATAGTCACACACACACATTCATAATACATACATATTCTTGACTTCTTTCTTGTTTTGAAACAGTAAAAAGCATTTAGCTTGCATAAAGCTTTATAAATTGTTTTGGTAAAATTATTGTGTTGATTTTACGATATTTCGCTAACTCAGAAAAGTTATTTGTTGAGTAAAGCAACCCAATTGCGTTTGGTTATATTTACCACATGACTTTGATAATCTAAGAAAATATTCGGTTATTAAAAAAACTTAAGTCTTGTGTGTGATTTCTAAAAGTTTAAAGATGAAAAGCTCTATAAACTTTAATTTCGCAATCAAAATGGTTTAAAACATAAAAGCTCAGTGGCCTACTGAGGTCAGTCAATTTAAGACCCAGTCAGTTACCAAATACAATAAAGTTTAATTAAATATTGTTTATGGATTATATCTGAATATAATCTCTTTATACCGTTAATTATTGGTTAATTATTGGACACCATTATCAGCGCTGAAACGGATTAAAAAAGAAAGAATTAATATGAGTCTGACATGTTCTTAATTTGCATTACTCATAAAATGTTCTAGAAAGCATAATAATAATCTTTAAAGTCTTATTCTTTTCTTGATGTGCTATAAATAGCACTCATATAGCACTCATATTGTCATATAGGTATGACAAGCACGAACGAATATATTTCAAATCTGCAGAGAGAGATTGTAAAACATTAATATTAGTTTAATATCTAAATTATCATCTAAGACCAATATAGTATGAATAAGTAGGTACTTTATTCGTATACGAATTTTTAAACTCTTCAAATTTAGCTGGAGATAAAGATAAATTGGCCAATATAAAGGTTGTGATAACTGTCGTCCAAAGAGTTTCTAAAGGCACGGAAACAAAGACAAGAAACAACTCGGAGGTAGAAGGCCCGATGTCCATTTCAATGATTCTTGATTTGAACTCAAAAAACCAGTATTCTGTCTTCATCCAATCATGTTTGTACTTGTGAAATAGTCATTTTGTAAGACTTCAATACAACTGTATATATTGACGCAGTTGATGGAGCTTGATTACATGATGCCAAGAGTGCAAAGAAAAATTGAAAAAATTGATTTCGGGCCTTCTGAAGCTCAAATCCTCTATTATGCTGCAACATCAATTTTTTTTACTATTCTAAATTATAACGGTTTAATATTGAAAACATAAAACCATAAACAAGCAAGTATTTATAAGTAGCTACTTACATAAAAAAATATTGCACAAAAAATATGTCTCCCACTTCATGATTTATAAATGATTATTTCTCATAACGGGCACCATTTTCTGTTAATAATTTCACAACTTACAGTGATACACGCGCGTTCAATAAATTATTTCCATCCTTGGCCATGAAAGGACACATCGAAAACCCGTCGAGTTATCGTAATATATAATCTTCCTTAAGCCTCCAAATTTAAATTACATAATAACCCTAATTAATGAGGGACCAGCCGTGTAATATGCAGAGTGTCTCCATAATTACTAGAATATACGCCATCATAAGTAAAACTTTATGTTTTCTAAGTTTCGGGCGGTAAATTGAGTCCTTATTAAGAGTAATTTTGACTAAGTGGTGTGGCCTGATATGAAGTTAATTATTGGTGAGTTGGATTTAACATGACTATTGTATGAAGGTGATGTTACAACGGATGTGTTAGAGACTGTTTTGGGCAATATGGGCAGTGCTCGCTCAACTAATTTACATGTATATTCAACAAGCTTATTGTGATTATATATCTTCAATTCAAAATTAAGTTGCATTTTTAGAAAGGAAATTAGGTGGCACGGAAGTTAGACTTTGTATAAATAACATGATGTCAATTCAAGAAGAGAAATGGATTATTTTATAGAATATACATAAAAAGGCTCCTCTTCTTATAAGTTACCAATAACTTTGTCAGGATCGCAACAGGTCTACTTTTAAAATAAATTTTAATTAAATAAAATCGCATCGTCCGAATAAGTATATTTTTCTTTCAAGGTTCGAAATCACCATTTTGTTGCTTTATAAAGCATTCCAGCTTTTTCCGTTGTTTAAAAGCTTCAAAGCTCAAAAAGTCACATTTGCCACATGCGCTATCCCAAGTATCTGTTGTCACTTCCATGGCTCGAACAGTAAAATATCAGTTAGGCCATTTGATGGACACAAATCAAAAAAGCAAACAATGAATGAAGAATCTTTCTCAATAAAACACCGAGGATAAACACCTCAATTCGACACAACAAATCACAAATAATTAGTCAAATCCAAACACTGCTGGCCAGGGCGTCATCAAAAGAAAAGGTCACATCATCATAATTATTGTGACATAATCATCAAAATACAGCTACGGTTCCAATATATACGTGCATAACAATGAGCCAAAAGGCACATCATACCCATGCATAGACGCTCTGGGTGGCTTTTATATGAACCTTGGTGGGGGGAGAGGGGAGGCGTTGGGACTTCTTAAGTGTGTGCCCCAACCTGTGCGAAGGGGGGGGGGGGGGGGGGCGGTAGGGGGAACATCAAAGGTGCCGCCAAGGTAGAAAACAAGAAGAATACTCCATTGAAAAGGTCATTGAGAGAAAAATTTAGAAAAATTTTCTCCCCTCCCACTCTCTTACATTCTCTCTCCTCTCAATTAAAATGAGCTCGTAGGTACTCAACAATATAAGTATAAATTAGTTCTTGATATTGCAATTTAGCTGCGATGGATGCTGGTTGCAGACGAGGTGAATGCAAAAGACGCCGCCAAAGCTTGGCGCTTATGAGAGTCGAAGTGGCGCATCCTGTGGGGAATGCTTGGTACTAATTGATTACACGGATCCAAAGTCTCTTGTCGGAGCAACCCCTTTGACGGAGAAAATAAAAAAGTGGTGAGGATTATTATTTTTGGGGGGTTTTTATATAATGGCGGAATGATGACACTCTAGAAAATGGCAGCTGATGTTCGAAGATGAAAATAATGAAAATTGTTCAATTTGGGTTAGAAAAAATAGATTATGTCCCAAAAGGTGTTTTCTGTAATGAAGTAATGATGCAATTTACTGGATGCAGGCGACATGCCGTAACGCAGCAGACGCCACCAGGAAACACGGCACCTCCACAAAAGTGTGAATTCTCAGAAAATTGTTGTACGAAAGTAAAATATTGAAAATGCAGTAATAGGAACATACATATACATTGTTTCTTTATTTTACAAATATTTTTCTTACGTCCTTTTCATCATGCCGACTAAATTGTATTTATTTCTATACAAATTGGGTGATTCTTTAAAAGAAACAGAATTGATTCATTTATTTATTTTTTGTACAATATATCCAACAGAGTAAAACTCCACAAGTTACAAGTTACAAGTTACAAGTTACAAGGTTACAAGGTTTAGAGAAAACGAACACAACCTAAAATTATGTCAACAGTCAATTGGTTCGAGATTTAGATTCTATATGACAATGGCATGAAAAGTTACGATTAAAGAAGGACCAAACATCAATAAATGTAATATTTATGAATTGTATAAATTTCATAGGAATTTAGTTCTTTCGCAAACAACAGATGCTGTATTCTGATTCCAAACAATGCTGAGCTAAAAACTCTTAAAAAGAACCAGGCACCTCCATACCCATTATTTTCCTTGTAACTGAATATTTAGTAACTTTATCCATATTATATAGCATCTAAATAATAATCATTGTACATGAAAATCAGTCTAAAACAAATAATTATGTCGTCAGTGATCTACATGACGGGGGTCGAACTTGGACCTCCAGTACAGCAGCCCAGAGCCACTGAACAACCTCCGCAACCTCCACTCAAGCAGACAGGTGTGATCAGGTGTGTGTTTTTTACCAAGTCCCAGGGAGTGGCTATTTACACAAACCCTCGTCCAATAGCCAAAGCCAATCACGTCAAGTTCCATCGTGAATCCAGCCAATCTCCGTCAAGCTAACCCATCATCATCAGGATGAATAGAAAGGAAATTAGAATTAAGGATCATAAAAGCAGGTGTCAGCGATTCAGATAATCAATGTGAGGGTAGAATAATATTATGATTGCTTTGATTGGCTGGATGTTACATGATAATTGGTCAATTGCAAGTACAGGACGTGTTTTTTTAGTAGTTAAAGATTAATTGAAGAAATTTTCTTATTGTAATTAACACCTGTATTTTCATGTCAATAAGTACTTAATCAAGCTGATTGATGTTTTATGAATGTATCGTCAATTCACAAGCATTGCTGATGAAATTAATAAGAATGTCATTGAACTGTCAAGCTAGTTCGATTACAGACGCTGGGTATCATGATTGTGGTTTAACGTGATTTTGTCAAAAGAGCTTGGAGAGACAATATATTGACAGTGTTCCTAACACGTTTCCACCAATACATCATAATTATTCTTTTACGCCATCTCTTCGAATGTCATCTGTACCAAAGGAGAGAAGATGTATATAAAATAAAAGGCTCCATTTATTTGAACGTAATAATTGTTTTAAAAGCATGAGCTTTCAAAAGTTCACTTAATGGTCCTCTAAACTTAAATGGTTGAGCTTGTTTATTCTGGGTGGACTTTTGACAACCTGTAAAAGATGGTCTTTTTATTCATATTTTCATCGATATGTTTTCACAGTCTTTGAGTTTGTAGGTATAACCTGAAGTGAAGGAATTCTTTTTACTTGTAAGATGAACTTTTGACTCCTTCAATTTAAACGGAGACTATAATACCTAATTAGTACTTATTAGTTATAAATATACCTATACTATAGATATCAATAAATACAAGACCCCCAAAAGAGAAAACCTACCAATTCCATGAATCCCCAAACTTGTTGACTTTAATTCGTAGGTATATTTTTTAAAAACGATCACGACTAAAACAAGTATAAGTTATTAAGTTATTTTACTATAATGATAGAAAAACTTCATCCAATTACAAAATACGAAATTAGTTACTTGATTTCTGTACCGAAACAGATTAAGTAACGACACCACGGATATTAAAGAGTAGAATAATCAACTGAGACATCCAGTAGTGCTATTCGGAAGTGGTATAATTTTAATTTGTCCCGCACGGCGTTACAGCCCGTGGACCTATACTTAGTTAATAACATCATTATGTTCAGTGTGATATATAATCGCTCTATAGGGGACCACCGCGTGCTGGGGTTGAAAGAAATGGAATAGAGAAATAGATATAATTATTATGACAGGAAAAACAACCTGTAATTTTGAGTCCCTCGGAACGTTGAAATTGAATTTCAAAGTTTTAAACAACCAATTACAATTTATTAATATTGGATTGAGGGTAGGTAAGTAATAATAGCATAATGAAACAATTATGTTTGCTGGAAACTAACCCCAGACGTCAAATAAATGGTGAATTGGTTAGTGGTTCATTTGATTTTGATTAAGACAGCTGAAACTTTTGGGACGGACTTGGGTGTCATATTCCAAGTGGGGAAATAATATTATGCAATTAGGTATGGCAATAAGCGTGAATATGGAGTCATAAACATTTGACTATTTATTTAATTGGGAAAAGGAATAAAAAGCATTTTTTTATTAAAAACATCTTGATTGGGATATTTCATCCTGTATTATTTTTATTTTAACGTAATGTCAACAGTTTCGGTCCATATGTTTAGACCTTCTTCAGGACAATTTTTTTTTTTTTACCAAAGTACAAATTACAAGTTATTGTAGCCCCGCTAAACCAATAGGCTGGCTTGCCTGCGGGGCTAGTTCTCAGAATTAGCTCTTTCTAGTGTTGTTTAAATTTGAATAACTATTTTTGTCAATTTAATTATGAAGTATTATAATTAAATTAATTTCTGTGTACGCCAGAGAAAGCTCCAGGACCATTTTCTCGATTTTGTGCTACACAATAATTTTTAGAATCATGTAATCAAGTTCTGTCAAATATCATTGACGGAATTCAACAAAAATTACTATTGTATTATCTTACAAAATGACATAGTCACCTATACAAATACTTTATGAGCTCACCTGAAGAATCATTGAGCTGGACATCAGGCCTTCTACTTCTCAGGTACAGATATAATGCATTAGTTCATCACAATATAATCACTTTTATTTTTAATTAATTAATTTAATTTTTTTAAATTAATTTTAATTTTAATTTATTTGTGTGATCAATCTTTTTGGTTAAAAATAAAAAGCTATTATACGTTTATACTTTATATACATGTAACTATACAGACTACACCAAAAATTTAATTGTGCGGAAATTTGTTTCTTACATTATACAGGATGTTTTAATACAGTATGTGTGTGTACCCATTTTCAGAATAAGTATTTTTTTCAGAACGCGTGTTATTGTTTGATTGGCAAAAGAATGTGACAAACAGCTAATTTCATAAAGAAAATATGAAGCGGGATAGATAACATTCTATTTTGAAGTAATATATTCAAAGATTAATGATCCTTCAACTTTTCCATAAATAAAGTAAAGACAAACCAAAGTTTTCAAATCGGTTATCTCAATTGACCAGAAAATATAACTCCATTCCACTTTCAGGTCAGGTCAAATTCATAGCTCACTTAATTCGAATCCATCACGATTTTATTACAGTTTCGAGTTAGACTTGTGGGAATGTATAATATAAATGTTAGAAATTTCGATCACGTCAATTTCTCCACCCGCAATGTGATCTTATTATTAGCTCGGTCGATGGGGTAATAAACTGTAATATTCTCTAGCAGTCGACATGGAGTAGGAGTTGAAGTTGGCACGCAACGTTGGGGGTGAGATTCCATCTTGGTTCTTATCAAGCAGCTCGCCCATTGGCTGGGAGAGGGAAGAAGTAAATCTAACATCAGCCGACGAAAACTCGAGTTATGGGCGGTGAATTTGATTCAGACAAAGTGGATTGGAACACGAGGATTTGTTGAAGTGTTTTGATCACGTTGGTTTTTTGAGGAAATAAGCTGCTTAGCAACGAAACACGTCAATGGAATAATGCAATGGATCTTATACAAGGATTAGTGTTTTGGATCTAGAGACTTATGACGTAATTTTAAAAATTAAAAAATAATAAAAATAATATTTTACTTGAATAATCTTGGGCATACGACTTGATCCTCAATTCAAAGTTTTGGGATATTGCGTCATGTTTTATATAATTTCTGTCAAAAGTTTCGAAAGTTTTTCAAATGTTTCGGAAAAAATTTATTTATTTCTGTCAACAGTTTTGATTTTAATTTCAAAATCTTCTTCAGGACAAAAAAATATAAAATTTCCATCAAAAAGTGAAATTGTTTTATTCTTTTAATTTTTTTTATGGAAATTTGATAATTTTTTGTCCTGAAGAAGATTTTGAAGTTAAAATCGAAACTCTTGACGGAAATCAATTATTTTTTATAAAACATGACGCAATATCCCAAAACTTTGAATTGTTTAAAAATAATAATTGTCATGAATCATGAAAAACATGTTTGGTCCTGATTTTTTTCGAAATAACCAGTCTATAATTCAAGCTTTTTGAACTTTTTTTACTTTTATAAGAGTACGATTTTGATTCCTGATGTCGACCTCCTCACTGACACATTTCGCTGATTCACTCAGTCGAGAGCTAAATAATTCTACCAGAATTCTAGAGAGAATTGTATTGGGCTGCGATCTCTGGTGAATTTGATACAGTGATTTTTAGACTCTGTTAGTTTCCATCCTTGATATTCTCAGAACTTCTTCTCAGCCTGTCATCAATAGTTCTCAGGTATTTCCTCGATCTGCGAATATCCTGATTATTGTGATTATTGTGTCCTGACTGTTGCAAACAATTACCAAGAACTGAGAGAGTTCTTAAAATCTCCCAAATTCCAAACAAAGATCATCATTATTGTCTGTGAGAGAAAAGTGCATTGCTAATTGCATCAAGTGAGAAGAACATTTCAACTTACATAATTGATACGTAACTTGTGTCATTAATTAGAATAAAATTCAAATTAGTTTCCTTGTGTTATGCAAAAAAACAACTTTAAACCGGAACTGATGAACAATATGTTGAAAACCATGGCGATTATTGGTCCCTGGATGCTATTTATTATTTATTGTATAAGTTAATGTAAAATGTTTGTTTTTGTTTAAATAACATTCTGCAAAATATGTTATTGTGTGGAATAAACCGCAAATCAGTGGTTGAAGTAAAGTAGTAGTATAAGTATTTCAAGGCAAACATTAAATATGTGTTTTTTCAATGTTCATGAACGTTACACTTAAAAAATTTACGAATTGCAACGATCATTGCCACCCAAGGTAATGGTGGTGGTGTTATCTATATACCTTGGCTGGCGCCCGTGTTGAGTTACGTGTATAAACCTGGGCCATGTTTGGATGGTGGTGTAATCTATACACCTTGGCTGGCGCCCGTGTAGAGTTATGTGTATAAACCTGGCCCATTTTGATGGTGGTGTAATCTATACACCTTGGCTGGCGCCCAATGTGTAGAGTTACGTGTATAAACCTGGCCCATTTTGATGGTGGTGTAATCTATACACCTTGGCTGGCGCCCGTGTTGAGTTACGTGTATAAACCTGGGCCATGTTTGATGGTGGTGTAATCTATACACCTTGGCTGGCGCCCGTGTAGAGTTATGTGTATAAACCTGGGCCATGTTTGATGGTGGTGTAATCTATACACCTTGGCTGGCGCCCGTGTTGAGTTACGTGTATAAACCTGGGCCATGTTTGATGGTGGTGTAATCTATACACCTTGGCTGGCGCCCGTGTAGGTTACGTGTATAAACCTGGGCCATGTTTGGATGGTGGTGTCATCTATAAGCCAATAGCATGGTGCACTTGTGTAAGTTCATGTCTTCTGATTGAGCTATTAGTTCGATACTTGTTCATATTATCAATCTACACAATCCGGACAAGTTCAAAATAGATGTCGTGTTGAGTCCGAGATATTTTTATTTGAAAGTCGGTCCTCGACATGAAATCTTATGGCTTCCTAAAATAATTCGCTTTTTATAATCCTTACCTGTAATACCAACCAGAAAAAACACTCCGTGTAAAAATACCAGCCAAGTCTCTTTAACTATAAAAAAATAGAAGAAATCTAAAAATTCAGCACTGAAAAGGAGTGATATCAAAAAAGGAGCCAAGTCAACGAATTTTCCAAATTTTAATCGTACCATTGAAATAAAAATATCAACCCCCGAGAAATACTTAAAAAAAGGACTTGGCGCATCGTTTTTTTAAAGACACTTTTCTATCCTAAAAGTATAGGAAGAACTCTACAAGTATATTTTCCTGAGTATATCACATTCATTATCGACGAATCATACTACGTTTTAATATAACTAGTACTCTTACCTACTGGCAGTTTTGGTATTTTGTCAATATTCAGAGGAAATAAACGGATAAACGAATAACGAATAAACGGAAGCGGCCTAGTCTATTCGTTATTGCCACTATTTCTAGGGTCATATTAATCAATCATACTTCTCAATATCGTGACTGAGGGAAATAGCGAAAGCGCTCATTACAAGAAGGCCGTCAATGAGATTTGTATAAGTGACTAGTGCACTGAGCCATGCTGCTCAAATAATTACTGACTAGATTTTTATCTAAAGTAATACGTTATGTAATTTATGAATTTTTTTGGTATAAAATGTTAATTAATAGCAATTAATTACACGGCGAGAAGGTTCCAAGTATAATGCTGTAGTAGGTATGTTGATGTACCCACAAAACTATAGGTACCTACCAATCACAAACACAACTGTTCTGTATTTATTGCTTGTAAGACAATGCTATGTTTCTTTGCGTACTTATATTTAAATTTAAAATATTTTACAGAATGTTCAATATTTAATTTGAAAGTTTTGTCCCAATTTTTCTAGGCATTTCTGAACTACGTAGTATGTGAGTGGCTTAAGCTTAAGAATAGAAAAATGTCTTTAAAAAAACGATGCGCCAAGTCCTTTTTTTAAGTATTTCTCGGGGGTTGATATTTTTATTTCAATGGTACGATTAAAATTTGGAAAATTCGTTGACTTGGCTCCTTTTTTGATATCACTCCTTTTCAGTGCTGAATTTTTAGATTTCTTCTATTTTTTTTTATAGTTAAAGAGACTTGGCTGGTATTTTTACACGGAGTGTTTTTTCTGGCATATCACTTCTTTTGTTAGTTTATACATACAGCTTGTAGCACATGTCCGAGCAGGGACTAATTTCTTTAAAAAAATACGCCTCAACCGATTTGGTTACTATGAAAAGTTGCGTTTGGTATAAGATGACAATGATTATCCAAGAAGAATAGCTTAAGTTTCGTTATAATCGATCCAGCCGTTTTCGATACATGACGTCACTTCCGGTTTTGAAATAGCGGCCGAATTCCGGTATAGGTAATAAGAAAACAACCTAGTTTTATCTAGTTGATACCTTCATGAACGACCATCTGAATTCCTAATCCCTATATTTCCGTAAAATCGGTCATGCCGTTTGTAATATATGACGTCACTTCCGGTTTCATTTAGTGGTTCCTGCCGCCATTTCCGGTACCATTAATTTATTTATTCATTTTTACAATTGATTTTTCAAATAAATAGCAGAATGAATACGCAGGAGCTAGTTCAGTTGCAATCGGTACAGGCGTTTTAGATATATGACGTCACTTCCGGTTTCAGGAATGGCGGCCGAGAACACTGCTACCTTGAATATATAAATTGTATTGTCTATGTTACAATGTAAGTTAATTATGTACGTATTTTAAGTATAATTTGTTGAAATAAGTTAAATATTGCGTATTTATGACGTCACTTCCGGTTTAGAAAATAAGAAAATAATATTTTTTTTATTGATACTTCATAAAGATGACCATCTAAATCGAATGGCGCTAATTTCGTTCTAATCGGTCCAGACGTTTTTGAGTTATGACGTCACTTCCGGTTTCAAAATGGCGGCTTCCGGTTGGTTTTATAAAAAGGCACCTCAGACGCCAAAAGTGCATATGTGGTAAAAGTTTCAGGTCGATCGGTTTAGCCGTTTAGGCTGTGGCGGTGATAGCAACGTTTCCTGATATCATCATCAGAATCAGAAAGTGGTGTAATTTCACTGTTTTCTCGGCCCTCTAGCTCGCAAACGGCATAACATATTGTTCCCTAATTTGGTATATGTAGTGGGGTGGGCCATAGCTCGAAATTAAGATATATCGCAACAATGTGAGATTTTCCAATTTTAAGATCCAGTAGGCCGAAAATGCCATGTTGTTGCTTACAGTAAAAGTGGTTGGTCTGCTCCTCAGTTTATTAGTCATTTACGGTATGTTGAGTGAGTGTGAGTGTACGGTACGACTTGGCTGGGTGGAGCGACCGCTCCACTAGATAGTCGCTTTTATGACGATGAGTAAATATTTGCTGATTCCTATTTTTTTAATTAAATTTCCAAGCAAAAATTTATTTGCGTTCAATTTTAAAAGCCATTGTATAAAACAGATAATCCCCATAAAAACACTCCGGGAAAAAATATCAGCCTATAGTCTCTTCACCTATAAAAAATAAGAAGTCTTAAACATACAGCACTGAGAATAGTGATGTTAAACAATGGGTCAAGTCAATCATTATTTTTGAAATCAAAAAAGACTTGGCGGATTGTTTTATATTTTCTGGCCCTCACGTCTGTACTTATAAACGATGCACCAATTATTTTGTGTTTATAAAAATAAAGTGAATTGACTTGGCGCAAACTTTTTACTTTTTTTTTTAAGTTGAAGAGACTATAGCTGGTATTTTAACACCTAATGTTTTATGGGGATTTATTTATAACTGTAAATTTAAATAAATAAATCGCTGCCCCAAATGCTCCACAAGACCTTGACTGAACAACTTATTCAACCTTATTTCTGCACATGTGCAGTCACAAATCGTCACCAAAGTGACTCTGCGCAATCATAACCATTGCTCAACCACAAGTGTCTCGTATGAATCAGCTTAGTAATCTCAATTGCTTCAAAACTATAAAGACAAAAGAACGTCTCATCGAGTCGTCATCGCTCCAGTTGTCTCTCACACCTCCACTCAGATGACATTGCGTCGCTCCTCTTGCTGCCACCTTGAGACCACGCGTCAGAGAGCCAACTCCCTCTGGCGTCGAACTCTCAGCCTCCAGCGTAACTACCTTCTCATTGACGCAGACGCATGCGTACTGGCATACTAAACAAGTTCAAGTGACTCAGAGTTATATGCGAGAGATGATTCAAATATCAGATTTTATGTCTGACACCTTTGAGAGCAGCGTGAAAACCGAATACCTTGGAAAGTATTTCAGAGTGAATGTTATAGCTATTATTTGGCAATCAGTGTTTTCTGTACACTCAACAAATGAGAAAACGGTATTTGAAAGAAATTGATTGGCTGAAAAAATGTGATGGCAACATCCGATGAAGTCTATGCTATAACTCGTCATCTACCTCTAGTAGATGTGCTCTGATTGCATTGATAATAACAAAGGATTGATTTTCAAGGAACCTGACCGAAACGGATTGGCAGCATGCAGCCAATCCGTTTCGTTCAAATATTGTTTTATGATAAGTTGGTTGTACGTACTGGTAACACATTTAAAAATATAAGTTCGAGATTTCCTAATTTCTAACGAAGAAAAATATGGGATTTCATAGAATACCGTTTAGGTTATGCAACTGAAATTACATTGACTACGATGTATGTTTATTAATCCTTTATTCCTTCAAGACTCTGGGACATGTATATCGTAACATTTAATATGTGAGGCACAAAGAGCATTCAACATTCAACGATACATTCGTAAAATGGCAGATGTCTTCATTAGCCTTTCTTCTTTGAACAACATAATAATTAATTTGTGAACATGGCCGATCCTGCTGTACATCCAGAATCTGACGGCCAGTCGCATTCATTTTTGTTCGGATTCCACCAGAGGTAGTCCGGGCATTGCTTCATAATCGCCTCCCCATTAGCGTTGCATGTGAAATAGCGGGTGCAGTCAGTGGGATGGGGGACGTATGGTCCACCACTCGAGCACGTCGCTGTGCATCCAGAATCCGACGGAAAGTCACATGCATTCAGCTCGGGATTCCAAAAGAGGTCGTCGGGGCATTCCTTCATAATCGCCTCCCCATTAGCGTTGCATGCGAAATAGCGGGTGCAGTCACTGGGATGGGGGAAGACGGATGCACTTGAGCACTTCGATGTACTTCCAGACTCCGACGGCAAGTCACATGCTTTCAGGTTATCATTCCACCAGGTACCTTGACATTTCTGCAAATTCCCTCGCCCATATCTGCACCAAAAATAGCTGTTACAATCCGTGGGATGTGCGAAGTACGCCGTAGTACTGTTACATTCCGCGTTACATCCAGAATCCGATGACCAGACACATTTACGAAAAGAGGAACTATACCAAAAATATTCCGGACACTTGCTAAGTAACGGCTCTCCATGGATGCACGTGAAATAGAGGTTGCAGTCAGTGGGGTGAGGGACGAATGCTGGTGCACCACTCCAGCAAATCGCCTTACATCCAGAATCTGATGGCAAGTCACATGTATTCAAATTGGGATTCCACCAAAATTTTTCTGGGCACGTATTTAGGAACGACTCTCCACCGATGCAAGTGAAATATTGGCCGCAATGAGTGGGATGTGGAAAGAATGTTTCACCGCTCGAGCACATGGCTGTACATCCAGAATATGATGGCCAGTCGCATTTCTTCGAGCTGGGACTCCACCAACGGTCTTGCGAGCATTCCCGAAGGATCGCTTCCCCACCGGAACACACATAATAGAGGTTGCATTCAGTGGGGTGCGGGATGAAGTCGACATCTCCAGAGCATGTGGCTGTGCATCCAGAATCTGCCGGCCAGTCGCAGACGTTGAGGTTAGGATTCCACCAGAGGTTGGTGGGACATTTCCGTAGGATCGCCACTCCATTGCTGCAGGCGAAGTAGCGGGTGCAGTCAGTAGGGTGTGCGATGAAGGCGATGTCGGCTGAGCAGTCTGGGACTTCGGCAGTGGCAGTGACAATCAGCAAGGCGGTGATCTCAGAGATGACGAGACTTAAAAGTGAAACTGAAGAAATACGGACGTCATTTTACATTGTTTGAAAGAGTTGTTTCCACAAGTGACGATGTACACTTGGCAAAACAAAAAAATTAATGCATAGCTAATTAATTTGATTGGCTGAATAATGTTAGATCCCACCATCAGAAGTTAGTCCAAGCGATCTCCTTGTCTCACTCTAGTATGTGCCTCTCATTTCATTGATAACAATCTTTGTACTCACGTTTCGAATATTCAGTAGTAATAATTGTATCACTATGAGGAATGTTTTATAATCAAATCATATTTTTATATATTTATTGACCGCATCCACTGGTTTCCCCCACCGACGGCTGCCACCTTATCGTGGTGGTGGGGTTTGTGTTGGCCAACGATCCATTGCAGCTACGCCGGCGAGCATATGCTCATGTGTAAGGGCTACCCATGCCGGACAGGTCAGTGGTGAGACCCAGACAAAGAGCAGCCAGGGTCGGCCTAACCATGTCCTCCCTTGAATTTGCGGTCCCCATCGGGCCGGCCTTCCCCCTCGAGATGGTGATCCCCCTGAAATCGGGCTCCGCCGGCCCGAATCCTCACACCCCCCGGTCCGTCCCCATTCCGGCCTGGCCTTCCTACCAGTGCTGGACTCCCCCGGATCGGGCCCGTTAGGTCAACCCCCTCCCAATGTCCTCCACTTAATTCAACAAAGTTTAAAGTAAAATAATTAATGTGCGCAATACCTATAACCTCGTCGTTGACGCGCCGTTAAACCCTATTAATCAATCAATCAATCCACTGAGTTTCCTGTCCAAGTAATATTACTTATACATGCTTATACTAACGTACCTACTGATATGCTAATTAGTACAATGACTTATTACTTATATTTGAAACAATAGTTCAAGACGAGACAAAAACACTCATTCGCACTTTCTCATCCAGATTTGGATATAAAAAGTAAAGGTATTTATGGAATTCAACATTGGAAATTACTCAGGTATAATAACAAATGTGATGATAGATTGAAAACTCTTATCAGAAAACTCAGGAGATCCAGTCAGTAAGGGCCTTTGGTAAACCAAGATAAAATCACGTCCCAAAATATGTCAGAGTATATCTCAGAGGTAGAAGGGCGGAAGTCCATTATGTCGTTTTTGCGGTGCACACTTCTCGAATCAATGTTTTTGATTGCCATTTGACTGATGTCAACAAATACAGTTACAAATATTGAAGTATTCTCTTACACAATGACTCATGTCACCATTACAAATATGATTGAATGAAGAATGAATTATACTGGTTGATCAGCACACCTCAAGAATCTTTGAAATTAACATCCGCCCTTACCGCTGGGTTGCAGAAATAATGTGCGTGAATTTAGTTATAGGGGACACAATCCCATTTTTTATTACGAAAGGCTTCAAACTTGGTAGTTATACTGTGAGTTCTTTAATTGACCACCACAAGCTGAATGCGGATTTTTTTATAATTCCAACAATAATTATAGTAACTATTGTATGGGAGGTGCAAAATGATCAGTGCCCATATATTATTGATCAGTGGTTATACTTAATTAATTATGGCTCTTTATGCAGATCAAAGAATGACAGGGGGGGGGGATTTGTAATGGGTATAGAGTGGTCATGAAATAGCAAAATTTATCTTAATCATATGATTCGATTTTTTAACCAATCATAAAATATTATTTTATATTTCACCGAATCAAAGGATTTGTTTAAAAGTAATCAAACAAGCGAAGCGATCATTACATTTTGAAATATTCAGCTTGTTCAGAGAAACGGTATGATCTATGCCCAGAAATAAAATCAGATATCTCAGCCAAAAGAGTCGAAATGAGATTGATATGGTACATTTGATTGTATTCTGACTCTTGATTATCAATATTTTTGTGACTTACCCTTCATTTTGGATGGGATGACCACTTCTGCTTGCCAAGTGACTTTAACCAGCTCCAGACTTAGTTGCAGTGCCGAGAGATCAGTCTTTTATATTGAACTAAAACGACGTTGTCAAGTACTTGACAGATAAACAAAGTGCTGAAATATTATTTATCAACTTGATCTTTCCTCCTACACAAGTTGTCATTACTTCATCCATATTACAGAATGAATAATTCAGTATTATTAGTACAATTATTTGGTCATATTCACTTATTAATTTTTATTCAATATGTTTTCATTTTATTGTATTTTTTCGTATTTGTGTAAGTTTTGTGCACTAATAAGTCTGCATATTTATGCATGTTAAAAATTTGTATCTGATGAATAGAATTGACAAAGCCAGTTATGTTCCAATAAAATGTGCCAATAATAGTCCCAATAAAAATGCCCAAATAAAAAATACAAATAAAATTTACGATGTATGAAATAAATGTATTGTTGAGCGAGCGAAGCGAGCGTCTCCTTTTGGCTCTTTTGGCACGAACCTCTGTTTTTGTTTTTTTTCTGTTGGGTGAGGCTGTACAGGTCACAGTTTTTCTTCGATCGAGCTGAAATTTTGCACACATGTAGAGACAACCTTTTCTGTTTGCAGACCCTCATTTTTTGAAATCCATTTACTGGTTAAAATTTAAATAAGCATCTCCTGATAGGCTGAAAAATTAAAATGGTCTTCGATAAATCTGAGCAAACTCATATTTTGCATGATCATTAAGACCAACATTGTCTATTATTTTACAAATTTTCATCACAATCAGTTAAGAACGTATGAACTTATTGACATTTTTAATAGCTGTCAGGAATAAAGTATCGAAATGAATGTTTTCCAGTGCCAATTGAATGGGCTTCCACGCTGCCATTTGCTCTCACTATACGGAGCGCTAGGGAGAATTGTTCCTTTTTCCTTCCACGCATGCGTCATGACATATAGATGACAGCTCACTTATAACTATAATGTCAAGCTCAGTTGTGTTCGGAGCGAAGGTAATTGTTTTAAAATGTAATATGTACTTATTAAATAAAGACATAGTTTCAATTACTTACTTTTTATACTGGAAGATCACTTTATTGTTAAACTACTTCTTTTGTTTTCAATTCAGATAAAGTAGCAACCTCTCAACAACATTTGACTGTTACCATAGCAACCAGGTATGATCGTCGGTGGCACGCTCTATTCTAGCTTGGAGTTTGGAAGCCCATTGAATCTGAATTGCTATGTACCAGGGTGCTTAGATGCTATTTTCAAGTTTCGATGAAAAGCATACTTTTATGTTGATCGAGTGGATCATATTTCAATGTAAAATGGATGTATATGTTTTCTGTGTGTTGTGTACGCATTTCCGGTTCGAGAACTTGCACGTACCCGTGCTCGTTCATTACCGCGTTACACTGAGCGTTTTCCTAGTAATTTTTTTATTGTGGACATTTTTACAACAATTTTGTAGCCCAACCTCATGCAATCCAAACAACTGTTTTGATATAACAGGATTATTTTAAATAAAAATGCTTTTAATGATTGCATATGTTTAAAAAAATTAACAGGGACACATATAACCGCTCATAGCTTCTAAATTAAATATTAAAAAAATGTATATAACTTTGTTGGTTCGACATAATTGATATCATCTATAGGGCTACAATCTGAAAAATGTCGGAGGTAATATTGGTGGTCCTTCACCTTAACTAAACGACAGGAAATAGCGCATCCCATTGCAAATAAATCGGCTACAGATTAAAATACTACATCCTTGATTAGCATCTTATCATCTGATTCGAATCACATTGTTTTAATAGTGAATTGGAATCGAACTCTCATATCTAACGTTAAAAGTTACAGGACGCAAAAGATAACAATTGCATGTGGACATAATTATTTTATTTTTATACCAAAGATAAGGCTCTAAATCACTTTATACTCCTACATTTGCAAAGGTATCTTTTTTATACTACTTTTCTGAATAAATTTGGATTGACGTAAATTCAAACATTGGATGTGGTTCTTTATTTTGATAATTCCCGATAATGTGAGCATTTCGATTTGACTTTATTTGTAATATATACAATTTTTGAAGAGAGGGGCTGCGGCCCCTGTCCCCCCAAAAAACACTAACTTAATTTGAGCTCTGATTCATTCATTACAACAAATTTGTCACTAGAAAACATAATCACAATCAACCAACATCACATTTCCCTCCCCCAACCCTCATCACATCATCCACGCCATTTCTCCTCAACTATTTATCCAATATGGCGCCCCTCTTTACCCCGACACCAGCTGACACCAGCTATATTTCATCTGGTCTCTGGGAGGTATTATAATGAGATCAATTTATCCTAACAGTCCGCCACCTCTCTTCCCATCATCCAAGAGCAACTCACTCATTTTGACGGGAAACTAATTTCCACCTTCAATTTTCCCAGACCTCACAAGTCGCAAAAATCAAAAAACGACACGTCAAAATATCACGTATCACAAATGATTTTTACCAAAGACAAAAACCAGGACATGATTTTAATAAAATCCGTGTACATAACCTAATTGCCGGTATCTTTATCATTTCGGTACATTTTTTTATACGTCTGAAAAATCTTTTGTCTTGTATCGTGTATTGCATCTTGTCGTGTAGGTAATCGTAGTTCGTGCCGAGGATTTGGTTCCGTGGCCGATGAGAAGTTTCTTGAAGACCACGTGTGAGGTGAAGAGTATTTTCCAACGCCTTCTCGACTGCCTTGGTGGGCTTCATGTCGCCCGAAGCAATAGTTCACTTCTTGACTAATCTATTGGTATCTTACAGTGCGGTCGCCGGCACTAACTAGCTTCTCTATTCTACACGCACGAATCTTGAGGAGATAATCTATGAGATGTGTGGTTCTCTGTGGATGCTGCGGAGGTGTTGCGATTGAAGATTGTTTGAGATAAGATGGATTGATTGATATCTTAATCTATTGAGGAGTCTAATTTTGTTTGTGAGGATGTAAAGTAGAGAATATAGAGTTGATTGGGTGGACCATCGAAGAGTTATAGCTTTTCTATCATCTTAACTGGAAGAAAATGCGGATGATAAGGAATTAGCATAAGTTTTAAAAATTACATCTCCATTTTGGTGCTTCTGTTGAAAAAAAATAGGTACAATATGATATTCGACGTAAAACTGAATTATCATGGGCATAATCTTAATTATAATATACCAAATTTTTTGACGAAACATCGATATAATAAAAGATAATTTAATTGGCAACTTAAAACATACAATTTCACACGTTTTACTAAACCGAAAGGTCATATTTTTAACAAATATATTAAATTTCGAAAGTGTACAGAAACAGGATTTTCTCTGTAGGTGTTATTAGTAATTATCTTGAAGAAAAAGTTACAATATTTATTTCATTTCTTGCACACAAATATACCTATACATCTTGATTTTTAGACTAGACTGAAATTAAACATTTATTGATGATACACGAGTCGACGATGACAAAAGTATTTATCAGAACCATGAGAATCAATAAAAACAGCAACCACATTCACTTGTATTCCTCAATCATCCCAATCCATCCTCTACAATCATTATTATCTCACTTTCGACCACCTTTTCGAACACCAAGGCGGTATCAAAAGGACCACCTTGTCGACTAATTGAGTAATTAACTCAATATTAGGGGGTAATTTCGTAGAATCACGCTAGGCCTTGCAGCCATCTTGGTTCAGACTTCATCCTTCCTTAGTTCCAAACAATCCGTCCCCCACCACGTCGACAAAATATAATTAATCAACTTTATAACAATGGCGTTTCAATTTCAACTTATAGTTTCTTATTTCCTGAAGTGTTTTGGAACACACATCTTGAACAGATGGTGGGCCAATGGCTTTGGGCATTTGCCTGTCATTCCTGGATCTAGATTGAGAGTTAGGTGTTACTGAAGTTCGTCTTGTAAATGAAGAATCATTTGTATCTGGTTTTGATTTGACGTTGATGTTAATGACTTGTCATGAATTTAGTTGGCTAATAGAATTGGAACGAAGAGAAACGACGGAGGCGGCTAAAGAGGGTCGTTTTGGAGGAGAATTCGTCATGGAGGGACGCTAAATCTTGCTCAAGACAAGATGGTGTATGGACAAATTGTTGCTGTAGACGGTTGTTAATTAAATTAATTTTCAACTAATTTCAGAGAAAATTTGTCAAAAGCAAGATAATTAAAATGATGATCTAGGAAACGACCGATAATAAAATTGGTCAAGCATTTTAGATTATATTGTAGGGTTTGAAAAATTTCTCTCATTAGTTTAGGTCTTAGATAAAACAAATAATTTTAACGTGACTTTTGGGAAATCACCCGTAAATACCTTAGTCTGATGAAAATATGGAACTATTGTGCGTAAAATATAGGTAGGTATTATATGCTATAGCAACCTTGGGAGCCCAGATAAAAATATTTTTTAATTGTTTGAATTATTTTAATTGACAATTCTTTTTACTTTTACAACAAACACAACAATTAAAATCACGTAACATACATTCTTATTCCACCCAATAAACTCGTACTAAAAAGTGTTAAAAAGGTCCTCTAAACATGCACAGAGCCTCCATAAGACAACTGCGGAGGCTCTGGTTGTGTTAATTACCTCAACCGCCGCTATAGTTAGTAAGCGCGGTACCGTAGCCCCCGCACCTGCGAGCGATGCCGCTAACACCTCAGTACAAGCAGGCGGCATCCTCAAAGAGACCGGGCGTGAGGTAACACGGGGGAGGGGGAGGGGGGGGGGGCAATCTCAAACACGGACAGAGGAAATTACAACTGAGATGTTTAATAGGGTTATGAGTGGATCAAGCGAGGTCTTAGATGGATTTATGAAAGATTTTTGCGGGCTTGAAGATGATTTATTAAATGGCGGAGATTATTCATAAATTAGGATTGTTTTTAGATTTAATTTGTTGTAAATTGGAGGACTTTCGTATACAATTTTTGTAATGTACTTTTTATATTCTTCCTTGAGTCCTTCGTCGAACAAATGTTAGAAAAAAAACATAGATTTTGTACTGTGTTATTGTTTATTCACGTCTGTTTTAAAATATTTTGGGATTAGGATTTATAGTGACTGTTTGAAAAAATACATCATTCATACCTAGATGGCTATAAAATATTTTGTGGACTTGAAGATAATTAGCAAACATTATTTATAAATTAGGATTAATTCAGCTTTAATTTGTCGTAAATCGGGAAGACTTTTGCTTAAAATTGTTTGAATAATGAATATTGATATTTTTAATTCACACTTTAGTCTATCGTCGAATACAAATTGGTAAATAGGTTTCAAAGTTTGCAACAGCTTTTGCAACAAATTATGTATCCATACAAGTTCATTTGTGAACTTTTTCGTTTGAGAAAAAGTACTTCAATTATTGTCAGATACTATAAAAGCTCATTTGGATTCCGGTTAACTTGAATGACTGAGCTTTTTTCATCCAGAAGAACTTTTGACAACATACAAATGATGCAAATACTTAACCCAATAACGGAGCCTTTTTATGATGATTCAATTCAGTACAAGCACCTATACCAATTGACAATTTTTTTTTTTTTTTTTTTTTAAACGCACATATTGATATCATGGAAAAGGCTGCAAAAAAAATTGAGAATCCACAAAACCACCCCTTTAAAAGTTCAAAAACAATTTCTAATTAAGTATATCAATAATTACATTTTTTCTGTGCCAACTCCCCCACGTGGACAATAATCATTGGATGATTGTTTAACTTTCCACACATAATACCGAGTTGCGCAGATGTCACAGCATGATCTGCGCAGACAGAAGAATTGGCAATTCATTCGATTCAATTCAAATCGTTGATGAGCGAGCGCAGTTTATAACAAAGATGAAGCAAGCTGCTATTTGGAGGTGGTTTCAGTAATGACGACAGAGCCATGATGATGATGTTCTTTTCTCTGTCAGGAAATATACAACTGTTCAGTGATGTCTTAATGACGGTTGGAGGACTAATTATTGTAAGCAAAATGAAAAGTAATGTGTAAGGAAACGTATGGGCAAGTAAAATGACTCAAAATAATTAACGTAGAGCTTTAGTCCTAAAAGGAAAAGCACACGTCAGCAAGCAACAAAAGAGGAAATAATTTAATTTCCGATAATCTTTTAAAATTTTACATATTTGTATAATTTTTTAGTGTAGAAGAATGACTTTGAATTAATTGCTTAATTACTATAATAGTTCTTACATTTTTTGGTTCGTTACTAATTTCATTTTGATTGTGGCTTATATTGTCAGATTGTTTGTATAATTTTTGAATTTGTTGTATTGGTATATTCTTACGATATCTGCCCTGAATGGTGTGCGTAAGGTGAGAAGCCCCTAAGAGTTAGGCATCTGACAATACACTTGTGCTTTGCAGGTTGCCTATCTTAAGTCAGCACTTCCAGGGTTCTGCTGAGCAAGTACACCCAACAAATCATTAACCTGTATTTGAACGAAACGGATTGGCTGATGGTCAGGTTCCTTGACAATCAATCCTTCTTATTATCAATGAAATCAGAGCTCGCCTACTAGAGTTAGATAACGATTTAGCATAGACTTCATAGGATATGCCGTCACATTTTTTTCAGCCAATACATTTCTTTCAAATACCGTTTTATCATTTGTTGAGTGACCATCAATATTATTTCAAACAAATCGCAGGAGTTTAATAAGGAAACAAACTATAATAACAAAAAAAGTTTTCATTCAGCTAAATTACCTATTCAATTATGAAATATTTAAAAGTTAGTGAATCTGTTTCCCAACCAATCCACAAGGAAATGGTTTCGCTGAGCGAACTGTTTACTGCGCATGCTCATGATGGTTTCTCTATATTTACCTCTTTTCATTACTCGGGTAATGTAACTCGTGAAACTGTGGAATCATTTACATCCCTCTCTCTCGGCATATTTACAGCATCACTCAGATTCTGTTCCGGGTCATTTCTTGGATTTAATATCTCCAGTCGGCTCATTTGACGTGATATGTTTCCATTGCTGTGAATTCTGACAGAGACTTTGAGCTTTACTGTTGACATCAGCATCATCAGGATTAGAAATAAGATTATATTATAATTTGTATAATAATCAAATGTTTAACTGAAATATACTCCAATATCATGGAAAAATTTACCTAATTGAAAATTAAAACGGGGAAAATTGTAAGAGTATAATCGTAAGTAATTATTGTACGTAATTATATCAAAGACTTCTCTCAAATAACGAGATAAACTTAGAATTTTAAAGCAATAGCTTACGTATAACAAGAGAATAGGGAGGTCAAATGAAAATAAGATTTCAGACTAGATTATGAAAGTTGAGATGTTGCTGAACACCGATATGGTATATTTTTGTAGTGGGATGAATAGTTTTCAAGGAATTGATTTACTAAGTTTGACAGATTTCTTTTAATGATGCAAACAGGAAAATTGGCAATGACATCACAATTTGCTATAATAGCAACAAAGTATTCACCATCGTAACACATTGTTGGAGACTTGGAAATTACATCATGTCCCATGATATTTGATTTATTATTTTTGAATTTTCATTCATAAAGAATGAAAATTTCACCTTTCTCGGGGGAAAAGTGTGGTTATCATAATTATTTGTTGTGTTGATATTACAAACATACTTCAATATAAGTCGGTAAACTCTATGGTTTTTTTCTCAACGTCGGTTTCGAATTTAATACAGTGTGCATAGATGATGGGCTATAGGTTTTATTGAAACCTTACTCATGGTTGTGGCGAAGTATAACCCTCCTAGCAACCCTATAGATAATTAGCATATTGGCAAAAGAAATATGGATATGATCAATAAGTAATTCATAAACTCTTACGTATTTATATACTATCACTCAAATGAGTATTCTACACAAAATTGTAGAAACCATAAAACCATAATGCCTGGAAAATAATTTCTACCGCACAAAGAAACAAAATAATATGTGATGTTAAGTTTCGTAGAAGTAATGCAATTTTATGATAGGTACCTTCAAGATGTCTATCAATAAGAATGCATGTTTACGGAACTGTCAAAATATCTTAGAAATTCTTGTAATATTTTGGAGGCCATTTTGAATGACGTCCGAAGTTCTTTGGTAAATTGTTGAAAAATGCAAATTTTGTGCACTCTTAAAATGATAATACAAGTATAAAGCGCGAGATGAATAGTCACCTACAGCTTACAGTCAGATTAGTCACCTAAATTACTGGCTGTAAATTCTTATCCAGCAAATCAACTTTAATTCCCATATAGGGAATAACTAAATTGCAGTAATAACAACAAGACAACAATGTAAATTGTCTTCTTCCTCAGAAATCAACAAACAATTTTATACATAATACAATGTAAATAATAGCAGTAATTTACAAAAAAAATATTACAACTGTGTAAATTCTTACTCAGAAATCAACAATTAATTTGATTTTTATGTGCAAAATATCGAATCTGCAACTGAAACTTTCGCTTAAAAATCCGTAATAAAACGATTATGATGACGAGTTATGTGAAATAATAAAATACTTGTAATGTTTGTCAAGGAGTACTAGGGAAATGTTCCGAACAAAGACAATGGGGGGGGGGGGGGGGGGGGGGGAGTTGGGCCTCCCAATAGACGCGGGACAAATTTTCCGCAAAAAATATTCAAAATCAAAAAAAGTTTCTTTAGTTGTATGCGGGGTTGTTGAATCTATGCACTCTATCAATAAGCTTAATAAAGAATTAAAAAAGAAATAAAATTACTTAGTAAATAAAATTTATATGATTTGTTAATTGAAAACGGGGGTCCGGGAGAAAAATTAATTTTAATTCTAAATTGGACGCTAAAATAATCACACTTTATTATTTTGTATAGTGAAGTTGACACAATAATGAAACATACCCCCCCCCCCCCTCACATACCGCCAGTACTGCTTTACCAAAATAATATTTAATAAAATAATACATATGAAATGTTAATCATCCGATATTACAAACATCGTGTGGCAGATCAATAAATAAAATTAATTAAAGCAGAAATACTGGGTGGCGCAAAAAAATTGCCCCTGTTTGAGCGGTCACTATAGTACAACACTAACAGAACTCTAAAAGATAAAGAGCGGAAACTTTCACACATAATACTTAGAAAACATATGAAAATTTCATGTGTGCAATTATCAGATCTATTTAATTTGTGAGAAAAGTTCAGAAATTTGAATTGAGATGTTAAATAAAAGCGTTGCACTGAAAAAAATCTTGGCCACTAATTTCGGTATCACAGATTCAGAAATCTACATTACAATGGAAACTTCGTTTGCGCATAGTCCACAAGGAAAATGGTCAGACCAACAACATTAAATTCACTTTCCCACGAAGTAACTCCAAATCAATTATTCAAACAAGTCATCATCTGGTCCATTCTGTTTTTTCAACTGTACTTCAAAAAAAAATCTTTGAAACTTGCACATATTAAATATTGTCGTGTTTTCTAAAATAGGTACTATTTAATAGTTTCGATATTGTGACCACTCAATCAAAACAGGGTCAATTTCTATTCGCCACCAAGTTCTTGAGATATTGAGATATTTAGAAAATAAATTTTCTGAAATGTTTTCCCCGTTGATTGTAAATAATTAATATCAAAACAAGAACAAGCAACACGAGTTCTTTACAATGTAAAGTATCGTTGACGTTTCCAACACGATAGAGGATAATTTCGCCCACATGCTGTTTCACACCTTGTGTTAATGTGTACTGCAAATTACACATTACACAGTGCAGTTATTAAATCATCACTTCTTCTGTCTCGTTCAATCCTCGATAGTCGCCAATCAGTTTCAAAATAGTCATTGTTATACAACCCTTTATTAGTACAAAATCAAAATTCCTTTAGACCTTATTCAGTTTCAGCCTTCTAAATAAATAAATTATTACCTAACATTGAAACAGCTTAAAAATTAAAATAAATAGAAAATAATTTTCATGGAAAACTTCCAATGAGGATGATATGAAGGGACGAAAAATAAATATATCCAACCGAACTAGGGCTTGATCCCAGGACCTCTCTTGCCTGGCATGAGCTATAAATTTGTACTAAATTGGAGATTGTGAAAATCGTATTTAAATACGATTTCGAATCGTGTTTAAAAGTGTAAAACAATGGGTAAATAAATTTGGAATGGCTGATAGAAAATATCGATAATTTTTCTATTGTCGAATATTGTCGAATATGTCGAATATTGTCGAATGACCCTGTCTTCAAAATCGGTAAGTTGCTAACGCATGCTTATATTGGAACACAGCCGCTGCAATGTGAACTGCCTCGGTAGCTCAGCTGGTAGAGCATCTGACTGGATATCGGAAGGTCGTGGGTTCGAGTCCCACTCAAGGCAAATCTTTTCACATTGCAGTTGGTATTGTGATATTGTGATATTGTTGGTATTGTTGGTATTCACCTAACTGAGGGAATCAGTAAAAAACCATATTTCATAAAAATTATAAGCCCATACATTATTTATTTCCATCAAATCTTCAAACTTGACCAAAAATTATAAAGTACCGAAATTCCTATGTCATACTGTTTCGCTCATAATGTGATTTGGGCTTTTCTGAAACATCTGTGTCGTATAATGCAATGCCGGAGGGAATTATTGTAAGTTGCAAGTGCAGTGACATACGAGATCTCTGCTCATTGCATTAATGCAGCTGTAATTCATGTCAGATGTAATTGTCTGAGGTGTTGAGAATTTCTGTGACGAATCTTTTGACTTGCATGCGACGCTAATAGGGAATTATATTGTATCATAAAATAGCAGGAGATATACAATTATAAGAATAAGAACAGAACTGAATTCATAATGCCGCTTGAGAATAGAATGAATTGAGAAATAGAGTGACGAATAGGTTTGTATCAATAAAATACCTATAGTCTACTTCACATTTTGTCACCATGAATTGTTATTGATAAAATGTTGCAAACAATCTATAATAAATATAAGTGTGTTGGTAATTATGTCCTAAGTAATAAATATTGCATAAAACCAAGAGTTATTCATGGAAAAAATTATCTCCTTATTCAAACTTGACAAAACAAAATGTTTGTGATTTGTAATGATTACTTATGTGATGATTCAAAAAACGTTAACTAGGTACCTAAATTTTAGCAATTCTGGTGAAATTTCTTCTTAATTCAAGATGTTTTGATGTTATAATCTTCTATGGTATCATTATATCAATTTAATTGCACCAAGATTAAAATATAAACATGTTGTCTCTCTGGAAAAAAATTATTATCTTAAATTACTGTATATTCTGTGAAATCCTATTTTGATTTTTTAGTTACATATAGAAACTTGTAGTACTTACCTTAAACATGTGCCCACACGATTACACCATATAACACAAAAAATTGCTGCACCTATCTCATATACTATGGCCAACCACTGAAGAATAACTTAACTTTTTTCTTAGCCTAATTATCTAAATTAAATATCATCTTAAGTCATTGAGTAGCAATGCGATTAAATAATACGTATCATGATGGTCATTAGGTCCTAATTTGCGGGTCAAATTATAGGTTCAAATGTGATATCAAAATTAAAAACCACGTTTATATAGAAGATATTATGCTACCGTGCGCATCATTAGTGAAAATTAATTCACATACTTATTAAATACATAATAATTTAAATTAATAACCAATTTCAGAGCAGATGCAAGTGTTAAAAGTCCTCTTATTCTGAGACTTAATGTCTTCAATGTAGTAGAGATGAGGTCTTTTGTCCTCTTGTGTGGTCCAGTTGGCGTGACTGATTTGCAGGGCTCAGCGTTGGTACCACTTCTAGTTCTGCTTTATATAGTCACAGCTGACATGATCATTGGTGGAACCAAAGGGATGTCCAAAGTACAAGAAGGGAAATACATTATTATGAATTGTGTCTTAATTTCAGAGGAAAAGAAACATAATTAATTCGTTCCATGACATGTTTCCAATCAATAATTACTGTCCAATTAGCATTAATAAAATAATAAAATAAATTCCATAACTGAAAATTAATAATGTTGTGTTGTTACCATTTAGAAAAAGTAACGGAATTTTTACAGTAAAATAACCTAATTTTTTAAAAATAGTATTGTTAAATGGGGACAAAACTAGGTATTTATATTTTTTGTTTACAGAAATCGTATTTGCTTACAAAATCTTTATGTATCTAAACTTTATGGAACGATACTAATCTAGGATACTAATTTAAAGGTTACAACTCTATATAGAGTAACAACACTAATATAATAATAACATTACTAATCTATGAATAATCTATACAGTAACAACTAATTTCTAGAAAAAAACGTGATAAAGTATAGGTTCGTATTGGACAACCCTACTAGTATATCTCTTTATTGAAAAATGATTTCTATTTCCATTACAATCACACAATTTATAACAAAAACGAAATTCACAAAGTCCCTATACGCTAACTCCTCCAGAGGTCTTTTGTCATCAACTCTATTAACGAGTATATTATCCTGATTCATCGTGCAATATATGAGCTGCCAAATTAGTCAAGGAGTTGGAAGAAAGGTTCGAATATGTTTCGGCGGTTCTTTTGAAAGGTTGGAACGTGCGACGTGGGTTTGCGCGGAGGGCGTTATTGGAGTCATTGTTGAGATTGTTGTTCAGTCCGTCAAGTAGAAAGGAGGCAGTGATTCGTGCATTCATGACTGTTGGTGGCACTCGACAAAATCAACTTTTATTGATGACCGCAAAGCGTTTGGAATCTGTAGAAAAAATAGAGCGTTTTGAGACAGATTAACGTCAATGTCAAATGCTGTTCTAAAAGGAAAAAAATATTTTAAGAGTTCCAAATGTTTCTAATTCTATTTGTTAGATGTGAAAATTTTAAAAGTTCACGCTTGACTTTAGCTGTGTTTACAAACGTTTACTTAGATATATAATTATAATCTTTTCATGCTCCAGATTTAATGAATGATTTTATATCGAGAAAGTTAATTAATTTCGTCCATATCAATGTGATTCAGTGATTTAATTCCAATTACTTATGCGAACACAATAGGGAAATGTTAGGTATACTTCAACGTAATATAAGAAATTATACTTAGGTTATTATTACCTTAGGTTTATTATAAGTAGTTTGTCTTTTGAAACGAAGAAGAAATTTTATGAGATTTAGTTACACGAACCCGAAACATGTAAATCATGCTACGTTTTTAGTGCTATTGCTTTAGATTCAGTATGATATTTCTTCATAACCACTTTTAAGAAAACACTCTTTTTGTTTTATTCTCTTTCATAAAATGTAACTCACACATGCCTTGTTCACAACACCTAACCAACAATTTGAAGTTTTCAACCATTTCTAAAACACTGCAAAGTCTTGTGCTCAGAAAACTCAAACCATGCCATGAGGTACAAAGCTTAGAAGAATTAAAAAGCTACAATTACCCGAGCAATTACCATTACTTCTTCTACGTTTAATGCATTTCTTACAAAATATTCTTTGATCATTCGAGTATATTAAAGTTTAACAAAAAGAAATAAATTATGGGTTAAAAGCTCAAACAAGCTAAAAAGCTCATAAAGTCAAAGTCTAAAGCTCAAAAGTTAAGATGGGGTTTATTTAATGCACATTTACAAAGTTATTATCCTGTATCACAGAGAGAGGGGGACAAGAATATACACATAAAAAGTCTCAATTTCTTATAAAATGTATAGTTTTTATAGATTTCAATTTGTCATAAAAGAAACTAAACCAATCATGTTATTTGAGGCCTGATTCTATAACTGCAAAGCAATAAGCAAAACCGAGTATCTAATGAGAATTTTCCATAATCTTTATCCACATTGCGATTCCGCTATCGAAAATAGTTGTCCCTGCCTGGGCTTTTCTTTTTGACAACTTAAAAGTTGAAAAAGAGTACCTATTACCTATTTTCCTATGAAGCTTGATACATTTTTAATGTATTATACGCTTGAAGGGTATAGGTACACGGGAAGAACGATTAAATATTGTTTGTATGAGATTTCAAAATAATCTCCGTTTGTAGGAAATATCGATAAATTCCTTAAAATAGAAATGTAAACTGGGGCTGTCATTACATAAGCATCTATTCTTTTCAGACGCCATTATCTTCGAATTGTATGAAATGGACTTGACTCAAAAATTAAAGTATCTGTTTTTTAAACGTGTTGCTCCTTGAAACTTGAAGTTCTTTGATAAGGGTTATAGATTCTTGCTCAAAAACGCTTTCGTTTAGCTGTTCTGTTGATGAACCCTCGTTGTACATCTGTTGTTCACCTTGTCAACAAGTAGGGCACTATCAATCACCCCCCCCCCCCCCCCCCCCCCCCCTTGCAACCCGCCCAAAAGGTGTTAGACCACCCTGGTTATCAGGTTGTTTACAAGCCAGGGAAACCCGAGCCGGCTGGAGTGTCATGTGAATTTGCATTGGAAGGTAATTTGGAATTTAACTTGATTTATGTTGAGTTTGAAAGCGATATGGTTGAAGTGTTTCAGTTTGAAAGTTGAAAGGTGAAATTTACTGAAGTAAATTATTGGATAAATTTGACTTTTTTTCTTGACAGTTGACGTTATCCTATTTGCAGAATAGTGCAACGTTTAAATACTACTAAATAAATTTACAAAATAATATTTTTTTAGCTTGAAAAAATCTAATTCTGCCTTTATTCAATTTTTTACGATTGAAGTGGAAATTAGATGTCAGTAGTTAATTAATTATACAAGTTAAAATTTATTTCCGTGTTATTGTTAGGCTGTAAAGGTTCGATGACTTACACCAAATTTTCTTCTCTATTATTATAATTGCATTATTAATGAAATAAGGTTATGACGTGTAATAATTGTTAATTTCGTTTTGCTCGATCACAGCGGGATAATTATATGATGTTGTTTGTACAATAATGTATAGTATTTAATTGTGTAACCAATAATAAAAAAAATCATTCTCAACTTAATTGCAATGTTTCATTTCATAGCTTCTTAAAATTATCGTACATAATTAGTAATTTTCATAGAAATAAGTGAACTCTTGAGCTGATTTTCATGGGAATTTTCTTTGGAATATTTTCATTCGTGATAAAGGTCTTAAGAAAATAATTGTACCGGTTTGAAAATGAATACATTAATCCACTAACTTAACAAACAACATTATGTAGAAAAATCCGTTACCTATATTTTTTAGTAATACGTTAACATTTTACTTAAAAATTACCAATTGAAACTATAAATAGTAAAGTTATTTTTAACGGTTATTCAACAGAAAAGATATCTTTTAAAGAGCTTCAATACAAAAAGTTGCTTGAATTGTCACTCACAGCGCGCATGCCCTCCAAACCCATCAGTATTCAGTCCATGATAATACGGGTAGTTTAGTTCCCATTGTGTCCGTCACCGTTTCTAACTTGTCGATCATTACAGCCGCAGAGATGTCGCCACCGTCGCGCGCTACGAATCCAAACCATCCATGATTGGTCTATTATGAGGGAGACTATTAAATAGCTATTGAAAAGTGACGCCAAGTTTTCATTGCTTAGAGAAGTTCGAAGTGGATGTTTGAAAAACAGTAGATATTAGCTGTTGGGAGAAGCAAATAAAGTACAGGGAGGTCGAAAAGTTGACACAATCATCAGACTTTTGAAAATGTAAAGAAAGTTGCTCAACATACCTTATTGTGTTTTTAATTTTGAGCTCAGACTCCATATATTATATATATAAATAGTAAATACAAATATTGGGGTTGAATTTATTATTTGCTGGAGGTGCCGGTTACGGAATTATACCTACAATGTTTGGTGGAGGTGCCGGTATTTTATAAGGGGTTGAGATTTTTTGACTGTTTTTTTTTTATTGGCACAGTCATTTTCAGGGATAAAATTCTCTTCTGACTAAAATTCAGGCTGAAGTTCAGTTCACATTAGACTATAAAGTTCAGTTTACAATAGACTATAAAGTTCACATTAGGTTAAAGTTCACTTTTAAAATAATTACACTTCATGATAAATCCACTATACAAAAGACTAAAGTTTACTTCAGATTCAACGAATTTTGGTTTAAACATGCTAAACATTTAGTAGATAAAAAAAGTAAGAGTCCTATTTGAAATCTAAATTTAAAAAGTATATCAATATGAATCAGGCTTTATAGTAATTCGTAAAAGCTGAAGCTGTAATTTCCCCCCACTCCCTTATTCCACTCAACAGACTGCAAATGACTACATTTCACACCTTTACGTCACGTTTTGGTGACACCCTATAACCAGAGCACCTGAATAGACCTCATTAAATACCTCTTATTCATGCATCGAACCGACATAACAATAACAAGAAGGCTCGAGTCAACCTCAGATTGTGCGCACTTTGTGTGGAAATTGGTGCAGAACTTTATACCAAATCTCAAACCCTAATGACATAGGGGCTACCTACTCTATACACATACTCATCCATAACGAATCAAGAGGGTAGATTCAGTATTAACATAGTAAAATGGAAGTGACATTTCGATTTTTGATATATCAATCAATGTTAAAGGATAATGGTTGTATGAGTATGAATAGAACGACGTCTTAATTAGGGTAAGTGAGAGTAAATTGAGTCATGAGCAGCTTGACTTTTGGACATGAATAATGGACTAAATGGTTGAGGAGGAAGTGATATGGCGGCCGGAGCAAGTTGGCGGTGTGTGACGTGTGATTTATTATTAGAACATGCGGTGTTGGTTTTTGATTTGATGGCAAATTGAATGTTGCTGAGAAGAATATTAGGTATTTACTGGTGAAATTTTACTGATTGTGATAATTACGAACTTATAAGTTCACATAAATAATTGGATTCTAATTAGAATTAGAATCCAATTATTCATATGAAAAAATAATAATTCAAACAAACAGGTAAGTTAATTTGTAAATATTGTTTAACCTATGGTTTAACGTGCTATTTCCCTATAGTATTTCACACACAAAAAACAGTAAGGTATACAAGTTATTGTCCTACACCATTGGAAAAAATGCAGACACATGCTGTTTACTTATTGACAGTGTTCCAAAGTTCGACAGTGGTTTACCAAAAAAATAAAAAATTACAATTTGTTCCTCTTACCAAAAATTATTTATTTTTTGTCTAATTTTTTTGCAATTGGGACGATTGAAATATACGACTAATTTTAATATGGTGTTGTATATAGATAAAATAAGAATTTTCATCAAGTCGAGTGAAGAATTTCTGGGAAAATTGAAATATCATTAAAATGTTAAGTTTAAAATCAACTCGACTTGTTTAATCCAATAATCGAGTTCATTAATATGCAGTTTACTTTGAAACAAGATTTTTATATCACAGTGAGATTTTTCTTTTCTAGAAACAGGAAATAGGAATTTTATTGAGCGAGCGAAGCGAGCGTCTCCTTTTGGCTCTTTTGGCACGGACCTCTGTTTTTTTTTTTTGATTTATTTTTTTATTTTTTGGCTGCTACCTGGAGCAATGGAAGTCGCACCGTTTCACCGATCGATCTGAAATTTTGCACACATGTAGAGACAACCTTTTCTGTTTGCTGACCCAATTTTTTTTTGAAATCCATAGATTGGTTGAAATTTAAATAAACATCTCCTGATAGGCTGAAAAATTAAAATAGACTTCGACAAATGTGATCGACCTTATATTTTGCATGGTCATTAACACCAACATTGTCTCTTATTTTACAAATTTTCAGCCAAATCCTCTTATTGGTTAAAATTTAAAAAAATATTTCATGTGCTTTTTGAAATTTAAACCAGAACCGTTTGACCGATCAACTTGAAAATTTGCATGGTCATCGGGTCAAACATTATCTGTATTTTTGAAAATTTTCAGACTAAACTGTGTTTCAATTCAAAAGTTTTTGACAGTTTGCGGATATTTTGCGTGTTAATTGGCTGTCATATTTCACGAATTTCATATTTCACGGCATCTTCGAATCTTCACTTCAAGGTTGTTGGAGCAGAAATTTTCAAACGTAGTATATTATGAAACTGATATGACCGTTTAAAAAAAATTTGAACGAAATCCTGTGATTTTTGGAAATTAACAAGGGATCGTTTAATCATAAAGGTTCAATCGATCAACTTAAAACTTTGCGTGGTTATTGGGACCAATATTTTAGGAATTGTTGGATATTTTCATACAAGTCTGTGACGAAATTCAAGAATTATTGGCTTTTAAGGACATTTTCGATAAACAGAATTTCGGTTCGAGGTGTTGCGCGTTATCCGTGCTCGCTCATCAACGCGTTACTCAGAGCGTTTTCCTAGTATCTATATATACCTATGTGAGAAGAAAACTCATGCAACTTTTAAATAATAGAATCAATCCAATCCAAAGTTACCTATACAGTCCGGATAATGAAGGTATAAAAAATATAAGAAATCGTCTACAAAGATGTGTTGATATGTTGATGTGTTGAATTTTTTGCAAAAATCAACACAAATTTTGTGTAATTATTTTGTGTGATTATTACACAAAATTTGTGTTGTTTTTGTGTATATAGTCAGAAATCAACACATATTTCGTGTTAAAATCCACATACAATTTGTATCGTCGTCAAAAGTCAACGCATTTTTGTATAGACGATTTCTTATTGTAAGGGAGCAGATGGATCATTCCATTACGGGCATGTGTGGGCGGAATTCTTCATCATGATTGTTATATAGTTGCTGAGTCGAAAGGGGATGTTCGTACATTAAAATACCTGCAAAAGTACAAGCCAGCATGTACCTCCTATAATTATTATTTTGATGACTTCTCCTTATTTCAAATAGACAACATTCAAAATTCACTGCGCATGCGCGACGTGCCGTGATGCATGTTGGGCTTAGGATGTGAAGAGTTTGACAGCTGCCTGGTTGACAGTGCTGAGATGCATAAAGGAAGAATGTTTTTCGGTGTTTGTTATGTTATATCATCTCTGTATTTAAATGTAACTAATTTTATTGGTATTCAACATTATTTTATGAATAATACTAAGAATAGCAGATCGTACGGAACTGTGTGTTGTGTTCCATTGAGCAAAAATAACACTAAATTTAGCCGTGAAGTGTCGTTTCACTACTTTCAAGGGACATTGATTTGAAGAAAGAATGAGGCGTGTGAGGCGAATTGGATCTCAGGGAAAATGTAGTAAATGGTCCCCTATTAAGAACCACAGAATATGTGGTGCACATTTTAACAAATCTGGTTATAAGAAATATGAAGAAAAATTGCCCTGTTTTTCCCCTAACAAAATGAATAAATGAATAAACCGAAATGAATAACCAATAGGTCAGATTGATTTGTTAATTGGTTATGTATACAGGAACATACTTTGTCACATTTTGTCAGAATTTCTGACAAAAATAAGATTTTCGGCTACCTACAAATGTCCTGTTTGTTAAGAGGAAAAATAACTTGAATACCCCTGAAAGCGATAAATATGATTTCAAGCCCAGGCTAATAATATCTACAATATTGGATTTACATCTTACACTAAAAATTTTCAACAAAAACATAATTTATTGCGTCTTATCCATTCTTTCTTCAAATCAACGTCCCTTGAAAGTATTGAAACAACACTTCACGGCTAAATTTAGTGTTATTTTTGCACAATGGAACACAACACATTGTTCCGTACGATCTGCTATTCTTAATATTATTCATAATTATGTTGAATACCACTAAAATTAGTTACATTTAAATACAGAGAGGATATAACATAATAAACACCGAAAAACATTCTTCCTTTATGCATCTTAGCACTGTCAACCAGGCAGCTGTCAAACTCTTCACATCCTAAACCCAGAATGCAATGTTGATAGTTGTAGATGGCGCTCGGGGTTTAAAATGTTGTCTATTCTGCGCCAAATTTACATGTGAATTATGATAGGTACCTAATTGAAGTTCAGAATATCGCAGAAGCTGTCTTTGGCAATTCATAATCCATGAAATTATAATGATTATTTCCAACAGAGGTTCCTTCACACAAGAATTTAGAGGCACATGATCCCATCCTTATTATTAAAACCACCTAATATGGCACAATAATAACAGATTCCAAAACGGATGTTATTAAAAATGTACCCAAAAAATGGCGGAACTTTGTTAGAAATTTTGTTTTATGATACCTAAGTGTAGACTTTTACACATTTTAATTTAATTTGCATTTAGTGAGAAGGTTTTCATTTCGGCAACTGTCTATTAGGAACCAAAGTAACAACGCATACTTTTGTACCTAATTAATCCGTATGATGTGATCTGAACTTAATGTTGCAATACTTCGTAACAATGCAACTAGTTAGTCACTATAATAATTACACATTATGCTATGTAATTAATTAAAAGTTGGTAGCACTAAAGACAATAGCAGGGTTTCGAGCGTGGAAGAATTGCTTATAATCTCATCGTATTTATCGAATAAAGATTCCATCCGGACATGCGGGTTATCTTTCAATGATCAAGGTATATGCATGTGCAATTATTCGAGGCTAAATTCACTTCGTTGCAATTAAACAATCATTCTATAATGAGACACGCAGAGTTAATGCAGAAATGTAATTTTCTCGTGAAATGGGATTTTAAGTTCAACTTTCAAGTTCAGATGAAAATTGCGGTGATGTATAAAAATATTAGTTATATTTCTATTTAGTAGGATGAAAAATACACTGCTTAAGGTCATGGGGTCAATAAGATTTCAACCAACCTTTCTCGTACAGAATAAAAATTGTTGATGCACAAAAATCAGTTCTATTAGTTGTGGAGGGATGGAATCAAAAAAGAAAACAACATGTTTTTTGTAAAATTTAGAGAGAAGAAGAGGAAGGATCATCAGTTTATTATACGAGGTGTGTTTTGTAAAATTTGCCTATTACTTAATAATTATGTAATTAATAAAATTAGGTAGGTACCTACATCTTCATCTACAAAATTGGGAATGGGCAAATAATATCATAAAAAATACCAAAATAAGACGCTGGACCAAAAATGTAAGGCATACCTCATACCAACAATAATTTGTCAAGACAATTGTTTTCTATACAAAATAGGTATAGCACCTTTCATCATTGTCTACGAGTATTTTGGTGGATCATGTCAACAAAATGATGTAACAGTTTGAAAGAAATTGATTGGCTTAATTTAGATTTGATGGCATCATCCGGTAAAAACTGTGCTAACTCATCTAACTCATGTGAGCTCTGATTTCTTTGATAATAACAATGAATGATTGTCAAGGAACCTGACCAGCATGCAAATCCGTTTCGTTCAAACTGAAATACCGAATGTGATTTGAATTGAGTGTGCATTATTTTGGAATCAAACATTATAATCTAAAACAATAGGGGTAGCATTTTTTATGTTTTTAAACCATGAAAATGATGAGACCGTTGAAGGCCATCATACCTATACCGACGAATTATTAATTTTATTCGTAAAATTGAAATTATCCTATAGGTAGAGATCCGATTATATGGTGATCGCGAAATTTTCGAAGTGTTGTAAATGACTCATATTTCTCAATATAAATGCGTTTCCATATGTTTCTGACCCAAAAACACTTGAATCTAATCGCGAAAAAACGCGAAATTTACCCTTAACACCGCTAAACACCACCAAACTGCCTAAATCGCGAAATATATCGCGAAATACCGCCAAATTGAATATATTTCCTGTAAATTTGTAAATTTCGTAGTTGCTTTTCTAATTTTTCTCAAAATCACCAAGGTAAAACCCAATATTTAACCTATTATATTTCTAAATACCTTCAGTGACCCTCCCCTATTCACGTAAATGACAGAAGAGCTCTGACCTTGTAGAAAACTACTTGGGGTTGCTTAGTGGGAGGGACAGTGACCTCGCATAATCACGTGAAAATAAAGTTGACATATGTCTTTTACAGTCGCAATACATAAACAAACAGCATGAAACAGCTTATAATAATTTTATTTTTGATTTAGCATTGTAAAAACCAAGGTGGACAGTCACATACTGCACTGGCTTACCTAAGTTGAAGTGATTTTTGAGTTCGAATTCTTTTCATTTAGATAGACCCTCTTCATTTAGATCGCAAGAAAATTTACATACCTAACAACATTGCCCTGGTAGGTATATGAATAGAAGAGTAAATGGTGATAATATTATGAAAGTCCCAGCACTTGTTGGTACACTATTTAATTTTTATTATTCTTCAATGGAAATTATAATTTCATAATCTGCAATTTATCTATATTTTTTAAAAACATAAAACGCGAAATTGACAATTCTTAAAACCCCAAAACGCGAAATTTCCAATTCCAAAAACGAAATAGTGAAGTTTTTAAAACCATATAATCGGATCTCTACCTATAGGCATAAAAATTTTCAATTTCCTAAGTTAAATGATGCAATTTAATAGATTTAAAGATATTTAGTCCATAGAGGTGAGGCAAAGCTGAAATGCTTATAGCTTTTCTGCTTCTTATAATGAACTTTTGATAACTTTTCACGCAAAATCCTATAAATATTCTAATAAATGGAGCCAATTTATGTAGAATTTTCCCCTTCCCTCTTGGTACAGACTGCAAAATTTAAAAAAAAATCACTTTTTCCTAATTCTCCACTCCAAATGGTCCGTTTTTCCTCTCATCCACAATCCTCTGACCACCTCGTATTCACGGTTCGTCGCCTCCTCGTTGCTCTCGCCGTCAAGGAGTCCGAGGATTGGTGCTCGGTCGGCGTCGATCAAACGAAATGGGGGTGTCCGTTGATCGAGTCGTTAACCAACGAACCGTCGACATAGTTAGCGAGAGGCGCGGCATCGCCGAACATCGCCGACTAGTGGGGGAGCGCCACTTCATCCACGACAACCAAACCGTCGAGGTGTTAGTCGATAGAGCAACACTCTACCATATCAGACCAAGTGCGGCGTCAAACCGTCAAAGAGAAGAGTTAAATAAACCTCAAAATTATATTAAATTCTTGAAATGATTCCGTATATCGTTTTGTTCGAGTCGTTTTCGATACGAATTAGTTTTAGGGGATGATTCACGTGTGTGAATTCAACCCCCCACCACCGACCCGCGGAAGACGATTCTGATTGGTCGACGTGGACTAAACGGAAGTTGCGGAGATTCCGTGGAAATCATCTTGTCTTGTTACGACATCGAGCTGGAGGATCGCTGCTCCTTTGACTCATCTGCGTGATCGCTAAACGAGTGACAGACAGACGATCGGTGTGCAGTGACTTTGTTGTTAAGTGTGACAGACAGTGACAGATTAGTGTTTTGTGTGAATATTTCTTACTGATAAGTATTGTTTTGTGAGTGACTTAATTACCTATTACAATCAGCATTGACAGCAAATTTTAAAACCGTTTCCGATACCATTTCGCGAAGGATATTTGTGTGAACTGAAATTGGATTTGTTGAGTTTTATGTCCGTGTTCGTGATGGTGTACGTGTGACGACGTCAAAGAAGTCCCGAACAACGCCCCAACCTCAGCCAATGTGCAGCACCCTCATGATGGAAGGTGGCACGGCCGGCGACCACCAGACTCCATCCACGAACCTCTTGACGACGTCCCACCTCGACGACAGTCCACCGGCATCGACGCCGAGCTCGGCGACCCCCGAGGACGATGACGACGACGACATCAGCGTCGGCTGTCCGTCACCGGCGCTCTCCGTCGACAAACACTTCTACCGCGAGAGCAGATCGTCGTCCCCGTTCAGTCAGACCCGAGATAATAAACCCGACACGAGTGATAATGATTCAAGAACGTACGACGACGGCGATGACTATTTTAAACCGCTGAAGAAGCTGAAGATGATGCAGATTAATAAGGAGATGCAAGCAGCGGCTGTTCAGGTTGTGCAACCCGTCGTGGAGGTGCCGACAGTTTTTAATTCAACAAATCAAGGAGGTGTGAAGAGTTTTTCGATCTTAGACATTTTAAATCATCGTCCCGAACGAAGTTCAACGGAACGAGCGACGAGTGAACCGAACGCGGCCCAGTCCCGCATAGTCCGTCCCTGGGACTTGGGCACGACGAGCGTCCCACCGTGCAACTCCCTACATCGCTATCATCAACGCAATCGTCCCAAGTCGGCGGACTTCTGCAGCTACACGAGCGAGACGTTGAGCTCGTCAAGCGGCAGATCGAGCGCCGGCGGAAGCATCGCCTCCAGTGACTGCTGCACGAGTCCCGACATCGTGAACAGGAGTCCGACGACGTCGACGACGGGACTGCGACATGCGACGCAGCGGCGACATCATCTTGGTGGAGGCGGCGGACAGAGGGTCGTGACGGCGGCGAGAGCGGGGGCGACGGGCAAGGGAGCGAATACGTCGCCGCTTGACGCGCTCTTCCAGATGACGAGCAAGACGTTTGATGAACTCAATGGGGAAGCCGTTGCAGGTAAGACACGTTGAAGAATTACATACATTCATCACCATAATCACGAATTATCGACACAGACAGATGAAGATAAGGCTGCACAAACGTTATGAGATCCCCGATTACATTGTTTGACGATTTGGCAGCATTGATGGCGATCAAGTCAGATGCTGATCTCAAAATTAAGTTCATGGAGATCTAAAAATGTTCAATAGAAAATTTGTTATATTAGTTTGTTTATAATTTTAACTTAACATTGTTAAGTATTAATAATTTTATATTTAACTATACAGACTTTTGCAAAACAATTCTATAATGTTATTTTTCGCACGTTACAAAATATCTTATGTATGTCTGAAAATGGCAGAATACATTGCCCCAAACTTTGGATACCGGTGTATATAGATTACTGTCAATACTATACAGCATTACATACCTAAAAATGTATGCTAAAATTCAACAACATTTGATGAAGTCCAGCAGCTCAAAACAACGACGAGAAGTTTTAAAATACTCAACGAATTTGTAAATTTCAAAATGTATGCGTCTACAAACACAATAAATAAATTGAGCCAATAAAAACATTGAGTAGCCCAACAAGCCACTTGATTGGTTTAACAGAGGGCTATAATTTGAAAATTTGTAAAAATAATATTTAAAAAAAAACATAAACACGTGACTGTTCTCTGAAATAGATATAGTGCAACACTTAGTATGAACAGTTCGAGCAAGATGCCGAGCAAGAAGTTAAAATTGAAAAGTTCATTTTCTGATGAAATGGCGTGATGATACTAATATTTAAAACCATTGACAGAATCGTGATGGAATGGATTAATAAATAAATAAATTGAGAAAGGTAATTAATGGTAATTATATACCATTAAACACACTAAGTCAACCATAGACTCAACTTATAACATTAATGAGTTGCATCCATTTAATGATTATAGAATGTTTAGAGGAAAACTGAGAAATCTGCCCCAAAAATAATCACAATCCTAATAGAATATCTTCGTAAACATTGCAATTGCCCTCTGTTTTTGTACCATATAGATTTCTTTTGATAGAACTTCCAGTGGAATCAGCTCAGATATAAATGTCATAAGAATTATAATTCATCTCAATAAATTGTGCAGAGGAAGTGAAGAATCTCTAGTGAATCTCAAATGATTGTATGATGGACTTGGCTTTTACATCAAGCAAAGGGGAACATTTTTATAAGATATTGAAGTTTTTGTACCTACTATTTTTTTGAACCTGTCGGCGCACTATAGTTAACAAAAATGAAAACAAAAAGAATCAAGGATGCCATTATTAAAAAGATTCAAATGTAAGAAATTAATGGCCGGCCGCAAAAAATGGAAGATAATAATAACACAGAAGCGAAGAAAATAATCTTCCAAATCCAAATTTTAGTATACTTAGTCAGACGATGCCGAAGAAATAACACCTTTTTAGTAGCAGTCCAAAAAATGAATATAAAATATAAAAATATTAACAACATAGCTTTTAGTAGGGCAATGTCAAAATTCATTTGATCTGAGGGTAGAGGGATGATGTGTTTTTTACCAGGTATTTATGTCGGTTCGACGGCGGTATTCTTTGAAGTTAATGTGCCCCCCCCCCCCCCCACCCCCCACACACACGTAGAACACTAAAGAGGAATGCATCTGGGGATTTTTTATAGACGCAAAGTTAATGAAGATTGTTGTTTTAATATGCAATGGTTTTGACCATTTCTCGTATTGTCTACCCCAATACCGAAAAGAGACGAAAGAAAAGTAAGTTCTTTCGTCATCTCTCAAAACTAGTTTCCCAGAGTAGGTATACATACAATTTAAAAAATTGCCAAGTTTATAGAGCATATGAAATCTTCTTTTACTGTTAAAAGATCATTTAAATGTTAACATTTTCTATCAGTAAATTCATTTCGATTTAATGAATTTTCATATTTTTTTCTAACTTACTACTTATCTTTTTTTCTCATTAGCTGTTTTTAAAGTGTTATAAAATTCCAATTATGTTGCATTTGAGCATCCTATTTGGTATTCAAGAAATTAATCGAAGATACTTGAATTAATTGGCAACAATTAATGCTGGCAACCCGTTTGATTCTTTTTCCATACCCAAATAAAAACTAGAAGGATGAATAGGAGATATTGAACTGACTGCAAAAACCTTCCAGCTTATTAAAGAGTAGTTGGTAGAGATTTAATTAAATTTTAATCTTAATGCTTGGTAGAGGAAATACAGCAACCACGTACTTGGTTGCTATACTTTTGGTTGATGTGATATTGTAACAAGAATAAAATTGCAAAATATTTTTTTTATATAATTGCTATAATCAGGAATTGCAAGTACCTGGCAAATAAATTAATCAGTATTTCATAGTTATGTTAGAAAGTAAATAGATAGTATAAATAGTTAAGTTGACACCATTTACTTTTTACCTCCATTAAACGTAATTAAAATGAAACTATATTAATGAGCCAGTTCAAGTTATAAAACTTAAATTATCAACAGAATTACCTATCTAGATCAACGGAAAGTTAAATATTCACTAGAAATTCTCTAAACATTCATTGATCATATCAATACAAAATTTCCATACTCCGCAAAATTCATGTATTTTCTGCGTGCCAATATCCTATAATTAATTGATTAATTATCCCCCCTCAATATTCACAATTTAAATCTCCGCAGCCGATTTACAAAGTTGTTCTTCTCGATTTCTGTACAGCATGGGAGGTAGAAAACATGATTATTCTAGCCAAGTATGAATCCACTATGAGTAGGGGAGAGGGGGACAAGAGCTGGACAAGAAGCCTTGCTTTTGGCGCGGGGTAAGCGGTGCTCGACGTGAGAAGTTGCGGAGGGGCAAGGGCAAAGCGGGGAGACTATCTTAAGGTAGATCAAAGAGATGCCGCCATTGGATGCCCTGAGGCACCGGCTAGGACACTAATTGGAGGGGAGAGCTGTAAAGACTTTGAAAGTATTGCCGCCTGGTAGGTGAGGTTCGGTCTCTCGACATCGTCTCACCTCTTCTAATAACTTCATCCTTTTATTGTTCGCTATGTCTGTTGCTACCTTTTTTCTATATTTTATTATTTAGTAAGGTGAGTGGGTATGGCTGGAGTCCGAGAGCTAGGTTGAAACGTTGGCGGGAATTGGCGTGCCAAATGCCGGGCGAGTGTTTGTGAGATCCAGGGTGACTTTTACCTGGTTGCATGCGACCAAAACTCCCGAACGCTGATCGTGCAAATCTCTTTCATTCGGGCTTTATAATTAAAGGTAATCTGGTAATAATTTAAATATACTACTGAGCCAAATATATTATGAATGTTTAAAGATATGTTAATTATGAATGGCACGGGTTTTTTTATTTTTAGATTTTTGTTCAGGTTGGAAAAAGAGTGGAGGTGCCGGTTTTATATCTAAAGCTCATCCGAAATAATACACCAATTTTTTTCCAAAATTATGAAAATGACAAAACAGGGCAGTATACCTAAAGCAATAAATATTATACCTAATATAAAAAAATCTTCATTGCTCTTTACCTATTAACATCAAAATTAGTCGTTCTTTGTGCTTTGTCAAGAAATATATAAAACTATCACATCACGACTTAAATTTTACTAATTAAATAAAAGTCATATGAATTACATTATCACAACGTCATTAGTTCATTTATTTGTTAAGTAAAATACAAACAATTTTATTCTAATTTTCTTGCTCTGTAAACCATTGAAATTTTAATAAATATGCAATGAAAAAATCAAAATCATCCATCCTTCATGTTATTTTCCGCATTAGGGATAACAATGGGTTTATATAATTTTATTGGGACATCATCTTAAAAATGCATCATCCATGAAGCAACAAATCGACGTGGCTTCAAAACGCATTCTCCTAAAGAACAACAGGATATACCGGTGCAATTCTCATGATCTTAAAATGGTTATGTCTAAAAAAACATATATATAAAATCTTAAATTTTCCCACAGAACTCTGCGTTTGCGGTTTCAGTTTTAGTCATCATGAAGTAGCAATAGGTACGTGATCATATTCTAGAAGCCGCTACTGTTCCATTGGTACATTCTAAGATGAAGATGATTATAGTTATGCGATATGAGATGCGAGGATACCTAATCAATTTCTGAATCATGCAACGAAAAATAAAACGATGGTAACAAATTGAAAATACAAGGCTCTCCATGGATGGTTATGTGATTTTTGTTGTACCACACACCACAAGTTTTTGGCTGGTATGGGATTAGAGGATTCGTTTTAGAATGCATGCGTATCGATTTTTCAAGGGTTCTTTTTTGGGACTGGCGGCTCTTTTTTTTGAGTTATGTGCCCTGACGCTTGGTATTAAAAATAAGTTGCAATTTTATACAGTTCATCAGTTGATAAATTTAGATTATGACGTTATAATTAGTATAACATATTTAAAAAAAATTAGAAATAGACTAATAGTATATACTAATATTTTTTTATATTCAAATTTCAAAGAGATGAAAAATCCACACAAAAAAGCTAAATTTCTTGGAGTAGGTATTTAGCGTTTTTGCAATTTCTAAAGCCAAAAAAATCTTTGTTCCTTGGCCATAGGTCAATTAAACGTTATAATACCCATACTTTTATTTTCAAAAAGGAGATAATTTCTATATTTATTACCTTCATCGTTTCTCGGGGTACAAAGTATAACTGTGAACAATAATCAAATACAATTTTATGCATAAACCTACATTAACGGAATTTACTTCAATAATTTCCACTTCTCATCATTTCATTGGTCATGAACCAATCGCAAGGTGCGAAAACTAGATCAAACACACCTACTTAGTGTATAATAATCTCAACTGTGCACTCATCATTCAACATAAGTGTTCTCGAAAGAAAAAACGAATTCGATGGCAATCTTACTGCCATCACATTGCCAAGTTGCTCTGTCTTCTATTACCCATAGTTAGTACCTACCTTCTACATTTACATATTATTTTATAGAATTCTCGCGGAGTTATATATTGTACTTTATGAGCTGATGTTTATCTACATTGAGATCACGCAAAGGTTCACTCAATACCTTTGCTATTTATTGGACACGAACGTATAGAAAAGTAGTACCTAACTATACACAACTACGTTTCATTATGCTTTATGTTTCATAAGACTTTGGAAAAGTCTATCATTTATTAGGGTGGTTTATTTATTATTCATTTATGCCAATAACCTGGTAAAAGCAATAAATAAACATAAGTCTATTTCTTGCTTGGTTTCTACCCCCAGGAATAATGGGGGTGGAAAGCCTATAAAACGCCTACGAATGTAGCATTTTTTTCCTTTGATAAAAGAAAATTACAACGCTATTTTATATTAATCTTCTTTTATTATCTTATAAAAATCCAAAATTGAATTATAACTGCAATTGACTGGCCTTCAAAATATAAACTATTAAAGTATTTCTGAATTCATTTTTATTTATAGAAGAAGTGAACTATTTTTACCTTAATTGAGAAATTATTATTGTGCAATTAATTAAATTTACCAAAAGTGTTCAACAGTTGCAGTGGACAAACGAAAATTAGGTAGGTTCGCCATAGAATAAAGTATCATTTTGGACAACAACTGATTTGCGCCTGTGGATGATTAAGGATGGAAGATGATGAGAAATAAGTATATTGGCAAAATGGTGGTAGTCAGAATTAGTCAGCAACTTTCCCAGAATTTTCATTGAGGAAAACCACACAAAAACTCTGTATCTATTTCAGAGGGGAAAACATATTTTTTTAATAATTCATTTCGAAATTTAGTATTCGAAAACTTAAACAAGTACACTGAAAAATTTGTCGAAATGTATTGCCATCGTCTGAAAAAAAATCACTCGACAATTTCAAACTGTAAAAATTCACATAAAAAAATACTTCACATCCCGTTAATGAAACCATTCTAATTAAACATAGCCACATTCAAACCCGAGCTTATGTTTCTATCCTCTAATGACCCTTCTTCACTACACCACTGTTTTCTAATTAATCACCCACTCTGAAACTCAAGACCATGTTACCATGTTACCATGTTACCATGATGCATGGCATGTTCACTTCAACTGAAGACCAAGAGTGATTCTGACAGACATATTCAATTCATTTGTTTGCGCTTTCAAACCTGTGAAAGAATCATCATCAGGTGCAAGCACGATACGGAATTATCGATTCAATTAATCGATTCTCTAGTCAAGCTTTCATCGCGGGTTTAATTATAGAGTTAGAGTTATTTCTTTGCAGTTGGTATACATGGATTTCATGTATACCTTCATAATAGTGCTTTCAGCTGCATAATAGGCAGGTGTTATTTCTAATGGATGAAAGTAAATAAACAAAGTATGGATTGTAATACACTACCTCTATTTGTTTAATATTTTGAAGTGAATAAAATATATAATAGACATCTATAAAAATATGTCTATAAAAACTTATAAAAAAAATCCCCCAAAAATATATATTTTGATTCTAGACTTGATAGGTATAGATTCGATTATTACTGTTATAAATTTGTTAATTTAATTTAGTAACTAAAATTTTATGCTATTAAATTTATTTAGAATAATTTACTCTCATTGTAAAACGACTAAAGGATGTTAGTATGGCAAATAATTTGGTAGGCCACACACAATCCATAAGTGTTCAGTTTAAATTTTATTGAGCTTTAATTATTCAGTATTCATAATGATACATTGAGAATTAAATGTTTCCCTTAGGTATCTCAGAGTTAAATGATTCAATATATTTTATTATATTTCTGTAAAAATTCCCATAGGATTCTATAGGAATATATTAGAATAACAGATACATTATAATTGTTTGTTGAAATACTCAACAAACATTTTATGTTGATTCGAGAATAGTTCACAACTATAATCTGTTGTTTTATATCAGTAATCCCTATCACATTCGTGCACTAAAAGCTCAATAAATCAACTATATCGCAAACCTATCATAGCATGGAGCACATTTTAAAGAGTTCATACAAATAATGTTTTTAAGTCCGTCAAAGGTCGATTATGTAAATAAACTATTTAATAAATTTTGACCAATTTAATATTATGAAGAGGATAAATATCTCACAATTACACTTCGTGTGATTTGGAAAGGCTTTTATTCTCTGACAAGAATGATGGTCAACAAATTACTGACAAGTTCACTCGAACCAGGCTTATGGATTGTGCTCCGTACTCTACCAACTGAGCTACGTCGAAAATTTCAATTCAATTCAATTTGTAAATCATGTTATTCTCATAATCTTATACATACATTGAAACAAGCCAATCGAAAACTCGAAATTTCAAAAACCAATCATATTTGTAATGGATCATACTTCGTGAAGTACCGATTCTCTAAATGGCATTGAGAGCTTCATTACATCATTCTAAAAGTGTGCAACGCAGAATCGAGACGATGGACTTGCAGCCTTCTACCTCTGAGTACAGAAACATTTAGTAGAATTATCCCAGGATTCAACAACCCCTTGTTTTGTATTATTTCATTAAAATGAGGTAATGCAATGAAATCGATTATTGTTATCCTTCTCTTGACATCACACGCTGGCTTCCAATTCATCACCGTGATTATCCTATTAATTCGCACGTCAAGTTTCCCTAATTTCCCGACTTTCCCGCGCTCTATCAGGAGTTTTGTTTGATGCCCTCCCCCCCTCCCCCCGCACTCTTTGACATGACACGATACACCTGCCAAGAGTAATCCATCAGGAACACATTTAGGAGGATTGCCTCTTGTGTGAGGTGAATTTGCCACGCCTTGGCGGTTAGAATTACACCGAATTGAATAATCTTAAGAGATGGAAATTAAAAGGGTGAAAATGAATTAGAATTGTTGACGAGAAGGTAATATTTATCCTTTACCTTACCAATATGCATCCTACAAACAGTTTTAAAAGCATTTTCGCGCTATTGGAATGTTTTGCAGCTGAAATGCCTGGTGGGAATTTCTGAATTTCTGTAATTTAAAAAAATGGAATGAAAGAAATGTTGTACTTGATTCGCTGCATATCCTGTCTGTATTTGGAAAATTGTAACCGTAGTAAATTAAGATTTATTCCGACTATATAAATTGTGCAGATGCAAACTTGTCTTGACGCTAATATCGTGTCATTAGAAATAATTGGAGAACACAAATAGTTTTTCTAATTTTGATCATTTAATGGAAACATAATACCCAACGTTATGAAGTTATTAACTTGAAAGCTATACAATAAATTTAATTACCGAGTTATAAGACATGATCGTAAGTGTTTCTTTGAAGTAAGCAGTGAACTTAAATCACGATCCCATGCGGAAGTAAAAAGTACACTCCTGCAAGAAAATTATACATGACTTTACAAAAACAATATCTTGGAGATTTTTTAGTCTTGGGTCTTGATACACGAACTCACATTTGCCATGTTAATATAGCCAGACATTTTCCTTTTGGCACAAATAAAAACGGTATTGGAACGAAACGGAATGGCTGCTTGTCATTTTCCTTGACAATCAATCCTTGTTATCATCAATTAAGTCAGAGCTCACCTTAGAATTAGATAATATCATAGACTTCATAGGATGGTGACATCAAATCTTTTCCAGTCAATCCGTTTCTTTCAAATACCGTTTTTATACTTTGACCAAATGTACATTTTACATATTTCTTGATTTGTTATTCACAGATCATTTTAGGTATAAAAATACAACTTGTCCACCCAAAGTGCATTTTCAGAATCATTTTGATGTAATTTAAAACAATTTGTTAGGGCTTTGAGTTGCAGCAAATAAGTCCTGCTTCAAAATCAATCACTATAACTTGATATACCAACCTAAGTATAAAAACTATAACATCAGATTGATCCAAAGAAGTGAGACGCTCACACAGAAATATTATGTCACTGAGCTCCAAGGGATTAAAAATAAAGAAGGTCCATTGCCGTGTTTATTTGCAGATATAAAACATGAACTAAACCGTTGCTTCCTCAGGCCAATGATTCACTAACATGAAAATAGCAGGAGACATGATTCTCAACAGAACATGCACCTACTTTCAATCAATCAGAGTAATAAGATAAACGATTTATTAGAAACCCCCAGGAAAAAAATACCGCAGAAATTGATATCAAATCACGTTTATCTATTTGGAAACCTTTACATGTGTTCTATTTTATTAAATTTATGTAGATTTAAGTGGAGGCTATACTGGCACATACAGTATATCTACATAAATAGACTCAATTTCCGGGATATTTTACTTTTTAACTGCCATTAGTTGTCAAAAGCTCCGAATCAAAGCTATTTTCACAAAGTAAAAGCTTTCAAAATTAAGGTACAATTCACAAAAAGCATATTTATGTAGATTCATATGGCTACTTACAATTTTACACGTCAACCTTCCAAAACTTGATTTTCTTTAAATCCCAATTTCATTTTTAGCTATAAGGGAAGAGAAGGTTGCACCTTTAGGTACAATGACTTGCCTCCATTCAATAACAAAATTAATAATAAACTACGAAGTCGTATAAAACAAATTAACAAATGTATTTTAGTTCTGAATTGCCTATAAATAGTTGTCACATTTGCCAGGACGTTCGGACCCTAATAATGCCATCAATCCATTGCTTTGTCCTCGGATCAATAGTACCTGGCGTGAAGGTGGCGAACAGGCGTGAAGTGACGTCACACATTGCGTGTCACATTGTCACGTGACATGTGAGCGAGCAGGCAGCACGGAGCAACAGTCATTAGACACATCGGGTAGAAGCTCACTGCCAAACATAACCCCTCGGGCGGTGCTGCTTGCGAGTGAGTGGGATTCATTTCGAGAATATTGCGAATGAGTTGGAATAACATTTAGATTAGTAGACATTTTTAGGTAGTCACGTTTGATTTTTTTTTTTATGTTACTGCGGGTCAAATCATGTGATCAATTAATTTATAATGTTTTAATGATTTAATTTGTGTCTATTACCGATCTCGGAAAAATCAAATCCGTGATGATGGAATTGATAAGTCAAAATAAATGTTATTTTTTTCGTACCTACAAGAAGAGAAATGCACCAGAATTCTCATAGAATTGGTTATACCTAAATTTGACAGCACCAAATTGTTTAAAACTCACTCGAGGCAAATTTCAAATGATTTATAATTCGTGTAAAGTAGTGTATTATCATTAATAATTTCATTGAACGTAATTTCAAGGCCATTTTAAAATGTATTATGCAAAATATGACATGTGTAAAAAAAATATTTTAATTAGTAGAAACCTATCAACGCAATTTTATTTCATTCAAGTTCAAATATAATATTTTAAATAAATTATATCACACAAGAAACGGGATCTATAAAAGTATAGTTGAAAATCACAACATTTGACTTTAGGATATTTGAAACGAGACTTATGTGAATATTATTTATGTTTTCACTTACTTATGTCAACTTCAAATTACAGGATAAATCTCGATATAAATAATATCTTCATTGACGTCACTAAACACAGGACTCTAGGTCAAATTTATCTGCAGCAATTAAATCACCAGTGACAACAAAGTGGATAATTTTCCTCAATTATTTTAGTTAGGTACTTACAATTTTAATTTTGCCATATAGAAACTGACAAAGTAACAAAATGAACTCATTTAATTGCCTATAAGTACTCAGTTTTTTTCTACATTTTGAACAGGTATAACTGTAATCATTATACCGCCCTGAATCAGTTGCAATAATTAGCATAACAATTATGCTCTCATTATTCTTAACCCTAAGCTTGTAGATATTCTGCGTGAATTTTTCAAGTAAGAGTTATTTGCCTTAAGCTTAACACCGGATCGTTAACAATTAGTTTACTAATCCCTTGTCCGATTTAATTCGTGGCTTTGGCTCTCTTAATCCCATCCGCCTTAGGCCAATTCTTTACGTTTAAGTCTTATTTCTTACAGCACTTGTTCACTAGAATGTATGACAAATGCTTTATAGAGTAGCTACTAGCTAGTATGGTAACGTGACAATTAAAATAATTTAATCAAAATAAACTAAGCATTAATAATAATCGAAAGTATAAAAATATATGGTCAATCGAAATCGAAGTAATTTGTTCAAATTGATTTCAGTTCAATCATTGAATTGCTTTATTTTAAAAATAACAGTAATTTAACTACTTGTTTTAACAATTATGAGAACATTCGAAAATTGTTGTAAATTTCACAAGATTTTCGGTAATTTTTCTATTTTGGATTTTTTGTTACCTGTTCAATACAGTATAGCTAGATATAAATTAAATCTATAAAAATCGCTTTTGTCCTGTTGCCTTAAACAAGCCGGTATAAATAAAATGGGTTTAACTATATTAGTCGTTTGTGGAGACAGCGCCCCTAATGGTGAGGGATTGCGGACAACTGATGTATGTTTTACTCTGCGGGGGGGGGGGTGGCAGGGGGTGGGGGATGTTATTTGATCTCCTCGAGGGGATTTAGATGCTGGTGTGGATGTAACTCACAATTATCTCGATGCCAAGTTGTTTAGCTAGACGAAGTGTAGGTGAATGGCAGTGGCTTAGATTCATTTGTAAAATAATGGGATAGTTTTTGTTTTGGGAATTATAGTGCTTTTTCTGAGACCATCGGCAGGTACTTGTGAATTTAGACAAAACTGAAGAAAATTACTGAATATAGAATATAGAATTTCTTCTGATCTTCTTACCTATATATATAACCGAGTGAAGTATGCTTTATTTGAAAAGTTTTAGTTTGGTTTGATTTAAAATGTATACGTCGAAAAGAACGACAATATAACACATTGCTGTCTTCAACGAGAAAAGGAAAATAAGTCTTTGGAAACTTAAAATAAATTTGTATTTTTTATACGTAAATTTCATTTCCCCTATCTCATGGCAATTATTCTGGGACGTATCTCGAGTCCCAGTAATAAAGCGACACAAATGTGAGCGCAGTAAGGCTGAAAGTCGTATGTAAATGAGTGTGTACTTCACCCTTACGGTCGGCCGTGTTGCGTCCTGGTTGGGATCACGTGAGCAGGCCATCACGTGACAGGGCCCCGGGTTTGAACCCGCGAGGCGGAACGTTTGTCGGTGCAGGGAGGAGTCTTGAGGCGATTCTCTCATGATTTACACTTCATGAAAGTCAAGAACTTGGAAGGAAAATCGAAACTGCAGCCATGTTGGTTTGGCGAGTCAAGCGAGCGTTTCAATACGAAGTTTCAGTCATGTTGAAAAAGCCAAAGCAATCGTTTCAGTAGTCATTTAGGTCTCAGCTAAAATTTTAACCACTTTTGGAGTTTGTATCCTTGATGGTCCAAAGATCTTAACTAGTCTTTTCTGCATTCTAACAACTTTACACTCTAAGAAATCGTCTACAAAAATATGTTCAGTTATGACGACACAAATTTTGTGTTGATTTTGTAAGAATCAACACAATTTGTTTAGTAAAATCAACACATTATTTGTGTCGTGATATATCAATACTTTTTTGTTGACGATTTCATAATAGAGTGTATTTTGAATTTTCTAAAATTCAAAAATGCTCAACAATTTAAGTTTCTCGGACATCAAATTGGACTTCTAGCAATGCTTTTAAACCCCGAGAAATGGAACCCATTTGTATAGATACCCTTCTCTTTAAGTATAGCATCGCATGACAAAAGCTTGCTTATCAACAAAATTGCATGCAATTTTCAAATAATTATCACCCATTCTGTATTGTCCCCTGAAAACAATTATTAACAATTTCACCCCTCATTTCCACCCTCGAAAGCAAACGCCACCATCATAACAACAAGCCTCATTAATCCGCAACATAATTAGCAGTTTTAAAAGACAACGGCGTTACTTTGGATGAGATAAGAATACTAATCGTATTCACGAAGCGTCAGACAATGCCCGGCGCCTTAAAATAATCATGGATAATTGCATAATGACTCAACGCATCATAATCACAAAGCAAAGTTCCATACACTTATTTCATGTGATTGATAATAGGGTGGGGATTTATTATTTAATTAATGGATTCGCTTTTTTTGTCCGGACATTTTGATACGCGGGCTTGAGGTTTTGTTGTGATTTTTTATTCTTTGTTTCGTCGGACATGGTTCGAAATTATGCAAAATATTGTCTCACTCCCATCAACAAATGAGAATGTAGCTGTAACGAGTTGACTAATTAATTAGACTTGATTACGGGTCAGCGAGGTTTTCGTTAGTTTGTACCACAAAGTTTCTTTGTTCATGTTTTAATGCGTAGGTTGGCAGGAGGTTGACTTTAATTGTGATTCTAAATCTTAAAGCGCAGCTTTGAGCTTGTCCCAGCTTATGTAATTGGAATCTCTATATTCATTTATCATATTAATAATGGCGAAATGTGTGTCCATAGTTTACATCAAAATGATACATAGTTGAAACATTTTGTTAATTTGTTTTTATAAATAACTTACCTTCGACGGTCATCTTTTATACTGCCAAAAATGTTAGAGTTATGATTTGTTTCATACCGTATTTCCCACTGCACGTATAAATCATACCGTTCCTCATATCAAGCTGAATATTTCGAAAAACAAGGAACTCCATAGAATGATTATTATCATTCATTTATCAAATTACTTTAATTGGTTGGGAGATAAAAAATTGCACCTGTTCGTTGACACTATTTCGCCGATGAAATTAAAATTGTTTGATACCTTTATTAATTTTAAGAAAATTGACAGAATGTAAGCTAAAGTTAAAAAATATTTGCGAAATTCCAATTTAAAAATGTATCCACCATGGATCGATTTGGACAACTAGTTTGCTAACTTTTCAAAAACTCGACTGAGCCGAAAATTCGACTGCAGTTCGAGTTTCCGGCATCTATTTATGTTATACTTGTTTGTATAATTATAGTCGTACTGCAAGTGATTATTTTTAAAGCAGAAAACTCAATGTGGTGAATTGCATGCATTCATTCCCTCACCTTGATATAGATTGAGTTTTCAAGAAATTGAAATGTGTGACACTTAACATCGACTTAGTATCTTATAAGAGCCCTCATCGTGATCAGGTATATTAACTAGCTATTAATTTATAAAATATAATAATGTATTTCCGTTTGAAACCACTCATTTTCTTCACTTACTCACGTCATTACCGCTAATTGGAGGCATTTTTAACTCATCTCTTCATTTTACATCATAATGAATAGAGAGAAACGGAAATTGATAAATTGCTAAGAAAACACAGCTTTTAGAGATGTTTATACTTGTTTGGGAGGATGTGGTTTAAAATTTGTCTCTCAACACTAAACTATGACCCCATTTAAAACTACCCTCTTGAGTTGACCATCCCTTACAGAGTCACCAAACAGATGCTGTGATTTCCTAGCTCCATTTGTCACCAAATAAATGCATTTAGCAGAAGCCATTTAAAATATCTTAAATCCTACCTCCTCTAATGATCCGATAATCAGCTATATAAAGCTCTAACAACCCCTATTCTGATCTTGTTTAAGGGGTGATTCAGATATATGCGTCATTGTTAACCCTTAAATTGGTAACCGAATCATTTGAGATCGATGCTGCTAATAATATTGTATGAAACACGACCTGTGTTTAATTAAGTATTCATATTAGTGGAATTAACGATGTTTGGTACATTGATGACGTCATTATTTTGATATGATGTATTTGGTTCCAATGTTTAGTTATGATTGGATACTGAAATGAGAAGATAATGTATGAACTGGGATGGGAATAGATGATATCAAATCCCATGTCATTAGAAGGTGATTATAAAATCGATGTCAAATTTACCTATTTGAAATGAGAATCGCATAACAGAAAATATTGAAATTTACCTTGAGAATTTAATGCACGTGTACAAAATTTGAGATAGTTCAACACACAAAGTTTTTTTTATTTATTTAATTGTTTTGTTATACTTTTATTTAGAAAGTGGAGATCAAGGACAAAAAATAAGTGAGTTGTAAATTTCTTCGATTGCAATGTAATTAATTAAATGCCTAATTAAAGTCTAATTTTCTGTAAAGTAATTGCGTGTGTTTACTTTTAATTCATATTTTCCATTTACGTGAATCGGCGAATGAGAGACGTAGACCATGAAATAATAATTTGTTAATAAATCTTGTGAAAAACAAACATGGTTGCTAACGAGATGCTACGTCAAGTAAAGTAGCAAATTAATTGGTGGGAATTATCTGACATGAAGAGTATTGTTACTAAGAAAATCTCACAGATTGAGATTAATTGTTATCTTTACTTAGACGTAATTTGGATTAATAGTTTACAAAGTGTAATTATTGTACCACTTTTTACTGTAATAAAGTAAAAATGTAACGATATGTGAATATTATGTTAATTGTAGTACATATAGCCTACATCTCGTCAGAAACGCCCCTCAAAATTATGGACAGAAACATGAATCCACCAAAGCAAAACAAATTATCATTAAATGAATTATTTATTTAAAAAAATATATCAAACATGAAAGCTTAAGCCTATATTTTATTTCATTATAAAGTAAATCCTTTCAAAATAGCGACGATCTAATTGGACTATTTACTGAAAATAATTAATTTTTATTGACCTCAAAATTAATTACATTTTAAACACAGACAAACCGTAATAAAATATTCAGTTTAAAAATACTAATTGCTGGAAAAATACAAATTACTAGTTTACATTAATTGAAACAAGCACCAATAAAACTATTTTTAACATCTAAAACTTTAATTGGTTCCAAAATGTTCCCACCATTTTGAGTAAGCTTTACGCAACCATGCATGCCACAAAGAAAGCAACACTTACCCACATGGAACCATGTTAAAAGCAACATGGCCACCCTCTTTGCCACCCCAAATGATGAAAGATTTGTGACCGCTCTTAAATTAGTTATCAAGAGTAGATATCTACTGGGGTTGGTTCTAGCAACTTGATTGGTGCATACAGCGGTATAAAGTCAAAGTTAATGATGTCTATACACTTGCAAAGAGCTAAGGTTGCATAATGTAAAATATATCAGAAGATCCAAGGCATGCTTCGCAGTGCGAAACAGTATATAATTTAGTTGAAATGATTGTTTATTTTGGCAGTTGTTTTGGCAAAGATTGAGTGGGATGGATGCCATCAAATGTAATGCAACAAAATCATCAAAAAATACCATGCTTATTCTTTTAAGTACATACATATTATTACGAAACCTTGTTACTATATTTTATGAATGAAATTCGGTTGATGTACTTCGATTAAATTTATTTCATAATCTATTTTCTTTTTTGATGATCAAAATAAAAACTCTTCATCCATGTTCTTACAAAATGGTGGATAAACAATTCAGTAAAATAATCGTCCATCTTATCTTAAAACTAGTTTAAAATGCCCGAAATAAAAGTAATAATAACATAGTAATTAATGTGAATTTTAATGACTAGACATGCATAAAGAAACTTCAGTATACAATTATCTTAGTTTGAAACACATTTTGAATGCATTTTTATTACAAAAACACGGTATTTTCTAGACGTGATGCACCTGTTTGAATAAAATTCGAATTTAAATTCACACTTTGGAAATGTGTGGGTATCAAGGTAGCCATATAAGAGGTAGCAACCCATTAACAAAGTCTGGGCCCAATGAAATCACATGAAAATGCACTCTCTATATGGAGGCTCTAATAGGTTTATCAAGTTTTAGATTTCGATGTTTTTTGGAAGTGGAATATTAACGAAAAGAGGCGGACCATGCACGCCGGGTCCTAAGAGCAGACGTTTGGAACACTTAATACAATCTGAAGAAGAGTAATAATTAATTGCTTAATAGCTGTCAGTTTGAAGGAACCAAAGCTGTGCTTCAAGATAGGAGAATCGCTTAGAGGGTTTAAAATCAAGGAGACTAATTGGTTAAAAGAGTGATAAGGATGAAGAATATGGCATTTAGCAAAACAATAAGTATGTTACGTATTTTTGAAGTTTTTGACGCTTATCAATAGAAAATGTGGTAGGAGTTAAAAATCCATCTTTATTCAGTGGAAGTGCAATGATTTTCTTTTTAAGAATGTAGGTTTCTGTGGAAAACTTCCATGGAGTCAGGATGATACGAAGGGATGTGCGTTGTGAAAAATATCCGACAGAACCGGGGCTCGAACCCGGGACCTCTCACTTGCCGGGTGAGAGCTCTACCAACTGAGCTACCCGGTCGGACGGACGGACATTAGTGAGAATGTCGGACATTCGGCAAGTGAGAGGTCCCGGGTTCGAGCCCCGGTTCTGTCGGATATTTTTCACAACGCACATCCCTTCGATTTTCTTTTTCCCGCGTAATATTTCATGATTTCATGTACATTTGTTTTCATGTGATCTCCCAGAATTTTGAAGATTTTGAAATGTTTGCAAGAATTTGTGGAGGCTAAAGTTTCGTTGCTCGATTTTATTTTTATTTAAACCATGATACCTAATCCAAAAAAAATCTAAATTAAATTTGTTCCGAAAATCATTATATTTCCATCCTTTGAGTCCATGGAAATGGAATTAGAATCACTAATGCCCTCACAGTGCTGTTGTCACTTGAATTATCGACGCTTTTTAAACGAATTTTCCCCCCAAACACACCGACATTTCAATCTAGCAGCTTGAAAACATTGTTGTTACCGACCACCATTGTTGCCGTCTTGTTTGTGTTACCGAATCGAAGCCTCAAACGTCCCGGCAAACCAAAAGCACAATCAAAGTCATGGCTCGAAAAACGCGACAGCCGACACTATTATCCATATAAAAGTTTTCATTTCACACTTGAAAGACTGCAACATTAATTCAAGATTAACAGACGATGTTTTTTTTTGTACCGTGTAAAAATATATTGTACCTGATGGTTCGTATATATTTTTTTCTCTCTTATTTTCGACAAGTATTTTGTGAGTTTGGAGTTTCGGTTAATTGCCGACAATTAAGCGGGCAGTACGTGAGCGTGGCCGACACTAATCATTGCATCAAAACGTAAATTAATTAATTAACAAAGGTCCGGTTTCGATTGCGCTATCTCATTACTGTAGAGGATAATTTTAAGATAGTTAAAATTTTACTATATGGTTTCTATAAACGATGACTAGACACATTACAAAAATAATTTTTTACTTTGTGGCGAAAATAATGGGATTATTAGCGTTCTTTTCAGAATTAGCAAAATGAATTAAAAAAATATGAATTTTTTTCTAAATACGTCAGATCATAATTTAAGATGTTTTTCATTATTTTCATTTAATTTCTCATTTAATTTGTAATTTTTAGATCACATATTTTTAAGTTTACATTTTTAAACTGACAAACGTAAATTTAGATTAATTTGACTATTTATTTCTATTTGTAGGTCTATACCTAATGTTCTAAACTAACTAAAATTTTATTTGAGAAAATTTTTACTTTTACATTTCTTCTGTAATGAGCAGAATGTAGAAATTATATTTTTCCTTCAAAATAAGTCTTAAATTGTATCAATTTTAATTTCTCTTTAATTTTAATTTTTTCTATATGACAAGATGCGAATAATGAAGAAATAAAATTCTGGCTTCATCTGATACAAATAGCCATAATGTACCTCAGAATGGCAAAGTAAAGGGGTCCTTAATCCTAATATCAAGTTTAATAGGTTTTAAAAATAGGATTATTAAAGACGTAATAAAAATAGAATTAAAGTTTACATTTTAGAATGATTTGTCATTCCATTCATTCTGAAAGGTTTAAAGCTTAAATAAACATAATTATGTTGGACACAAAAGACACCTAAAAAAACAGATGTCATTTTGTTCCGCACAGTGTGAAACGTCGTTTCGGATTTCGAATTTAATAATACAATTTCAACCCTTTTCATTCAGCAGAGTATTATATTTCGCCTCAACGCCCTTTACAAGGGGGGGGGGAGAGAGGGCCAATTGGCAAAACCAATTATTGTACTGATCTCTCCCGAGGTGCTAAAAGAAAATTGAAAACGTTTACCATTCCACGAAAGTTTGGTGGAGTCAAAGTGGAAATTGTTCCTAACAAAATCGACATGAGTTAGTTTATAGCATAATAAACAAAATTATGAGTCTTTATACAAACTAAACAAATTAGAATTCTTATTACAATTAATTTAGTGTAATTTCTATTTAAGATCACGTACCTAATAATTTTTATCGATATCCCTTTGACACTTTTGTACCTTACGATCTTTTAAAAATCGAGCATTATCAATTGAAAAAGATCGAAAACCATTGTACAACATTGAAATTTCCTTTCAAAATTACATAATTTCCCTAAGATTAGATGAAGACTGACTTTTCCAAGTCCATAAAATGGACTACAGGCCTTCTACGTTTAAGTTACAGGATTCTATCATTACTCAATAAATCTTCAAAAGTGTATGAAATCTTTTAAAATTGAGCTAGGTACAAATTATCAAAACATAATTTACTTCGATTCGAATGTATGAACTTGACCAAGACGTTGTCAATCGTGGTGATAAGAAACCAAAATCAAACTCAACCCTCTTAATTTACAAACACCCTGTACCCCCCCCCCCCCCCCCCCCCCCCCCCCCCCACAGCCCTAGTTTGATGTACTTAGTTTTACTGACACAACGGGTAAAACGTTGATTCAAACGATATCGTGCGGAAAATGATCTGCCGGTTGAATGCGCCGTCGCGACGCGAGCGTCGGAGTGTTAGCGTCGACGCCGACAAGGGTGGCAGGAGGGGGGGGGGGGGGAACGATTTATTAGCGTCGCGCACACCCTCTTAACCCTAGACGTCTCTGCGAAACACCAGCCCTCCCTATCTTACCTTTTATAGGCATACTAACAGTTTACAAACTCCTTGACTTTGTTGGGACAAGATGGGGAGGGTTTTTGGTTTTAACCCTCGGTGTGAGTTTCTGGAGCCTCCCTGCTATCTAATTTACTGGTTTGTGTTTTGTAATTAGGTAGATTTTAAGTCCGGTGGGGTAATGAATTCTGTAATGAATTTGGTTGGAGATTAAATTGGATTCGTTAATATACCTAAGTTAGAGGGATGATTATTTTAAAGGTGTTTTAAATTAGGGGAGCGTAATGTTACCGAAATTAAATATTAATAAATTAGCCAGTCCTCATTGAAGGATTGCCGTGCTTTTTCAGGAATTTGCTATTTTAACAAAATGTTATTAAACGAAACACATCCTGAAAATAATTTTATAAACCTAAATAATGACACAAAAGGAATACTAGTTAGCTACCATAACAGATTCGTGGAAAAATGTATTCCTGTATTTGAGCTTTCGGTTTTCAAAAATGTAATAGAATAAAATAATTGACCCAATCAAGAAAACACTACTGTAAAATCGTCCTTTCATGTTTTTCTAGCATGAATTCTGTTGGCATTTTTACCTACCTTAGTACGAATATTTAGAATAATCACAAGAAAGGGGATTCAAAATCATCCAGGTCTATTATTGTGTGGATGCTGTGTGTACCATTTTGTCCTTTGGCGCGTTTTCCGCCAGAGTTTCTCTAACAAATCACTTCTGCAGTGTTGACTTTAAACATCCCGGCTGAAAATGAGAAATATCTGCGGGCTAACAATCGAGCAAACAACAACCCCCTCGAAGTCAGTGGTGGAAAGAGAAGATGAACCCTTCTTATTGGATGTCACCTTTTGTGGCGTAAACCCGGGGTGTCGGGGCCCTTTGGGATGAGAGCAGGAGACTTTTATATCATTGACGCTGTGATAACATCCAGGCCGCAATAACTGTTGTTTTATTTAAAAAAAAATTATATTGATGTAAACAAATTAACCATCTCTCTGTTTATTAAATCTAAATAAATTAGGGGTCTCTCCTCGGGACGGAAATGTAATATAATGGTACAGATAAACAGATATTTGTTCCTTTTTCACAACTAAATACAACTTTATTTGAGACACTTACAATAGTTACTAAAATTAATTTAAAATAAAACTGGATTCGCCCTTTGGATTCATGGCTTTCTGTGCTTTTGTGCCCTAAAAAGGGATATAAAATATATTTTTAAAAATTATGAGAACAGCACTCTTTGTTTTTTCAAAAAATTAATTTTTGAACCCAAAATCATTTTAACAAAATATATCTTTTAAAGAGATGAACACTCTCATTATTTGCAATATAAACATCCCATTTTACCGTCTGCCAAACCTAAATAATAAATCACTTTATTTATATTGTTATCTCTACAAAAAGCCACCCCTATAAAACAATTATCGATCATGAAATGAGAAATTCCAATTACCATCCTCTCAAACGATTAACTTTGTACAAACAGCAACTAGAGAGCCGGTAATGTTTTTTGATCATATTATCACGCCCGAAGTACATTGATGAAACGCTTCGTCGCCAAATACCGGCTGTTAAATGGCCTCGCCGATACTACCCTATCGGGCGGGGGGGGGGGGGGGGGGGGGGGGGATATAAATGGCATCGACACTTTCACGGGGAGTCAAAAGTTGCCGTAAGAAAGTTACTGATGGTTTTCCTGATTTACTGGTTTACACTTATTCTTTTCCTCAAGACTGGATGGGGGTGGGGAGGGGGGATATTTTTCTCGTCACAAATTCATGCCCGAATGGATCCAATTTTGAGAACCGATTACGAGGGTTTTCCCGATGACATCGCCTTGTTAATGGTGTTGGGGAGGAGTCTGGTCACACGGGACACAGGAATCATCGGAGAACATTGGGGTTCAACGTTTCAAAAAGCAGGAATGCAAAAAAGTTGGAATGAAACCATCTCTTCGCTTTAAAACGTAACAATTTTATGTGTGTTTTTTAAGAAAAATTAAATTTGAATTGTAGATTTTATAATTATTTTTGTGTTTCAAACATTAGTTTTCTTCATATTTATAGTACCAAACAATTGTGTTGCAATAATTGAAGTCGTTGACACAACCGATGTAACGGATAAATTTTTCTGGAGTATTCTGGACTGCCACTCTGGATATCATGAGCTTCCATTCTCGAAGCCGACCTTCCTGACTGAGGTTTTATAGTGATTTCCTTCAGTCAGTTCTACAAATACGTAATCTCCCTCAATACGCAATCTTTTTATCAGAATCCAATGTCCCATTTGATAAAAAACGGGCCACGTGCAATTTTTGTTGAAAATATACGGAGTTAACTAATCCTATTTATCACTTCAAACTAACAAACTCCTATTAATTAATCCAAAACACTACATAAACTCACCCCCCTTAATCATCTCTTCTCACTGAATCCAAGTCGATCGCTTTCGCTTGACGTCATCAACTAATTGAACTCACTCGAGTGATCAGTGATTATCGACCGATCAAGACCGATCAGGATTAGTAGTTGCAGTTTACATGTAACATATGTCGATGCATGGGGGGGGGGGGGGGGCATTACAGAGATGATGTGATTTCATGGGGGGGGGGGAGGTAATCGGGGTCACATTTGGGGCTTCGAAACAGTTTTATTGGATGTATTGAAGGATGAGCGTGTGGGGGTGTAATAAATGTCATACGCAGTTGTCGGTACAAGTTTATTGTTTTATTTGAACCATTAATTCACTTTGATTGTACCTGAGAGAAGGCGCAAAGAATGTAATTTATATGAAATTGAATTTTCTTGGGGTTTCATGTGATTTTAAAACATTAACAAAAATTCACTTGCAATTCACTTGAAATTCACTTCAAACTCAAACTGCATTTAACCATAGAGGTAAGAAGGGTTATTTAACATTTTTGAAAAGGCAGAGCTATACCCTGCTGAAAAATCTTAGCAAGATCTTGGCAAGATTTTTCAGCAGGGGAGAGAATTTTTAATGAGGTCTACTGTTAAAAGTCCACTTTTAAGTCCAGTAAAACTATTTTTGTTTTGTTTTCCTAATATAATTTAAAAGATTGTAGACGCGCACCTATGACCCGTGAATTTCACTCCATGATTTAAAAGTTTATAACCATACTGAGCTACAGAGATTTTAATCCTTAGCTCTAAGTTATTTTCCTATTACGTCATTCAGAAATTGCAATTTGACATTTAAACTAAGATGCCTATATATACGCATTTTATAATCGACATAAAAATGGCGCCTAACGTCAGGTTTCATTCCTAATTGATTGCCTAATTATGCCCATGTAAAGAGTCTCAACAAGTCTTCACTTTATGACACCGCTGATATTTTATAATTGATTAATGAATATTGTGGAGTGGAGTACATATTTTACACTCAACATTAATCAAGAAAGCGCGAAGAAAGTGCATACAGTTTAGATTGATATGTCGTTTAAATGAGCATATTCTTAACCCTTAGGTCAGTTAGAAAAATAACAGGTTTGTTTTTAGATAGTTTACTTGATGAAGCAAAATATTGCGTATACAATAAATACAAAATAACTATTATGACTGCCTTTGCATTGTATAAAACCAACCAGTGAAATATTTCTTATTTATAATTAAGGTTCTTAATAAAATTTAATAACTTTGGTGAACCAGTCCATCTATTTCCTCTTGGTCAAAAGTGTGAGTCCTTCAATTATATATTTGAAATTATTTAGTAAAAATATAATAACGCATTTTCCACAGCTTTTCAAGTCATGAAATTATTTTAAAAGTTTTAAAAGAGATATGCGAGAGCTCTTACATTCAACATCCACATTTTGTGCGTGGAAGGAAGTACGGCCAATTTGCTATCATTCGGCGCCAACATATTTATACAAGTTTAATTTCACGCTTTGCAAATGACATTCTTTATAAACGAATTACGATCAGAAATGAAAGACATTTTTACTGCAGGTATTTATTTTCACTCATAAATAGACTAGTTTTTAAAGCTAATGTAAACACTCTTAAAATAATTTAAAGTCCGTGAAAATAGTGGAGTTCTCTTTGGTGAGAGTTGGAAATTTCGTAGTTTGACATTTGTGTGGCCCATAGATTTTTCTCAGAATGGAATTTCTTTATTCTATAAATAATAATAATAAAAAGTACATATACAAGATTGTTTTCTTTAAGAGTAACTTGTCATAAAATGAAAAAGTAATTACAATATTTCGATGTTTAAATTTTGTATAAATAACAAAAGTTGAATTATACCAGAACTAATGAAATACGTGCGTAGAAGCAATGTAAGGTATAGCGATCTAATCAAGATGTTAGATTAACAATCTGTTTTAGATGAAGCAGTTAGATACCTAGCGTCATGGCGGTATATGAGCAAGAAATGAGGAGAAAGTCGGAAAATAAGCGAAATATCACATTATTGATAAACATTTAACTATTATGTAACAGTTTGTTGTGTGCAAGAGAAAGTATTTTTACAACTTGTAAGTTCTATTTAAAAGCATTTTACGTCAAACATTGTTAGACAGTGTTGTTTATAATTTTTGTAGGTATTGATCATACAAAATAATCATAAATTATGTAGAATATAATACAAATGGTTTATTTTTTTATTTTTTACGATATCTTTGCTTTATGGAGCTAAAAGAAGGAAAAATATTAGTATAAATGAATTTATAAGGAATAATCTAAATAATATTTGCATAATGCAATAGATTAATTGCGTTTTGTCACAGTACTTTTTACCACGAGAAATGGGAATACAATCTACATATTTTCGCTCTAATTCTTGGATAAGCTTTTTAGCAACTTTTAATTGGCAAAATATAGGCTCTCTAATCCATTATGTATTTTACTATAACTATCATTTGACTTTATTTGAACATTTAAACTATATGGTTTATTTCAAATAGTTTATTTTAAAAATTTCATTTGTACTCTTTTCGAGACGAGTAAAATGTTGAAAAGAATGATGATCTGAGATCAAGCTTAGTGATGATACTTCATGTAGATTATCAAGATGTTAGTTTCTATATATCGTCTGGTTTCCTCATTGTGTGGCCGTTATTTTGAATAATATACCACCGACTTTCACGCTATTCAAGAATAATTTAAAATTAGTTTTTCAAAAGTCTCACACGTCAACAAATTCACGAAGTTGTATATTTTGTTTGTTGTTTTCGTAGTCAATCATTGTAGCAATCTAGAAGAATTTGAATATTATTTGTTAAAAGAAAAGGTTTTGTGTGCGTGTATTTATGTTTTGTGTGCTCTTAAAACGATCAAGTTTTATTTAAATATTCAAACATGAAAAGTGAAATTAAACTAATTTTGGAAATTTAGCGTAAAAGTTGATTGAATAAGATATTCATATGTATCTCATTCCTACCTATAGATGTAATATAAATAGTTTGAATTGTTCTTAAAATCAATTCGTTTTGAAAATACAGTCTGTACACGTGTCATATTTTTACCTAAATAAAATCTTGACCAGGTATAGAAAAAGAAAATTGACATCATTCAACCCTTAAAATATTGAGTGCGTGATATTTACGGTCCAAAAACATAACAAATTCGAGAGAAAAATATTATAAAAAGCTGAAATTAAGACAAAAGTATAGCACAAAAAATACGACAGCAATCAGATTCCTACAAATCATCAAAAAGCAGAAAGGCACTTATTTCAAAACAAAAAACTAACATTAAAAAAGCCACCAATGAAGAAACCCTTAATAAGTACGTATGATGTAATGATACACCTTAAGACACCTAATTTCGGTGTCACTTCATTATAATGTATCTCTATGGGTGGCCATGGGAGAACCAAGCGCGTGTAGAGGCGAGAAAGATGAGATTGCTCTCGCACGATTTCACTGAAATCTTCCCTCATTAATGTGCTTCATCTCATAAATCAATGAGATTTGGAGAACACACGAATATTCTACTTGGTTTTAGTGAGGGATATGCAGTGATAACCGAGATGGAAGTGACCAATCAACGTCAAAGATAATGCACGATTGCGAAGGACTTGTGTATACAACAGTTATAGATTTAAATTTATAGTACTGGTTTTAATTATTTTTTAAAAGTAAAATGTTACTTCAAAAGAAAATACCGGAGGCAAATTTTAGGGTTTTGCTATTTTCTAACAATTCTAAGTAAAAATCCATCAACCTTTGAATATTATTCATCAACTAATTAACAAATTGCCAGTGTGTTTTCTTGTCTTCCAATGCACACAATTGCATGCTGTTTTTCTCTTTAAAATTATGATGCAAACCTTACTTCCTGAGAACAAATTTCACGATTAAACTGAGAACCATCAATTTAAAATATTTCACGCAAAGAACATAAAGAAGCAAAGCTTCGAAAATAACTTACAACAAAATATAAGTCACAAAAAACACAAATACTCATAAAATATACAAAATATTGTAATATTTTTCATATTTTCTCAATCAAGTTAGTTACATGAGGAATTCCAAATCATCAAACCGAGTTTTTTTGTTTCCAACATTTCAATCATTGGCAAATGCAACTTGAAATAAACGACATAAGAAAGCTGGCACTGTAAAGTTTATCTACTCTTAATAAATGAGGTCTAACTAACGATATTCTCCGACTCCCTGGCTAAATAGACTAACGACAACTTTACACTGCGATCGTCTAGTTCTCATTTAATACTTAATGAGCTAGTCTTGTCACATGCAATGACAGGTGAGAAAACTTGGTACAAACCCAACAAGATTGGCAAAACATCACCATTTTTTAGGAATCAAGAAACCAAAAAAAAATCTTATTAATATAACACATCGTAACAAATTTGTTAGCCGTAATGTTGACATGCTTTTAAAATAAAATTCAATGTCATTCTAAGTTAAAACAGAAATATATTATTATATTTCGACCTATTGTTTTGTGGTCTCTATAAGACATATGGCAACGCTACCTAAGATCAAAGATAGTCATCTAAAGTATACAGAATCCTTCTGTTTTTCATTATAAAAACCATTAGCAGCCGACGATCATTAATATTGTTTAATTAAGTTTCATAAAAACCGTCCAGGGGTCATCTCTGCCATTTCTCACTTGCCTAAGTTGAGACAGTAATGATAACTCAGGTTACATTAGTATTATTCAAATAAGGAATAATTTAAAAAAGTCACTTAAGACTTTGGAAAAGATGGAGGGCCTGTAAAATGGTGATTCCATTGTGAAAAGTTTTTATTGGCCTCTTCCGTTTTATTATATAGTTACATTAGCCGACGGATAATATTATCGAGTTTGCTTTAAGTAAATCAATTCCTTTCTGTGAGATGAAACAGCAGATCGGCCTCTGATAATATCAATAAAAGTTGTATTGAAGATTATAAAATCTTTCCTTTTTAAATGGAGTTTTAAGTCAGCACTTTTGTGTCATAAATACTAATGGTGGTTGTGAATGGTAATGAGGTGGTTAGGTAGTGACTTGACTTGAAGACCCAGGTTCGAGCTCGGCGACCGGCTAGTCTGATTGGATGAGAGAGTTCATTATTGTCTTTTAGACGTTTTGTGGATACAAGAAATGAATAGCAATGAATGAAGTATAAATTGCGTAATAAATTCACTGAATGCACTGTGGCTTGCATTTAAAGAACTAAAGTATAATGCAGTTTGGATCTTATTCTTGAACAAATGAAATTTTTTGTCTCGTTGCACAAATGTATTTGGAATAGAAATTGTATGTAATAAGTACTTCATTTTCTTGGTCCCAATATTATGTAGTACCATACCATAGATACTACATACACATACCATTGTACCAAAAAAGGCTCTAACCACAATTAGTTGGAATAACTATAGGTACTGAAAAAAATCAATAACTCCGGTTCAAACAAGGAGGTTGGGTTGAAATGACAACAATTTATTCATTGTTGTTAATAACAACAATATGCTAAAAAAGAATTGTGTTGGAATAACAAAAAAAAAATCAGAACTATAATTCTGGTTGGAGTAACAATAGGTATTGCAATACTTGGTTGGAATAACAATATTATTGCGATCTTGGTTGGAATAACAATATTATTACGAACTTTGTTGGAATAACAATATTATTACGAACTGTGTTGGAATAACAATATTATTACGAACTTTGTTGGAATAACAATATTGAAGGGTACATTTTATCATGACAATACTAATTCAAATAAACCGAAAAATACAGTTTTAATTTTATCCCACGAAAACATATAATTTTTTCGAGTACGACACATGATTATGATCTCTGATTCACTTGATTTCTGGTGTCAAAGCTGGCCCGATCTGTCTGATCTCCTCGCAGTAAATCACAGACAGCATCCCGTCAAAGGAGCCAGACACGTGTCATCATCATGCCGCATGTAAAGGCACAGAGAGACGCGTTTATTTTCTCTAGCGGCTGGTAAACGCGTCTGATGTATCACTTGAGCTTGCAACTACTGAGAGAAGCAACTTGCTAGGTGGAAGCTGGAGTTCAAATGAAATGGACTTGTAGTTCATGCCTGGAGGCCGCGTGTAAGTGGTTGCTAGAATACACTCTTGTTCATTAGCAAATGATTGACATATTTCCCGGCGAACGATTATGTTTCACTCTTGATAGAGATATTTTGTTAGAAAATTTATTCGTAGTTTTTTTTGCTATTTAGAATTCATGCTCAAAATATTTGGTTGTGTAATTATGTCAGGATTGTCTTCAGAGAAAACTTTGCGTTTATAGCTCTATTTCCCCCCGTTTCTTGCTGAAAAATCGATGTGTTCCTCTGATCAACCAGACATTTGGAGTAATTTAGGAAAACTTAGAATAATTTAGAGTAATTTAGAGAATTTTTGAGTAATTTAGGGTATTTTGGAAGAAAAAGGGAAATTTGATATAGGTAATTAAGTCAAGATTGTCTTTGAGAAAACTTTCTCTTCCCCCCCACCCCCCGTTTCTGGTGATGAAAAATCAATGTGTTTCTCTGATCAACCCGAAATTCGGCACCCCCATATAAACATCAATACCAGAATAACCGAATACATATTATTTTACAAAATGTCTGGTCGTCTTCTCATATCGAGCTTTTTCTCCTAATAAATTGCAGATGTTTAGAAAAGCTTTATTTATATGGGTAAGATTTCGCACCAGTTTTATTTCTTTCAAAAAACGCCCTAATCTTTGTCTAAGTTTTAAAATCTTGAAGAGAAATGATGTTCTCTGGCAGTAAAAGTCAGCGTCACACTCTAGGCGCGAAGTTCCCTGCAATCTCCGCCGAGACAAGTGGTCCAGACAATGTTTGTCTCAAGAGCGTCTAGCTCATCTCAATCGCCTCTAAACAGATCTTCTCAATAGTTATTTACTTCGCTAACCACAGAGGAGGAGTTGGAAACTTGAAACATTCAACAAAACGTCATCCCGAGTGTTTGGTGACGTTCATCATTCGCAGCTTCCGAGTGGGCTCCAGTAGATGACTGGAGATAGACGGAGTTTTAATACTTTCAAGAGGGTGGGCTCGTGAAATTGGTTCCTAAACACTAGACTTAAGTTTTTATTAAAATATAGATTTTAATGAGTAGATTAGTTGATTAATAATGAAAATCATTTGTACTTTTTAGTAATCAATTTTACTAATAAAATTACACTAAAATTAGTTTAATTTTAATATAATATCGATTTGGATTAGCCTAAAACATAATGTAAACAGTTATTTTGTTCAATCCAACTAAATACCTATAAGCTCAAATTCTGGTTGGAATAACGATAATTTTTGGTAACATAACAATAACTAACTACGGAATGAGACAACTTTATTAGAAGTATTTTGGAATTTTGTCGGATTATTGCCAATTATGAGATACATTAATTATTTTAATTCAGAAGAATTCCAATGCGTAGCAACATTTTGCCAGACATTTTAACTGGAACAGCAATAAAGAGGAGCTACGAACAACATTTATGTTATTTAACTATATCAATTCCAAAGTAACAACCTGAAAGTTAGCTTCATCCAACTATAGAATTTAGTTCAAATTCATTAAAATTTGCATTAAACTCAACTCCTCTCGGCGATTGATGTAACACATTTAAACTACAAACAAAACTAAACATGGCACTGTTGAAAACCTTCTTGCAATGTCCAACCAATAAAACCCATGGCTATTTACATTAACACTTTGGCTCTTTCCAAACTCAGAACCCCAACAGAAGTCCTACATAGGAGATGAAGGTGACATTTTGATGGAAACCAGAAGAGGCAAAACACATTGCTCTCTTTGACTCTATCTGTCACTTTGACTTTAGATTCCCACGAGAAGAAGCAATAAATATCCAGCGAGACGCAATTTACTGGACCATTCGGTCAGTCGTCACCCTGTCGTCAGCAAACAGTTGCGCATGGGGGGTTGATTTTTGGGACGTGGGCCCCCCAGAGTGGGGTGGGTTTCTTATTAAGATAGCTCACGAGCCTCAGGGGGTTAATAAGTGGAGGTCGTTATTCTGATTTATTTTCTGGATGGTCGCTAAGTGATTGTTGTATAAACAGATGAAGAGTTTCTGTGCTCTGTTGTCATCAAATTGGGGAGAATTTGTTTACTTTATGACACATTTGAATTTAATTGTATTCTAGAAAAGCCATCAATAATTGAAATTTTTAAATAAAATGTTATCTTAAGAGTGTTCATTCAAAATAAAAATTACTTACCTACATATTTATGACAAAATCCTTGATTTTACCATTTAGAATGATAAATAAAAGTAAACATGTCAAACTTATTAACTATATATTTTTATTTAATTAAATGTATGACATACATAAAACCTATTTTAAAACTGGTTAACGTTTGCTTTCAGGTATACAAAAACACCGACAACATATATCGCAAAAACCATTCAAAATGATTAAAATGACATTATGTCAACTTTACTGCATCGGAAAGTGCATAAAATAACACCCAAACAAACGAAACAAGTTATAATAAATAACAACCACGCACTCCATTCTAAAAGCTCCACAATGTAAACCATTTCATTGTTAATAATGTAGAATTAGTGTATATACCCATGATGATTCTTTGGCCAGTGAAGTTGGAACGTATATGAAGTGACAGTAGTTTAGTTGAGTTTGCATTCCATTCACGATTGCTCCATCCCTCAACTTGGTCTCGTAAATTACGAGAGAGAGACAGAAATTGCTCCACAGTCGAGCTCATCTGTTAACTCCCGTCTAAACTGAGAGAGAGAGAAGTTTCCAAGACAAATTATCCCTCGGGAAACTAAACGAAGTTAAAATGTTGTCCTCATTGAATCGGGATGCTAAATCATTGGTTTCTGTCGTCGATGTGATTTTTCTTGATGAGTTTTGGGATGTTTCAAGTTAGTAGCGTTTTGTAAAGTGACTTGGGTGGTTGGATGTTTGTGTTTTTTGGTGGGATAAAAATATCGGGTTTTATTTTTAAATGATAAGACAGAGATGAATAATTCTGATGAGTAAATTGTTATACCACACAAATTTAAATGCTACTTATAATTAGCGTTCGAACATTAGTATAGGTATACCTAGAACAAAAATAAGATTATTTCAGGAAGCATGTCTGTACCTTAGATGGGGAAGGCCGGCTCTTGCAGTCAATTTTCTCGAGATGCACACTTTTGGAATGATGTAGGTAATCAAGCTTTTTCAATTGCCATTTGACTGATGCTTACAAATACAGTTACACAATGACTCATGTCACCATTACAAATGGTTGGATGAAGAAATAATTATTGGTTTTTGAGCTCACAAAAAAAAGTTTTAATGCACATCTGGTCTTCTGAGGTACATATATTTAATTTAAAATAAATACAATTGTTAAATTTTAAACTTTAAAAGAAATTGAGTCAGAATATGACGAGTTTCTCGAAATTTACCAATATTTAAAAATTGAAGTAAACTTCTAAAATTCTTTGCTTTTGAAATAAATGTAAACCAAACTGAAACTCCTTCTTTGTCTAACATTATAGCAGCTGAGGAGTGTAGAAAGAGATGCAAGGTAAAGATACTAAAATTCTTTTCCCCAAGTCTCCCCGGAATTAAAATCTTGTTCGCCTGTCATCTAAAATAACTCCAAACTCATTCTATAATTGTCTCAAGTTATCTTAAGGGAGAGATAGAGAGAAAGATGTTATTTTAAAAAAATTAAAAGATTTCAAATAAAAAGTCTCGTCGAGAGTTTTACGAGGCGTGACACAACGACGCGATGATGCCTCGTCGATGATGCTTCGACGATGACACGTAAATTGGTGACGAATCACCTCAACAGCTGTTTATGCATAATTTAACATTGGTTTTCACTAAATACTTCCGCAGTTAGTTTGAATTCGCGCTTCAATGGAGGTTTAGTTACACGTCGTCAATTGTCGGCTTCGATTGACAGTGATAATGATGTTGTTTTATTGGTTTTGTGGAATACTTTGTTGAAATTCAAGTTCAAGATTTTTTCATAATTAAATTTGACATGCATGGGTCATATAAATAAATTGTTGAATGAGTGGATTGTGAATCGATTTATTAAATACCTGTTTAATTGATTCAATAAAAGCTTTGAACGAAGAAAGCGTGTAAATTATTAGAATCATTAAAACAAGTTGTAAAATTGTCCTTCAAATTCGGCGAAAACACAATAAAAATTGGTTAAAATTGAGTTCATTAGTTTGGATAATATTTTACACAATATGTCAAATATGATTAATTTTTAAATCTTTGGAAATTTCATATAGTTAGAGGTGTTAATTTTAAATATTTGGTTTTCGTCTTGTTTCACTTTTTATCAATAGAAGTTTAGTGAATCATTGACCAAAATATTGAATTTCTTTGATATCAATAAAAATTGGTAAAGAAAGTTCTTATGAAGTTTAATGTTTAAACTGAAACTAAAATAATGAAAATAGGACAAAATATAACAAAATCTCTTCTTCCATTTGTCATTCTGAGCCATCACCAAAACTTCACACCTTCAATCACAATTCACGAATATTAAACTATAAACTAAACAAAATGACGTCACCATCAAACCCAAGAAAACAATTGACATCAATCCATGAACAAGAACACAATTAACATCATGTTGACATCATTGATAATGAGAGTCCATCATTGTCCTGACAATCCTCGGTCTCTATTTACTAAAACACTCGATAAAGATAGGTATCCATCCTTCATCTTCGTCTAGGTGTAGGACTGAGGTGTGTAGAGATAGTTATAGGCAGTGATTAAAGTGCCAGGCGCCCTCTCATGCCGCCTTGTTATTATGTCTAATTACATAATCATTAAAAAACATACCTCATGCCTTGGTTCAAGATGTGGATAGAAAGAATGCAATCTTTGAAAGATATTAGAATGTTTGCATCCTCGATCTTCTTTCTTATTATGTTTGATGCCGCTTGCAAATGATATTTTTACCAATGAGGTTTATGAATATTAGTGTCTTTAAAATATTTCTATAAATTCGTAGACGGATTCGGAGAAGTGTTTTTAAGAACAACCCTTTAGAGATTAAAAAAAAAATGTGGTGTAAAAAATTAAAGTGTAAAAAACTCTGGAAATCTATATTTAAGTATCAATTTTCAGATCAATCAAATAAAAATTCCTACAAAATTATAGTTTATATAAACTATTTATAATAAAATTAGTTTCTTTGAAACACGAAAATAGACTTTCTCAGTTTATAAAACCAAACCTGTCCTGTCAACATTTCGTTAACCCACAGCACAATTCCGTGCACATTCTAATTTATTTCAAATGAAGTTATCTATTGGAAAGTAGATACTAATGTCCAGTTGATTAATTTATTCCTTCAAGCTCCACCTCCTCGAGCTGCAGTATAGCATTAACGAACATATTAAAAAACAAATCACTTGAAATAAATTGAGAGAGAAAGGTGTTACATTGGGAGTAGTCCACAACGAAATCACCAATAAATCACCCCGTTTCCAATCTATTGTCACTTAACCGCTAATAATGAGATGTTTCTTAAGTTGTTATTTGACAACTGAATCAAACCCATGTCCCTCCGAGGGATTTTCACCCACCCTTCGACTCCGTTTCACCGTGGTGAATTTGAATAAGTGCCGTAGTGTGTGGGTGATCTTTGGAACGATTTGAAACACTAGTTAAAATTAAACAATTCTATTGAACAACAAAAGTAAAAGTGGGGTGGATGTAACTTGATTTGTTATTTAATGTTTGGGTGGAAATTGAACTGTCATAAATTTTCTTTTTTCATGGATCGAATTGAAGGCGTCAATATTTTTAAAGTTATAGCTTCTTTCAATTCTTGGAAAAGTATGCAGAGAATAGTGATTACAAATTAATATTTTAATAATCTAAAGCCTGAATCATACATAGCAATGTTAATATAGAGGCTCAATTTACACTTCGAAACAAACAATTAAATTGAAGAATATTGTAGGGTTGATGAAGAATTTCCGTTAACACATGTAATATTTATAAAATTATTGCTCCAGACTTGGTCCAGATTCTTTCTGAATTGATCGAAAATTGAAATTTTGAAGACATATCAGTAAAAGAGGCATAATTTTAAATTACATCGAATCAGCTATATTTTCCTGTTTTTTTATCGTAGTAAATCAGAATGTTAGGGATATCTTCTCTAGCCACAATAACCTAAATGGGATCATCACTTTTTATGTCTTACTTCAAGAACCCAGCTATTGTTATTTAATTTAATACCCATGATCTAAATGTAATTCATTTCCAGTTCAATTGTTTCACCACCATTCTTATCTCTCTGTGGTAGAAAACTATTGAACCGAATCGATTAATAATCGATATTATATCGAACTCGGAATCATTCAACAGTTGTCTTCCTTTTCCTGATCTCAGCTTAACACCGTTTGAAAACAAAACATGAACGTAACTATTTTTACCACGATATAACGGGAATATATACAAATTAAATGATACATGTATTGATTTATAAATGTAGTTTAAGCGCTTTAAGTTATTGTATATACCGATTAAGTTATCAATTTTTAAATCGACTTTTTACAATTTAAAGCTCTAAAAAGCATATTCAAAGAAATTAAATTTATGTAGAAATAGATACATAAATTTATAAAACTATTTGGTGGAATTTGTGTGTATTTAATTTAATTTACTTAATTTAAAAGGGGGAAACCATTCACGCTTATAGACTTCAAAGTAATTTAGACAACTTTAATCTGATGCCCAAAAATTGGTCATATTCATGTATATTTTATTCCTTTCTCTCTTGTTGCAAAGTATAACCTCCATAACTCATAAAGAACGGTACTAACGATAAAGATTTTTAAAACTAAATTAGAACACTTTTAGTGTTCCAAAAATCATAATCTTGACTTAAAAAACATAAATCACATCTTATATAGAGTGTAATTAATTCGTTTGTGAATAGATTATTGTGTTGTGTCGTGACAATGTGCCGTGAATCATGTTTATCATCATCTGACTGGCATGGGAGGAATGGAGGTGACAACGGTGTTAATTATGTTTCATGCAAGATACGACGGCCTGTGGAATCACTCAGATGGCTTCTAATTTAGAGAAAATGCTTCCTTCATTTGATTTATAATATCTTCTCGGCCCGGAAATTCGTTCGAGATTGTGAGGATGATTATTTTATGAATTATCTATGAATTGCAAAAGTGTTGTTTGTTTCATGCACAAAAATTTTTATAGTTGCTATAAAACTAATTAATGAAATAGTAGAAAAGTACCGATTCCTACTAATTTTAGCGAGCGTTTTCATTGTACAATTTGGCAATCGATCCAGTTCATTTGTCCCTCTGCCATTGTGAAAGGATGTTCCTCTAAACAAAATGATATTTAGCACATTTTAAATGTCGATTTTCACAATTATAATAAGTACCTAATTTTGAGACAAATTGAGGAATACTTTCTTCTACATTTGTGCAATCGACAAATAGTTGTTAGTTTCGTATTTTTTCCATTCCATCTCTTCTCGCTTTTGCGCTCGTTTTCCTACTTTTATATTTTTACAAAAAAACACTGTTTGCCACGTTTATTGATTTGACGACTAAAATTACACAACAGTCAAAAAGTTTCAATCGACATCTCAAAACGTAATGAAATAATCTCTTGAAAACAAATTTGAATCAAACATCCTTGCATCAGGATCTACACGTCCGATGAATCTAATTGACTAAATTACTAATTTCCTGCAATGAAAATAGCACTACGCTATACATCAAGCCCAAAACGAATAACAAGTCTACAGGAACCAGTGTTCCAATGTCCTCAAGCACGATAGAAGCAAGGTATTCCAGTCTAAGCCAGGTAATACATCAATTAGGTTTATGGAATTAATGACTATTATGCCAGTTGCACGATGGGTGGTGGAGGGGGGGAGGGAGGGAGGGAGGGGAGGAGGGCGATCGCGTGAGATGCCGCGATGGGTGGTCATGAGCTAACACCTTCGCCGGCTCAATCGGTCAGGTAGCTAAGAAGATACTGCAGAGAAATTCGAAAGATAAAGAGGATGCTGTCTGTAACAGAAGAGAATAGGAATAGAATCCACACTAGATGGCTCCATTATTTTAAAAAGTTTACGATTTTAAAAATTTATGATGACAAAAGTACAGATTTACCCAAATATTGAGCTTTTTGAGAATGTACTTTTGACAACGATGAAAAGTTGTAAAAATGTTAAATTTTACGAAGATATTAAGTTTTTAATGTTAGAATCTATTCTTGTTATACGCTGTGTATTTGGCATGTCGTGATTCTGCAGTGTGCGTCATGTCGGGGATTACAGACAGATATTAGCTACAGTGATGCTGTGCCGAGATGAATCTCGATGTAGGAGCGATGAATGAGGTGTTGCTCGGTCCAGGGATGTGGGGGGTCGGGTTCGGGGCTCGAACCCGGGGTCGGAAACTGTACTTCGTGTCTGGGTTCGATTCCAGAACACGACCTACCTGATTCAAGTGTAGTTAGGATCTTTACCCCTTGACCTGACACTTTTCTCACAAGCTTTTATTTACACTATCAGACCATAAAGCCTTGGCATAGCTTATTCTCACAAGGTTTAAAAGTAATAATTATGCACAAATTAGTTTAGTCTAATTTTGTGATGATTGGCCATATTTACATGTAAAAAAATATGAACGCTTATAATATAATGTATTTTTATTTGTACATTCCTTGATAAACTCTTTACATAATTGCCCAGTGAGAAATTGCAAATCAATAGAATTTCCTGAATACTTAATTATGTCTACAAATTACCTCCCTTGAGTATAGCCTTGCTAAAGCTATCGATGTTTTTAGAATAGTTAATCATTTTATAGATGAGGAATCAAATTTTTTGTCGTCTTTCGCTACGCTTTGATACCAATCAAAAAGGTATTGAATTCTTCCTACCAATACCACCCAATAACACTTCAGAAAAACATGGAGGTCCAATAAGAAATTACATCATATTCTTGCAATTGACATCGGATTATATTGGATCGGATCATTGGAATCGTCTGGGATTTGTGTTGGAATAATTTAAAACTAAATGTAGTTGCGTGTATGTTTGTAATGATCGATAATGATTGATTGAAGAGGTCTATGTTTTCTTGATGACGATACAAAGGCACCGAACATATCTCTATTAACACCTCCATGAACAAGTTCTCTTTCCTGACACTCGAGGGTCAATGGCGCCAGTGATCGCAATTACCTTGTTACGAAACTTTTTACTCCAAGTTTTTTATGAAACACACTCTGTTCGGTTATAAGTTTATATGAAACATCCGGTACTTTGTATAAGGACGAAGTTTCATTCTAATTCGAACTTCTCTCTTTTTATTTCGGAGTGGAACATTTTGCATTAGCGTTTTGTTGGGGTTTGTTTTGACTGCATAAATTGTTACAACGATATGCCATCATGGCTGTTGGATTAATTAATTTTAAGAGTACCTTAACCAATTATTCATTATTAAGAGGAAGGACGATCGTATAAAGTGCCATTTTAAGTGACAAGGTGGTACTAAATGAAGTGCAATGTCTAAACTTTAAAAGCGATTTTCAAATTTTCAAATATTATTTTATGCCAAATTTAACTGCTACTCGGAACTTTAGTAAATTTTTGTAAGAAAGTGATAAGAGAATTTCATTATCTACAACTTCGTGGCTTCAACATAATATTATATTGTAACTTCAACGATGGCCACAATCTCAAGAAAGGCAGGTCTTCATTAGTCATCCTCCCTCTTGATGAATTAAAACTAAGATGATGTTTGTGGAGTCAAAGTTTCGATGTTATTTTTATAAAGTCACAAGCCTAGTGCCTTTATATTCACAAAATACATAATGACTGAAGCGGCTCCTTTTTCAAAACTCCATTGTGTTTTATAACAATAAAAAAAGATGATTGTAGATCGTTTTCCTTCTTATTTGACAACAACAGAGGTTATTCTTATGAATGGGGTTTGAAAGCCTGTAGGAAATCATTGAGTGAAGCCTCTTTTTAGTTCGACTAGATTACAACCAAATTACCATACTTTTTATCTGATTTTTCTTGTTAGCCAGGTGATACCTAAAGAGACATCATGTCGTAACAACCAAAAACTTGTTTAATTTTCAAAATTGATGTCCACAAAACATTCTCGAATCTTGTTTCGGTGTTTTTTTTTGTCGACGCTACTTTGAAGTGCAAGGCCGACGATATTCAAAAACAGACTTCCCGGAACAAACTAATGAAGCATTATTTTTATATAGATTGCTTCTGAGTGACTTCTTATGTTAGGTGATTTTTAACACCTCATGTCTTATACTTGCCTGATACAATATCATAGTTAAATCATTCCAATGGAGTGTGACTGGGATTATTAATTACTTGCAAATGGCAACTCTGACGTTTGGTGTCTCTAAATGCGAAAGAGAATTTTAATTTATTTTTGACTTGTTTTTTTGTCTTCACTGACTTGTCCTTATATCTGGAAGTGAAAAAAAATCTAAAATATTTCCTGTTAAAATATTTGCCGAATTTACATTTTAAACTCGATAGATTGTGGGGTTATTACAATCAATTTATTGCTATCTACAATATATCAAACTAAACGATTGGTACCTGTTGTATAAGGCCATTTTCAAACATGAGTACTTTTGTGTAATTTACAACTTTATAAAATTGTGTTCCAGAAACTAACAGTTTTTAATTTATTCCCAAAAGGTTGTTACAATAAATTTAATTCGTTCGGAATCCACTTACACATTACACAAACACGATTACAAATCAATAACAACATGATTCAAATCTAAACTGGAACAAAATCATTATAAGCTCGATTTAAACTGATGTCTAGTCTATTGTAAGTAAATTGTAGAGACACGTTCCATTTTAAAAAATGTTTCAAAATAAATTCACACTCAAACTCCGACTTGATTGTTGACGTAAGATGAACTCAAAAGCTTGAATAACATTTTCAAAGTAAAATACTAAAAGTATTGTTTAGTTTTTGATATTAATTATGAATTTAATTTGAATAATACATTTTAAAATATAATTATAGAGATCTCTCAATCCGACGGTCGAGAGAAAAAGCGATGTGATGAAGTAAGCTCAAGCGTTAACGCACTGACTCCAGAGATCCGGGTTCTATTCCCGCATCCGACCTTTCTGATAACTTTCTACGTATTCCTCCTCGAGAAGCAAATGCTGGGAAGGTTCCTTTCCTATAGCCTTTCATCATCGTCATAATCATCCGTAGACGCTAAAAAAAAAAAAATGTTTTTCCACATTTCATGAGAAAATCGATTTTTAATTTAAAAAAAAAACATTCCATTTACAAAAAAGTTTTAAAATTTTCCCACCTATTTTCCTGGCATGATCCTGACTGTCCGGCAGAGCCCGCGTGGTCAACATAATCGTGGTGTCGTTTTTCTCCGCCAGTCGCGCTAGCGTGGCAGGTGTGACTAATACGTGTGCTGTCGGCATCGCCTTGTGTTCATGCCGACAGAGAACCGGGGGGGGGGGGGGGGGGGGGGCAGGGGGGCAGGGGGACTTCCAAAAACATCTAATTGTTCCCCGACACTTCGGGATCCTTTTCCATGAGGTGAGATCGGCTATTTAGCTAAAATTGATATCTTAGAGGAGTGTGGAATGTGTTCTTGTGGGGGGGGGGGGGGGGGGGGGGGGGGGGGGCAGTGATTTGATTGAAGTAGAGATGTGTAGGAGATAACAATACTAGAACATATGTTTAACATAAAACTAAACTACTTCCATGTTATTTTTTATATTATTTAAAAAGTGAGAATAAATTTTATTCTTCGATTTTTTTATATAACTTTGAAAGACCTAATTACACTTTAAGAAATCGTTTTTTTATTTATTTAAGACGACACAAATTTTGTGTTGGTGTTGATTACTACACAAAATTTGTGTTGATTCTTACCAAATCAATCCGTCAATAATCAATAATCAATACACAATTTGTGTCGTCTTACATCGACATATTTTTGTAGACGATTTCTTAGAGTGTAAAAACATCGATTGAAAATTAAAAATAATTTTAAATACATTCAATATACATTTAAAATTTCCTAAAAATTATTATATTATGTATAATACTTTGAAGAAAAAATATGTAAGTAAAATTTGACAGTTTGATCTACTCAGATTTAAGTGCATTTATTTTTGTAAAATCAGTTATCAAATAAAATATAGAAGACGTGGAAAACCCGGTGGAGGTGCCATGTTTAGTTGCATGGTTTTAGGCAAGTTGTAATTCGACAAGCAAATTAGTATCTCCGACCTCACGATCCTTCCTTTGATGTGGCGCGAGAGAGCGACGAAGAGAGAGAGATGATCAAGTGAAGAAGCGACGCGGTGTGATGCTGCAGTCAGGACCAACAAGACCGATCTCTGACACGTATATCGATGCGTGTGAAGTTGGAAGGAATTCGTCGGACAGCCGAGAACCGTAGCGTGCCCACGATCATGGGGAACAAAAACTAGACAGATCGGCGTTGCGGAGGGTGTGAAAGACTTTTTAACTTGATTTATTAATTTCTTGCCATTTTAATCTGTCAGAAATAAAGAGGATATTCTTGACTAATAGTCTAATAGATGCCGCAAAACGAATAGTTTCCCTGAAGCATCTGATTCATCAAGTAATATTTGTGCAAAAAGTATAATTTTAAATTTCTGGAAGCTCATTCAAAATGTTAAAAAAATTTGGTTCAGAAGGTCAAGTTTTTACAAGAACAGCAATAATTTAAGCCTTTTCATAATTTTTAAACGGGAATCGCACGGTTCGTCAGAGCGTTTTTTTGAAATTTTATCTTCCTACTAAATAATTTTAAAAAATCAGATAGTAACGACCCATAACAGCTTATAGACTAAATAATGCCGCACACTGGAGTTCATTATGACCTCTGGTGCGACCTTAAAGTGTTAAATACGATTAATCGTATTAATCGAATCGTATATATCGTATTTAACACTTTGAGGTCGCACCAGAGGTCATAAAGAACTCCAGTTTGCGGCATTATTTAGTCTATTAAGCTGTTATGGGTCGTTACTATCTGATTTTTTAACATTATTTAGAAGAAGACAAAATTCAAAAAAACGCTTTGACGAACCGTGCGATTCCCGTTCGCTTCCGTTTGCCTCTTAAAATAATCAAGAAATTTAAAATAATTTAAATAAATGCTGAATTATTTATAAATTTTACAATGTTATGATTTTTTTACTTACAATAATAATACTTACATTTGTTGAAAGTATTTATAAAATGAAGAATGTTCCCTAAGATTTGGTTGGATTGGCATGCCAGGTAGGGCAAACGGTTGAGGTTGGAAACTTGATAATTACGTTTTGACCGCAAGTCAATTCTATCTTGTCACCTTCTGAAGATGCTGCTTCAACTTAAGTATTAAATTACTAAGTAGCTACGAAACGTGAGTTTAATTGATGTTAGTGAAATTAATTATCTACATTCTATTTCTCAGATGATTAATTGCTGCAAAAACATTCATTTCGGGGATCGAACTCGGTAACTTGAGATTGTTATGATTTTAATACAACAACCTTTTCAAATAACCCAACTTCATTAACATTTGTATAGAATTAACATGTTCAAACCCCCTTTTATTTATAATAATTTTCTAGCTTTGGGATTAGTGAAAATCTAGGAATTGCCTCATAAAATATTATTATATACAAAACTAAAATTTAACTAAGCTGGGCTGGTGTTTTGAGGTTTCGGAGAAATGAAACATATTTTTTCTCTAAGGGAAGAAATTGAGTTGGCGTTGAAAGTGGTTTTAGGTTAGGATTCCAAAACTTCTTTAAAGTACCATAACTCATGTGACCACAAAAAATGATTTTCTTCGTGAAAAATTATCCGTTCGAAAGCCATCAGATGTAATGATCGTTGGAGCAACTTCTGTGGACCACAAGAAATGATGATACTAGTCGAGACAAAAACATCCACTCACTTTTAGTTCCCACTGACATTTGAGTTATTTTCAATATAAAGAGTTTACGAACTTTTTTTAATAAGGACATTATTATGTTATGCCCTATTTTCATACTTCCTGTGCCCACCAATTTTTGCCATGGTCCAAAACATTTTTGGAGTCGAAGGTTATTAACCTGCCTTTAGAGGTAGTATGCCCGGTGTCCGTTTGCTCAATTTTGAGTAGCACTCTTTGGGAATCATTTAATCAGGCTATCAATTCCAATTTGGCTGAAGTCAACAAATGTAGGTATATTGAAGAAGTATTTTCTAATAATAAAACTGTCATGAAAGAAAGAAATTTTAGGACATACTTCATTCCCAAAATGAGAGAGTCCAGAATTTGTATTATTTTGACTAATACTTGAACTGATTCTCATACTTTCAAAGTTAATAATACTTTCATAACATTTTTTTTCATGACCGAACGTTTATGAACTTTCAAAGTTCGTCCTAATTCCTAAGTGTACTTGCCCTTAAAATCATTGTATTATTTAAATCATAAAATGTTTTTCGGTAAGTCTATAACACGATTATGAATCATGAAAAAAAACTATAATCCGGTTGTATCTTTTTTGCACTAACTCTGTGGCATGAAAATACGATGAAGGAGACAAATAAATTTCAAGCATTTCACACCTGGCTTGCACCTAACGACATTTTCAATGACTATGGCGGCGTTCCGAGTTGATAATAAATAAATCCAATCGCATAATTCAATAACCATGTTCTCCATAATTCAGGCGTAATTCACTCTGCCCTTGTAACACTTACGACCACATTGTTTGGGGATTATCTTGAATAAATAATAACTATTAGGAGGATATATATCCTTGTGTGGAAATCTTGTTTACATAATGTTTTTGACTCATTATTTATTGAGTTTGATATTATATTTCTGATAAATGCTGCCGATGACATAAAAAAGTGGTACTTGTCAAATTACATGTGGGCTATCAGTATTATAATTTTTTATATAATTAAAATAAACTGATATTTTGTCATAAATTACTTGACCAGGTGAGGTGGAACAATTATTAACTTTGTAATGGCAATGAATATAATTACAGTGTCCCATGGCACATGGTCTTGAAACAAATAAACTCTTTCAGCTGGTGACAACTTTTTTATATAGACAAAAAGATAGAATGTTCCTGAAATAAGTGAGAGACAATTGACAAAGTGAAGGAAAACTTAGTCTTGGCAAACCCGATTATCAGACTTTTTCATTATCCAACACATTTTTCTATTTCCAGTTCATATAACTATCAGTGTAATAGAGCTTCCTTCCAGTTCGTCAGAATTGCCTAAGATAATCGAATACTTAATCAAATATTGTCCGGTCAATATGTCTTCGATTGACCTGATTTTTTTTATGTAGATTCCCAAAAGATGTCTCTTGAGGCCACCGTTTGCGAAATGTTGATACTCGTTCTGTGAGAGACGCAATAAATCATTAAAAACCCCAGTTTTTCTAAAATGTAAGGGTTGTTTGTAAATTTGGGGGTAAGCAAATAATAATTATTCGATTAAAACAATAACGTAGATAGATTCGTCGATCTTTCAACATTATTCTGACGCAAAGATAATGAAATTATCTCAATTTTCGCGGAAGATTTCCTTGATCATGTAACACATCCATAAATATGACAATTTTCACTTTGAAGGGGGGTCTTAATATTTTAATGAATTATACTTGTACTAATATCTTTTATTGTTCTGATTGTTACAGAAAGTCAAGCCAACCACCTAAACCTCTTCAACAACCGCCAGAACGCGAAGAAGAAACGAAAGAGTCGAACCGCGTTCACCAACCACCAGATCTTCGAGCTCGAGAAGCGCTTCCTGTACCAGAAGTATCTGAGTCCCGCCGACCGGGACGAAATCGCCGGGCAGCTCGGCCTCAGCAACGCCCAAGTCATCACCTGGTTCCAGAACAGACGCGCGAAACTCAAACGAGACTTGGAAGAGTTGAAGAAGGACGTCGAGTCAGTGAAGGTGTTGACGGCGCACAAGAGTTTCTTAGAGAATGTGCAGGACTTGGGGATTTTGAAGAAGAAAGCGTCGCCGAATTCGATGTCGGAGGATGAGAAGCGGATAGCCGCGATGACTTTGTCGTTAGCGGCGACGGGGGATAAGAACCTTTAGGACTGACATCGACATTTATATAATGTACATAACTTCTATTTTCACTCATAAGTCATCCTTTCTCATCCTTATAACTACGAAAGAGCTTGTTCATTTTGTTTGCTTCAAAGTAAATTTTAGAAAACAATGCATTTTCTAATATTTTCGTTTTAAAACAGTGTATTTCGGGATACAGAGAGAATTCTCCAAAGATTATTTCAAAGTCAATTTGTATCGAGTTTTCCAGTCTTTCAAGGCGTCGTGTAAATGTGACGTATATATTCTACGAAATTTTGTGTCCAAAAACGCTGTTGTTGCGACTAATTTCGCCGACGGAAGAGACAAACTTTTGTTCGGATTCTTGTGACTTTTAATCCCCAAAGTTCCAGTGAGCCATAGAAAGTCCTATTCACAATTATTGAGACTCTTAGATCATTCCTATCTTGTAATTAGTTGTAAATTGAGTATTGTAACTGTTCAATGTAAAAATATCATCAAAGGAGCGAAAATCTGTGCAATTCAAGTATGAGTAAATCATTAGCAACTAGAATAGTTTTATCATTATGTAAATATTATTTATTTCTAAATGTGTAAATATTACAAAGTTATAGATAAATGTGATCATCTATTATTCCTGATTTCTATGTGGTGTATACTTAACTGCCAAAAACAATGCACGCTGAATAAAAGAAAATTTAATTAATTGAAAGATCGAGACATTTTCTTGATTTAAAGTACAGTTTGTGGATTGCTTGAAGCTTGAAATGTATAGTAGTAGGTAACTTGTTTTAGTTTTTAAAGTAAAAACATGATTAAGCTTTATTGCGTACCGAGACAAATTTCAAGTGGACACGATTTTTTAAAATGAAATAGTGGCATGTTTCAAACAGGACACAATTCTTTTAGTCTTGATTTTATTTTGCTATTTTCATAAAAGTTCTTCAGCAATGCCATTATACAAGAAAATGCCATATTCAACCTCAAGCCAGTACATGAATTAATAACCATGAATTTATTTTATACCAAAGTGCAAAAGATAATATTTAAATTATTGTGAAATTGGCCAACTACCTTAATTAATTAAATAACAAATTGTTTCTTAGAATTTTCATTATATTTTATGTTATCCAGAGAGTGTAAGCAAAGCATCTTGTAAAAATCCCTAATGAAAAGCTATTGAAAGGAAGAGATAAGTTATATAGGAATAAGTAAATTTTATATAAATAATGCCAAAACCACCAATAATAATACCTAATGTAATACTTGTATTGCTTTAGTATGTTTAAAATTTAGTCCGTGGATGGCATTGTTTAGATAAAGTTCTTATCAATTCCAATGACCTCAACTTATTTATATCAATAGTCCCAAAAGTTCGTACAAAATTCAACAAACCAGAGGAATAAAAGGAGCCTTCGCCTAGCAAAACAATTGTGGAAATTCCAATATTTCTCATCTATGGGTATACCTACTCAAACTTACGCTCATGTCAATTTCACAACTTATTTTTTTCATATTTAATTGATTCGATTAATATTCCTTGATCTTATTTTGCAATTTTAAGTCTGAATTTATTCTAAGCGATGTGTATGAATTGTGGCGTTTGCAAATGAAACTTTTGCGCATGCCCATTGGTTGTTTGTATCTCTGTAAACTATTTATTGATACCTTATAAATATTAATCAATAATACTACCGTGTAGATAATTGATTAGAATGAATATTAAATGTTGTTTCAAAATAGAGAGATTATATATCTACATTTTATTGCACCTGTATTCCTATCAAATATCCTGAAATATAATTATGAAGGAATGTAGTTTTATAGGCAATATATTTAGGAAATCAGCTAAACGGTATTTTGTATACGCACGACCTGTCAAAAACTTTATCAATTTACTACAAGTATTTTAATAAACCAAGTTAAATACCATTGCTTTACGAGAGTATAAAAATATTGTTGTCTTTAAAAAACACTTAATTGTGAACACATACATATAAAACACAAAATTAATGTCCAAAACGAATTGGCAAAACTATTCCATGATTACATGAATTTATTAAAAAGTCGTGACTGGAGAAAGCAACTTTAAGAAACAAAAAAAATGTCCTCAACCATTAATAAAAGATAAATTATAAACATAACCCAGTGAGATCACGTGACAAACAATGACGTCACTCGAGGAACCGGAAGTGTTCTGACGTCACAGAAGATGAAAGACGCCGACAAGAAGCAATATGCATCTCACACATTATATTTACAATGTTTCCACTGTGCGCTACCTTTTACGGCGGCGCCATTGGGCTCCGTTGATGCGTTTTCAAAGAGAAGAAGTTCTTGGAAAACGTTTTACTATGATGTCAAAGTGGATAGACAGATCATAACCATCTTACCTATATTTCATGTCACTGTACATAGACCAGAGGTGGTTGTTTACTTGAAGATATCTCTGACGAAAAGAAGATATTGTTTAGTAAAGTCTGGACATTAAACTTTTTCTTTGACTATTTTTTTTTCAGAATTCATAGCCAATGTTCTGTCTATTCTCTGCATTTATTTAATTTGGGATTTTTGAACTCTGAACCTTGACTCACGATATTCTAAAATATAGCAATAAATTATAAATTAAAAATAATTAGACATACTTATTTGACATGGTAATTATTTCCACTTTTGCTAATTATTGAAGAGAAAGGGTTTGAAGATAATTAATAAATGCATGGTTGTAAATAAAAGTGCAACAAGAAAAAAATATCACAACAAAAATTCTTCGAATTTTACTTTCACATACATTTTGATATTTGTATTTATTATTATAGCCAAAGTGAAAATGTGAAATGTACTTTTCTCTCCAATTAATTTGCACATGAAAATTTTGATTTTCGATTCACCCTGTTTTGGCTAGTAGTTTTTAAAACAATCAAGTGATTAAACATAATGACTGTATTATTCAATTATATCGCTTTTAATAACAAAAGTCGCTTCTTATTAGAAATACAAGATTGAATGAAATCATCGTATTGACTGATGAATGTCAGAAACATCATCCGAAGATTTCATCTGTATTCACATGAACAGTAGTAAGTCGTGTTTATAATAACCTAGATTAGTGGGATTATTAACGGTTCATCACGATGGATGATGAGATATCATGAACAAATTTGGAAATGAGGGTATACATGGTCTGCGAAATATATTACTCGGGGGAATTAATAATAGGGGCGCAATTATACTGTTCAAGGATATGATAATTTTCAACTTCAAATAAATATAATATGGCCGGTAATATTGCCCAATGCATGGTGATAGGAACACGATTTAAATCAACAATTTAACATCTTTAATTTTTTAATTTTTAATTTATTTCAATTTCTACAACGATTTCTACAATAGACAAATACAGAAATTATTGAGCGAGCGTAGCGAGCGTCACCACGGTACTCTTATGGCACTTTCTCTGTGTTTTTTTTTTTTTTTTTTTTTTTTGCCTGCACTGCCATTCAATCGATCTGAAACTTTGCACATATGCTAACGTAATCTATGCGATCCCTGGGATCGTTTTTGAACAGGCTCCTGTGATTGGTTCAAGTTTAAAAAAAATATCTTTCGATTGGTTGCTGCGATCAATTTGAAATTAAGCAAAGTCATTGCAACCAACATTGTACCCAATCATACAAAGTTTCAGCCAAATCCTCCCATTGGTTAAAATTTAATAAAATCTTTCATATGATTTTTGAAATTTTAACTAGATCCGATTGAGCGATCAATTTAAAACTTTGCGTGGTCATTGGGACAAACATTATCTGTATTTTTGACAATTTGCAGACTTTCTGTGTTTAAATCCAAAAGTTATTGACATTTTACGGACATTTTGCGTGTTAGCTGTCAAATTACTCAAAAATGTTGATCACGGCTACTTCGACTCTTTATAGTTCCAAGGTAGTTAGAGCAACTTTCAAACGTATGAAACTGATATGACCGTTCAACAGATCGTTCTAATATTGTGTAAAAACACACACTTTTATCATATGAGTGGTCCCAGGTATATTTTTTTAAATAGATCATATGATTTTTGAATATTAACAAGGAACATTTTAATCATAAAGGTACAATCGATCAACTTAAACCTTTGCATGGTTATTGGGACTAATACTTCAGGAATATTTGGAGATTTTTATACCGACAAGTCTGACGAATTTCAAGAATTATTGGCTTTTAATGATATTTTCGATAGACCTTATTTCGGTTCGAGGTGTTGCGCGTGTACGTGCTCGCTCATCAACGCGTTACACAGAGCGTTTTCCTAGTTTACATGGCTCATGGTTTCTAAAACTTTGGGAAAATTATGTTACTAAAGTTATCTATAAAGTCGTCTTGTTTGTCAATTACTATTTTTAATTGTTGGATGGAAGACTATTTTATATGTTAATTGATATAAAAACATTGAATAGAGCAATTTTTGTAAATATACCTATGACAAAATAAGATACTTGAACATGAACTTAAACTTATACGTCAATAGATCAGATATATGGAAAAAAGCTGAAAGTGAAATTTGTTAGAAGCCAGTTTACTAATCCATGAAATTGAATTAATATTAAATCAAATCAAAATTTGAACAATCGACATCCTATATTGATTTCATATTTGAATCACGCACACAAGTGTAAAGCAGCTGAAGTTGCGTTGGAAAACATCTGATTTTTATACGAACTTTGAGAAGAAAAACTATGCACTCTTCCACGATACCAAATAAGGTAAGGTTCACCGTTCATGGGAAGTCAATTTTTCCATACATTCACACTAATCATACGTTATACAAATTATTATAAATTACAATGACCTGTAATGATCATCTAATGATGCCAACTCTTTAAACCTTCGCAACTTGCGTTAAAAATTTTAAAAAATCCTATTTTCTCAATGTGAACAATTTGATTCATCAAAATGAACAACTTTAATTTCTTAAATATTCAATCATAAGAGAATTAAATAAATGAGAGCTCATCAATTGGTTCTGAAACCAAACGGTTGCCAAATTTCAGCTTGATCAGAGAAGCGGTTAAAAAAAACTGCAGGGAGAGGATCTACAAATGACCGGGGTCTGTGAGACTCAGCTTCACAAATTTGCCAGTCTGTGTATAACGTCTTGTTATTGCATTAATTAATACGCGTTTGAAAGTTGCTGCTCTACAATTCTTGTAAACGGATAATCAAATACGTCAAAGGAGCAGTGAACATTATTTTTTTTTGGAATTTTGTTTGAAGAAATTTGACAAATATTTCAAAACGATTGCATAAAATGTAAGTAAATTGTCAAGTACTCTTGTAGTTCTTGATAGATTTGTCTAAACATTGTCAAAAAATCCTAAAATGTTAGTGCCATCAACGACGTCACGTTATGTGAAGATCGTTGGTGCCAATGCCCATGCAAACTTTATGGTAACAAGTCAAACTGTTCCATTTTCAATTTCAACCAATCCAGGGATTATGTATGTTTAATTTCAGTCTGCAAACTCGTAAATTTCTAGTGTACAAAATTTCAGTTCGGTACGACCATGTACGACATCGGCAGTAACAAAAAAAAATCGGACACCAATAGCGAAAATGAGACTCAAAATATATTTTGTGCCTTTCCCTTACACGACTTTGGAAGATTTTCAAATTAATGGAACATTTACAAATTAGTGTTTCAAATACGGAACACAACCGAATGAGCTTTCTTGTAAATCAAATAAATTTGTGTATTATTTCTATGTTTTGTACACAAATATTTCCAAACAAATAATACAGTGTCCATTACGCAGTGAAACCGTATCAAGTGACACGACACGACAAATAAAAACAATGCCAAAAGGTTCAAATGGAGACGCATCTGACTTACAACGTCACAGAGCTTCCACACCGTAACGAAAACCGCAAAACAATCTGTTCTACGCGCGAAGAGGCCGCATGATCTTTGAGTTTGCTGCGGCGGCTGAAGCGGGGAGGCTGCGGAGATGAAAGCGATGCCGCCATGGACCCCACCGACACAGCCGCTAATGGGACGTCATAGATAGAGTACCAAGTCATGCCGCTAGATGACGCGCCACGCAGCGCCACACATGCGGGCACGGCACCTCCACAGGAACTTACTAATGGGAATCCGGTGTTCAACAGCTCAGAAGCAGAAGGACAGAAGTACATTTTATCGATCTTGTTTTGCACACTTTAGGAATCATTGTTGGATAAATTTCACAAAAAAAGGAACTGGAAGCCTATTCTATTCCCAATTCCATTCTGATGGAATCCGGTCACGGCCATAATGATAAAATTGCATGAAATCGAATTCCATCAGAATTGGGAATTCAACATTTCTAGAATAGGGCCCCTAGAGGCCTATTATATTCCCAAATCCATTCTGATGGAATCGGGCTTACGGCCATAAGGATTAGCATGGCAGGGAGTTGAATTCCATCAGAACTGGGAATTTGAAAGTTCTAGAATAGTAAGGAACTAGTTCCAGTTCCTATTTCCTTTCAAATAAAAGTGAACTGGAAAGATTAATGTTTTACATTTCCAGGGGTCTCTGAATTGAGTGAGCAAATCGAGCAAGTTACCTATATTTCCAGAAATAAGTTAAATTTTGGCTTGGCCACAAAAAAGCATTGCTAATCATTATAAATTCTGTTCCAATCGTTTTCTCAAGACGTACAGTTTGTTCAAATCTTCTGTACAATGATTATGGTGGTGAAGATGGCAACGAAAATGATGTACTACGCTAGCACCAACACAACAAAATGAAAATCAGCTAGAACTAGGTGGCACATTCAAGTTAGCGGATTTTATTTGGAGAGTTTAGGTTGGCAAAGTGTGAATTCAGGTGGAAGGTCTGGATGGTGCTGCTTAGTTACACCCTAACGGCGTTGTAAGCGTAAATTGAACAGCCTATACTACAGGTTTATTCGCGCGGAACTTTAAAAGTAACGTTAAATAAGTTTTGAAGCTCTTTACGAAAAGGAACTGTTTATCTTTATAGTTCCCATAAAAATAAACAAATTAAGTTTTAGTTTTTGATTTATTTTTTTCAAACGAATTTTAGTTCCAAAAAGAGAACAGTTCCCGGTAGCCAAATCCCATGAGATCGCAGTCGCATATTGATCTCCCACGCGTGTTGTGGTCCACGATGTCTCCTCCGACTGCCGGCTAATAGAGTCTAGACTGCACGCTAATTGCCGTCATGTTGTCACTAACTAGACCCAGCGCGGGGGCGTACACGTGATCGACAGCGTGACATGGTCGGCGGCGTCGCGCTACACCCGGAACAGAGGGTGGTCTTCGAGGCGCCGGGCCTCGGGGGTAGGAGGCCGGGGAAGAGTTACTGATTCTATTAGGTTCATTGTAAAATATAAACAGTAGGATTTATTACTTTCTCTCACAAAACAGCTTACTCTGGTGCTAATCTCAAATTGAAACCACATTAGAAAATGTTCTATTATTTTACTATTTTTTTTACTATATTTTTTACCTATACGCAAAATCAATAAATTTTTTTCTCAATATTACGTTATTATTTATTATGTTATAATATTGTTTAGCAATTTATCCTACTCCATAAAATGTTTGGAAAGGTGCTTTATATATAATAAAGTATGCTATGATTTAAAAAAAAAATGTAGCTCAATCCATTGTGCAGGTGAACATTTTCAACACATTTTTTTATAACTCGTCAATCATTTTATACTCTCATATAGTTTCTTAAAAAATGGAAGGGTGGGTGGAAGTATCTTATCGAAAGTTCCTCTACATTGTGGAAGACACCATCAACGATCAGAGGTAGAGTTTCTACGACGTTGCCAGAGGACGTAGAAGATGTCGCCGATAGGGACCTATACTGCCTCGTAATCAAAACAATCAGTGGCCTCTCGACGGCATCCCATGCCAATACCGAGGACGACGTTGAGAGAGTTGAGGATGTCGCCGAACAGAGGGCGTAACACCTCGTCAACTTCGTGAAACGTGAAGACAGGAGGGTCAGTTGTCTCTCGCCGGCGAGTCAAAGAAGAGGAATACGTCAAGAGGGTGGAGGATGTCGCCGATAAAGGGGCGTATCACCTCGTCAACGATATGACATGAATACACGAGGGTCAGTTGTCTCTCGCCGGCGATGTCAAAGAAGAGGAAGACGTCAAGAGGGTGGAGGATGTCGTCGTAAGAGGGCGTATCACCTCGTCAACGAAATGACATGAAGACACGAGGGTCAATTGTCGCCGGCGATGTCAAAGAAGAGGAAGCGAATCCGACGGCAGATTCGCGACGTCGACGACGGAGGGTGGGAAATGAAGCGTGGCAGAGGTTAAAGAGAACGTTGTTAATGAGAGGATGATGATGGCGATGATGATGATGATGATGATGATGAGGATTGAACGCGGTGTGTGTTTTTGAAGTTGGGAAGCAGCTAGACCGTGATGGTGGATGAGAAAAACAGCGGCTATGAGAAGTAATTCAAGCGAGGATGTTTCTTTTACAATCACCTGGGCAACTTGGACGACGAAATGATACCGGAAGAGCAACGACAATTTCCTCCAGCTGATTTATAGAGTCTTACATCAGGCCCCAATTCCATGCTGCAAACTAAAGATCTGGTGGTTTCGATTTTGAGCCAATATTGGCTTATTGGAACTGATTTTAAATTTAAAAAAATGAAATGGCTTTAGCTGTAATTCAAATCGCATTTATTTGAGATGATTTCAACCCATTAGCTTTTCGGAAGTGAGAGGTCCAGCTGTTCCTCTGTTAAAACCAGTAATTCAAGTCATTCAAGGAATGTCATTGGTTGTTGCCATGACAAGCTATCCTAATCAATCATTTAAAAGTTAGCTTTAAAAGTTAGCTTAGTATGATGTTTTGTGGAGTCGTTAAATTAGTAATTAATTACACTTTTTTGTCTCTTAATTTCAGTTCCGCCAATCGATTGACGAGACAGCGTTTTAAAAAGTCCACCTCTAGTTTCGATCCTCAACATCTGAACCGAGCCTGGTTAGCGACGCCCGAAACCGACGCTTGACGGCGCCGACGCCGACGTCGCAGACTCCACCCCGGCGACCTGGTTCCCCCTGCACCCGGGACAATGCGCGCGCCGCTCAGGATTTACTACTAGAGCTAGAGTAATGTTGTCGAAGAGGGTTGGGAGGGGGATCATTACACTCTATGGTCGTTGAGAAGTTGCAAACTCTCGTTTAACGCTTCGATGAGCGTAGCTATACGCGTTCATGACCGAGTACTCGGCGTTTAGGAGGCGCTCATCCCATGCAGACCGTTTAGAACAAAACCATCTTTCTTCAGTAAAGTTAGATCATCTTGTGATTTGGTCAGAAGATGCACATAATCTCGATTAACTTGAACGCTTGGTTCAGTAAAAGTTCTACGACTTGAATATTGTTAAATTTTACTTGAAAATATTAAAGATATAGTCAAGTTCTTAAAACTCTGAACTTATTTATCCAACGATATCAAGTGTGTAGTGCGAATGGGTTGTTTTATGTATTTAGGGAGTAAAATCGTGTATGCATTTGCTACAAGTAATTTTGCATATTCTTTAATGACTGATAAATTATTTGGTGTCATTGACGAATTGCAAATTTTGTTTTTAATACCTAATGTTGCTGAAAGATTGTTTATGAAGAAAAAAACGATAAAATTGGGAGGAATAAATATAATTTATAATTTTAATCATGAATTTTTTCTTAGCCGTCATGATTATAATTTTCTTTTCGTTCACTATTCATGCTTTTAAAGTATGCAGTCACCCAACCTTTTCAAATCAAAACCTCTAACAAGAATTTGCTGTTGCACAACAACTAATGTTCTTTTCTTACCATTATGAAAATACTTATCTAAAAATTTTATAATTTATTTGTAATTGTTGTTTCGTTTCAAAGTAAGCAATGACACTAACGATACTGACATTTTTCTAACAATAGCCAAGCTATTTGAAAACCTACCAACAATACAACATAATTGTTGCAATTTATGAGGATAGCTTGTTAGTAATCAAAAACTACGTTCAATCTTTGTATTCCAAAAAAGTTCACAACCTAAACCATAAAAGTCTTCAAGACACCGAATTCCCTAATAGAATCAAATTGATTGTCCAATTAAATACTAACAAATCTTCGATTATGATCTATAGCCAATCGAACCTCCTCAAATCAATACATAACCATCCGCTCTAAGTGAATCTAAAGTGGATCAAAACATAACCCTCATCAAAACTAGTTTACAAAACCCCGATCAATCAATTTGATCGGATTATCGATAAAATCAATTAGTCAATTCAAAGATTATTTCTAATCACTAATGTGAAGATGTCCTGGTAACGAGATAAAAGCGCGGGTGGAAGAAAAGGAAAGAGTTATTGAAGAGAGCATGCGCTTTCTAGGCTGCTTATAATAATCTATATTTCATTATGGTTTCTAGTGGCCGCCCAGTTTCTACCCATTGCCCTGTAATCATTGAGCGGTGCCGCCGAATCGCCAGCGGGGACCACCGTCAAAGAGCCGCAATAGGGACTCAATTACATCCCAAACCAGCCACCTAATTATTGCTTCAAACTCAAATTCATCTAGCAAAAGTACGACTTTTTACACCGAATGCGTGAAAAAGAGCGCAGCCACAAATCGTTACAGATCTGTCTTGTTAAAGGTGAGTTTATCAATGGGGTATTGACACGCAAATAGCTGGAGGGTGATGCAGTTTTGGAGCTAATAAATCACTGGTTTGGGTGATGGATGATGGATGTTGGCGTCGTGATGTGACGTAGCAAGATGGCGGAAAGTGACGCCAAGCGTCGAGGTATGGGATTGTTTGTTGAGGAGTTGATTTTTTAGATTGGAATTGAGTTGTTTTGTTTTTGTGCTGATCTTGAAGTCTCAGTTCGAGGTTTGTCACTGACTACATGGGTCGTGTTCATCCTGATTTCATGGATAATTGATGATATTGGTAGTTATTAGGGAATTATTATTGGAACTTGGAAGTCTTAGAATCCTCAATGGGGAAGTCTACTCATTTTTTCTTGAATTTGAATTAAAAACAAGAGGAAAAATGATAAATGTCAACAGTTGTTTTCCTTGTCTAGTCCGTCATTTTCATTGTCAAATCCCGCATTGAAATATCGTCTAGCATTCAGGCTGGTAAAACGGAGTTGGACAACATGAACGATTATGACGTAGACAGCAATGTTATCAGCAACCGGTCTCATCATGATTATACATTGGGTTTATGTGATTCAATACACGTTTTTGACGTCAATTGTCCCTTGGGTCGTTCTTGCGCTCGCGATAAGTGACTCATTTCATTCAGATTCGATTAAAGCTTTGCTACTTGAGTATTTATCACACAGAATAAATTTTTTGATCATCGAGATCAGAAATGTGTATATTTTTAAAAATCCACGTATTTATTTTATTCTACATTCTAAGAGACTTCCCTATTGTATTTAGCTGAGGCGTGTATACACTGCACACAATCCTTGTTGATTTCAGTATAGAGCTTTTCATGGATTGGAATAGAGGAAAAATCCTCTAAGATGAGAACACATTCTGAAAATGGTAATAATACAAATTTTGCAAAATATTGTGCAAGATAATACAACATTCTGCAAATAATAAATATAAACAAATCATTTTAATGAAATTTCATAAGATTCCGGAAATTTCATGAATTTACATTTTATAGAATATAGAATATTCTGAACATCGTATTTCAGTTTGCAAAACGTGTTCTGCTAAGGATGAATAGATGACATAATTTCCCAAAACAATCTATCTATGACTGTGTTTATGAACTTCATTTGTGTAATGAATTTCCTGTATTGTAAAAGCATTGGTAAAAGTACATATAATGAAAATAGTTCCAGCTAAATAAAATTGTAAATAAATAAATAAATGATCTAGCATGAATTCTGGTAAATATTTCTCCATGTGCACAACTGAAATAACTTGTTTTTACCACGACTCAAAGAGCGTACTCCAAATTACATATCCACATCATTGTCTCTATCATCATAGAAAACGTTCGATAATCTCCGAAAAAAAAAACACTTTTTCAATCCTTGAATAGAGACATCATTAATTCAAAATGATTACGTGCTACCGAATGTATCACTGCCCAATGCCATACACCTCTACACCTGCAGGCAAAACAGTTGAAAAACACTTGGAAATAATCCCCAGATTACAGTTCACACCTTACGCACGCGCAGAGAAACTCGATTAATTGTGACACGAAAATTGCTTTTCGGTTAAGAAACTGACCAATGGGAAGTCGCAGCTCGGAGGCATGAAAGAGTTTTTCGCAATCTTGGTCGAGATATAGATTTCACAATGATTAAGGATTTCGCAATGTTGTTGGGGTAAATCACCTGCTCATGATAATTAGGTAACGACATGCGGCAAAAACAGGAGACAATGAATAATATAAGTAGATGAATGCTTGGCTATAGGGATGAAGAAAAGTGTACAAGCAGGGGAAATAAAATTGACAGCCGAGCTTGAATTGCAATAACTTGCACTCTGTAAATGCGCTTTCGTATGAGGCACGTTTGTAAGGAATTATTTTAGGACTATAAAGTTCTTCCTGGTCACCTCGGAGGACAGTTGTTCGAGTACCTAAATTTAAAGTTAAATTAATAATATATATTACCTTATTTTACTACGTTTTAATTTTCACTATTCAGAAATTTTTACTTGCTTGGAAAATTAGTATAATTTTACCCTTTTTAATCCTCATTTTGATGGAAGCAGCCAAACCGATTGAAGAGAAGTTTTTATAAACTTAAATAAATTTTAAGCTGACTGATGCCAGTTGAAACATAAGAACAAATTGCATTATTTTATCATTTCAGTTATTAAAAAATAGTTATGTATGATGACTAAGCCAATAGAACAAACTCCATATTATTAAATCCAGTGTGATAGAGCAATAATAGTGTAGACAAAATTGAATCAAAACTGATTAATAATTAAAATTTAATAATATAACTTTTTAAATTAAGTTATCAGCCATAAAAATTGAACTTATTATAAGTCCAATAGCGAAAAGTAAATGATCCATATAAACGATAAAATTTTGAAAGTTTGTATTCTACGAGTTGTTTGGAAGGGATGTGCGAACTGAAAAATATCCGGCTTGGAAGTTTCCATAAAACCCGGTTTCTCATTATTGTTTATTCCATTAAAATTAAGTTAAACCCTGGAATCTTAGACCACCTTTGCTTCTGAATGTGACTGTACCCAACTAGATTATATTGTGAAATCGTTGGAATTATAGCCAGCTAATTCCTCCCCGCCTAACGAGACAATCGGCGGCTTTTAGAAGTCTGCTACGTGTGAAAAACTCTGCCTAAGTGGATAAGTATACGTCAGAGAAATATTGCATTTTAATAAAAACTCAGGTTAGAAGATTGGCTGAATATTCGACCAACCATCGCATGGTTTCTGTCTTCAACTTAATTCACAGATAATGAGATAATTGTTCTGATTCAGATGTCCATTTCAACCAATCAGAGGGCAGCTGAAGATGCAAAATAATATCTTAATTATTTTTTTAATTTTGTTTTAAAGAAATCATCATTTTGTGTTCAGAATGAAATAAAATGGTTTGGACTTGTGGGTATGAAAATCCACCAGTCTGGACTCGAATCTCAACACTAGCTCAGAAAGTTCGATATCATTTATTTAATCCGAATATTAGCCCCAAAAGTTCGATATCATATATTTGATCCGAATATTAGCCCCAAAAGTTCGATATCATTTATTTAATCCGAATATTAGCCCCAAAAGTTCGATATCATTTATTTAATCCGAAAAATTAGCCCCAAAAGTTTGATATCATTTATATAACCCGTAAATTAGCCCCAAAAGTTTGATATAATATATTTAATCCGAATATTAGCCCCAAAACGACGATATCATTTATTTCATCCGAATATTAGCCCCAAAAGTTCGATATCATTTATTTAATCCGAAAAATTAGCCCCAAAAGTTTGATATCATTTATATAACCCGAAAATTAGCCCCAAAAGTTTGATATAATATATTTAATCCGAATATTAGCCCCAAAACGACGATATCATTTATTTCATCCGAATATTAGCCTCAAAAATTCGATATCATTTAATTAATCCGAACATTAGCCCCAAAACGTCGATATCATTTATTTAATCCGAATAATAGCCCCAAAAATTTGATATCATATAATTAATTTCAAGGCAATAACTGAGCTGTTTTCCGATATACTAAATTTATTGAGTGAATATCACTCATGAGTGATAAAATTGAATGTTTTGGAGTGAACACTTTTTATGGGCATCTCTTATAATTTTACGGAGTGTACGAACTATAGTGCAAATTGAACGATATCTTATTTCTTATTTCTTTCTTATTTCTTATTTCTTACTTGGGCATTAATTTCAGCGGACGTCGGGGGGAGGGGGGGGGGGGGGCTAGTGTACCGCCTTCTAACCTTACTTCTTATCTATCCCAAAATCATAATATCATACTCATTAATTACGTAAAAGAATAAATCAAATAAATTAAGTATATTTACAGACAACATCTAATCGAATCAAACTAAATATCAGCCCACTCATTCTCTAAGATCATTTCACTCTAC